>OY804603.1:35672215-35921790 GCA_963680895.1 Fragum sueziense
GAAAACGGCGTAAAACCCCAATAAACAAACAAAGTTTGACAGAAACAGACTGAAAGCCCTGAGAAAAAGCCAAAAGGTTGATAAACTGTACTTTGTCCTTTTCTAAAATAAACTCAATAAAACCAATTTTTCGAGGAACAGACCGGACTAAGAAGACTTAAGGTAGTGTATCCGTAATGAGAATCGCGCGACGTCGGAATTATTCGAGAGACGCCGAAAACATTCGCGGTGGAACTTTCCGCGACCGAATAAGTTCGGATACGTAACGGCGACGCTCGAAAAAAAAATCCGATGTTTTATGAAAGTCAAAATGGCCAAATTACGGGTAAGGTATTCTACCTTAAATCAGATTTTGCATTTTGAAACGTTATTTAAGTTATTAGAAAAATAATCTAGATAAAGGGCAATACTTTATAGTGAAAAGTTTCGATGCTGGTCAGTTTGCGCGGACTGCGCAGACTAAGTCCGTGCAGACTTAGTAGGATCGATACTCTTCAGTCTTTCTAAAAGCTCCCTTTTGGCGTGATGGATCATATATTTTCTACGCTACACCGTCCATGGCAGACAAGTCAAGGTTTCTGTTTTATGGTCAAGGTGTGGGGTTACAGATATGTGAAACTATGGATACAATACATGGTCTCCTGTTTCAAGTTTTAACACCTTCTCAAATGATATAATAAAAATAAAACATGTCATTGGATATCGGTTTTATAAGTAAACGTAGACGTGGATTCGGACAGACACAGCGATAAAACTCTACGTAAATGTATTAACCGTTCTATTTTAGCACAATATACTCATACTATTTATCCCTATTTGAAAGACGACAAAAGATAAATCGTCGTTGTAAATGCAAAACCTCGTATCTCGTTTTTAAAAGATTTCAACGGGACAGGGAAAAAGTGTAATAACTTTGCCAAGACAGAAAGGTTTTACTTGAAATGGACATATTGTTCATAAAGAATGTCTCATTAATACTGATCAGTAAGAATATCTCAAAACCCAAAACAATTGTCTAAACTGGACTCAAAAGATTTTACTTTGAAAATTGAACGAATCGACATACGAGATTTTGCATTTACATCGACGAAATGCTATCTTCTTTGGAAATGTCTATATACTCATACAATAGAACAAAACTACACCTTTGAGAGAACTTAAAACATCCTGAATATCAGTATTTTCTTCTTTTCCAGCAAGGTTTTCTGAATAATTTATAATATGAAAAAAGGCAAAGCCTCTGACCGGGGTCAACAGTCGTTGATTTTTTTTTTCTTTGAAAAAAAAAAAAAAAAAAAAAAATAGCAAAGCATGAGAATTACGCTTTTGAATTTATAAGAAATTGTTAAGTGATTTAAGTCCAATTGAGAAGTGCCGAGCCCAGATAGCCCAGTCGGTGACGGCAGAGTCTTTCCATCCATGGGCCGCGATTTCGAACCCCGAGTCGGCTAATATACGCGCTGACAACTTACAAAAGTCATAAATCTTTAACCAATGGATGTGAATCATCTTAGAAGTGAGAGAAGCTGGATGATCGGATTTGATATTGTGGCTCTACTGGTGAGAAAATATCGATAGGAGCCTAATCTACGGTTAGGAGCCCCAGCCTCAGCGATATTACCATATCAGTTGTAAGGGGCATAGGCCTACTGTACACCAATCACATCTGTATAGGTCCTAAACAAGTATTTTGTCATCAACGGCAACTTTGAAATAGGACAACCATAAAATTTGTCGTTCGAGAAAGGGTAAAATTGGATCAGTCTATGCTCCAGCCACTTTGCAAAGATTTAACCCTTTCAAATCAAAATTTGAAGACCCTAGCGAAGTAAAAATGTGGAGACAAAATGAATTGCCAAAAAATAAACGCACATCTCCCTTTGTCGCAATTCTGTCTTTGCTATTTAGTAATTATACAGGTCCTATCTTTATCAACAGCTTCTTTGTAGTCTATATAGTACCTGTAGAAAATCTATGTATAGTTTGCTTTAAGACATTCTTTCAACAACTGTTCTAAAATAAGTAGTTTTGCTTACATCCCCCCAATGTTTCCTTCTAAAAGGTTTTGTTTTTAACAGTACCATTTCTTTGCAAAAGGACCCGCAAAATAACGTCGCTTGACGTTCTGATAATGCGCGGGAACGTCAACGTCGTGGGAACGTAGAAAAAATGACGTGAAGTCATATCGGCTATGACGTCACAAATAAAAGAGTTGACTGGTTCACTAAACTGGTATAGTTTGTTGATACGGAGATTCAGATAATGGATGTAATTTTGCACTAAACCAATTCACAATCTCAACATCTTGGATAAAGCCCGGCAAAAAGACTACCGAGAAATCCGATTGCCGTAAGGAGCTCAAAACGAGGCTAAGACAGCTTGAGCCAAACTCACAAAATAACAAAATCGCTCAAAACTATACGCCCACTATACCGTAAGCCGTGGTCAATTCCATTGACCCCGGTATTATATATATGAGCCAATATTTATTTTCGTGGAAATCTGAGTAAAAAAGGTTCAATTTTTATTTCCAATTTATTGTGTAAATTTTTGGTTCAGGATGAAAGTACCACATTTAAAGTATTGAGTAACGTTAACAGGAACATTCCGATGCACATGGAAATACTCGAGATCGTCTTTCATAAATCTATTGTCTCTATAAAATGTCCTCGCTGTAACAACCACATTTTCTTTAAGAAATTCGTTTTGCAAGTTTTAGATTATTTCAAAGTATGTTTATTTAAGAAAAAGAAGCCAGACTGAAGGACTTGTGTTCAAGTCGATTTACAAAAATAATTTGCGTGGCTTATTTTCAATGTAGTATTGTATTTTCATAATTCAATAGAAAAATTTTGTCTGTTTCAAATGCAATAAAGCTTCTATCTAAGAAAAAATATATGTACATGTACTTTAGACTTTAGAAAATGTTATTCTCTTTGTATTTCAGGCACAATAAAGTTAGCGAAACACCCTTTTTGTGAAATAATTTGCTGAAAGTGCATCGTTACATCGAGGACACATTAGTTATTGCAAGGACAATATTCGCTAATTTATGAAATAAACAGAAATTATTTAATTTCACTAGCTTATTGAAACTTCAAATAATTAGCTTCAAAAACATACCAATTTTACCATCAAAACACATAATTTTTATGAACCATGATGCAGTTTGTAATAAAAAAAAGTCTTTGTTATTGGAATGACATTTACCGTTACTGCGAGGACTTATATTTAAATATTTTTTCCATTTCTTACATTGTATTGACCTATATATGGTCATTAACTCGTAAAATAAATGCAATGGTAAAAATATATACATTTTAAAGTAAAAGTCACTTTGTTAAACCCCTTCAAAAACGTTAAATCTTATGCTATGTTAGAACTGCTGATCAAGTCAAATCGATCACCTTGACTGCTCAAATTCGCCCATTATTCCCGACTTAATGACTTTTTCTCGATCTCTACGATCTCTACTCGATCAACCCAACCTCTACCGTCTATTTGATCGCGTGAACAGATAAAGCACAGATCGAGTTGATCAACATGTGGTTGGGAGCCACTTGAGTAAAAGCCCATGTGATCGATATAAAGATGTTAATCCGATCACACACGATCTCCAGATTTGATTAATTCCTGATCTGGTCGATCGCCTATCCGATCAATACACGATCACATTTCGATCAACTTTTCCCCCAATCTTACACAAATATTTTTTGATATTCAAACAAATAGAGAAAGATGACTAAGTGGTGCGGATAAAGCTCGATTGCCACGACCTTTCCCGATCGCAATTGACGATCGAGTTCGATCTGTACTCGATCGCTTGATTCGGCATGGTCGAGTTGATTTGATCGGCAGTGGATACCTAGCATATAAATTATACAACTTGAAAGCTGTTGGAGACTACAAAAATGAAGTTTATGAAGATCTAACTTGTGTGTACAATATAGATGAATGGATATCAAAGTAAACGGAGTCAGAGCTGGTAATCATCATTAACTTCTCTTGCCTTAGTGTTTGTTATTAGGAAGTAAAAACCAAGTCTCCTTTGTGAAAGAAATGAGAAGACGTGAAGAAAGTTAAGCAATTACAAATATGACGAAAGAAAAATAAAAAAAAATGTGGAATGTCTTAAACATTCCCGTCAAACCATGAAATATCACATTGTACATTCAAGTAAAAAACATTAAAGGTATAGTAAATCGTTTAGCAGGGAAAATTCTCGACCATAGTCTGACTGTACAGTCTTTGCATACTGATTGAGTTCGATCCTTTAAGCAATATACGCATATGATTTATTTTTGTTGTTATTTCTTTTTTGGAAGATAGCTGGAAGATAGCTAACATAATAATTTAGATACGCGGTTGTAAGACATTGAGTGTCCTAAAACTGATTGTCCAAAAAACAAAACAGAAAGAAATAAAGTAGTTTGAAAATGTTTTATTCTTAACTTCTTGTTTACCTAGATAAGATAATATTTGACAAAAATGGTACATCTTTTTCGAGATGAAATGTTGTGATTGCAAGATTACATGCACGATTCGAATCAATACATGTAAATCGCATTGAAAGTTAAAAAGTCTACTTGTCTTTTCACGGCAGCCCTATATCACCAGGAACTCCTTTACCATGACCACTTTAAAGAATGACTAAGTACATGTGACATCTTCAAAACCCATTGAACAAAGATATACAGATTCATATCTTAAAAGAAATGGTGTATAATGTCTCTCCGATATAATGACGAAAGATCATTTAAGAATGATCATTTAGAATTAATCTTGTCAATAAATCTAGAATTATATTCTTCATACAGCATTCCAAGGTGATTGGCAAAATATCTCCATTAGACTAGTGATACAATGTATTAATTTGTGGTACCAAGAAACCATAAATGTGTAAGGAGTCCTTGCAATAACGATTCAAAGTCCGCTCTGTAACAACTGATCGGTGCACATGTTTGGCAACAGTAATTATATTTTTTTCATCTGAAATACTTCGCTTTCCTATTATAGTTTAAGCCAATTTTTCATCAAGACCTTTGTCTCTTTGGCAAAGAGTCTATATTACATAAGAAAACTTAATTTGTCTTTGCAGTAACGATTTTCGTACTCCCAGTAACAAAACTGTCGTTATTGTGAGGACAGTTACTGCGAGGAATTCCGCGACCATTCGCTCCAAATTACACACAAGAATAACTAGGGAGAAAATATGTTGCATGCTGTAAACGACATGGTTCTACAGGGTGTCCCAAAAGTAAGGTAACACTTACAATCTAATATATCTTGGACAATATATCACTTATATATTCCTAATACGGCTGACAGTACAGAAGGTTATGTGTAAAAATAAATAAAAGAAATTTCATCAAAATATCATACTTTTTGTATATTTTATCTATGATAAACCAAACACACCATATTTTATCAATGACGTCATTTTGATAGTAAATGACGTTCTCTAGATTACGCCCCATCTGTCACTTTCCTTGGTTTATTCTCGTGCTGAAAGTTTTAGGCTAATGACTACCATGTGTGTCCATAGAAATGTTCCTAAATTCTCCTTGAATGTTTTATAGCGATATTGTGCATATTCAATTTAATATGTTCTTGCTGTGGGAATTATACTTTAGACAACACGTGTCTTCACAAAAAACGGTCCAGTGAATTCAAATCCGGCATGTGTCCTCCGACTAGAGTCTAAGCGTTCAACTTGATCTCTCAAAAACTGTGATTTCATTATCTAAATATGGTATGGGAAAGTTTCAAATAAAATTTCAAAATGCGCTGTACTAATGATTTAAAAGAATCTTAATCGGACGAAATTCTTCTCGTTGACTTTTCTGGACTTCTATTTGCAGTCTCATTCAAAGGTTAGATGCTTTATGCGCTAAGGGACGTTTTCCGTCTTTTGATCCCATGTCCATCACAATCTGACCGAGATCGTTCAAATTTATCTATTTTTGAGTAGATGGGTATTCTTCTTGGTGGATCTTCTATTTTGAATTAAAATTTAAAATTTCTTTGCACACATATTGGACATTTAGATAAATGATATGCTTTACCACATACAAACGTTTTGAGCAGGTAGATTGTGACGTCATTTTGATAGTGGTACAAATGACGTAAAAAACGACGACATGTTGATATGTGCATAACGTTGAAGTGTGTGGTAAACATAATTCCAATGAATTCTGCAGATATTGATAGTTTTCCGAAAGAAATCGGCTAAGAAATAGCAGTGCTAGGACCATTTATAAGTGTTACCTTACTTTTGGGACACCCTGTATATCTGAATAAGTAAAGCTATACGATTTTAAAATATGGGCAATATGGTGTGGTTGATCGCGTTGCATAGAAAACGAAAAATGAAGTCTACGCAGCCAACGGCCTACCTAATTTGCCTCGCAACTTCGAAACCAAGTATTGCTTTGTCTTCATTTAAACATCGTGGCTTTAATGGGTGTTTCCACCTCCGTTTGGGTTGTATTTAAAGAAAATCTAACCAAAAATACTTTGATTACGCACATGTAAGTTACTGCGAGGACATTTCGTATAAAAAATCCAGGGACAGACATATATGGCCAAAAATCTTCGTCGTACTTATATTTTCCCAAAAAGGGCTGACACTATTAATAATGTGAGATATAAAACATTAATGAAATGAAGAAAATCCGATCTGTACCGATTATTTTATAGCGAGAATCATGGTGGAAATTGATAATTCTGTCCTGGGGACAAGAGAAAATGGTCATTTTCCGGTACAAAAGTGCGATATTTTCAGAAACGTTCCAACTGCCAGGCCAAATAAAATGTCTCTATTGTTGGTAGTGATGGTCCTTACACGATGTACCTAAAATGACATGTTTATGAAAAGCCATTTCTGAGAAAATGAGCCAGGACAGCGATTTCCACGAAATAAAATATTGGCTCATACATTGATTGGGGTCGTCAAAATGAACCCCTGTTTGGAAATGGGTTTGTACTATCCCCAATTTAAGATAGTTGATTGGGGTTACGGACAACAAAATAATTTGAAGTTAAGGTAGTCCAACCCTAATAAGATTCGCACGACGTTGGAATTATTCGGGCGCAGTCGAAAACATTCGGCGGTGAAACCTTCCACCGCCGAATGTTTACGACCACGCCTGAATATGTTCGGATACGTAACGATACCGCTCGAAAAAAAAAATCCGATGTTTTATGAATCTCAAAATGGCCACATCACAGGGATATACCGCCACAATATTACAGTGTCCTAAATAAATAATTCAGCGATTGTGTCATTAAAAGAAATCTTCGAAAAACTTTAAGAGAAAAAAAGAAAATTCTGACAACCAACATTTTCTTTTTTTTTTTTTTTTTTTTTTTTTTTTTTCATTTGTTTCCTATTTGATAAAATCTGTATTTTCTTTATGATTTTTTGTAACAAAGAGGAGGCCTATATCCCAGTACAACACCGTGACGCAGTTTGACTTCCTACAAGATAATTGCATTAGAAAACGATGTGGAAAATGAAAAAAATGATTGTGACAAGAAATTTCTTCATTTCCCACCCTGTTTTCTACCCCAAAAGATGTCTGCAACATTTTTGACTATGGACCAGTACAAAATTTTGTCGTTTGGAAATGGATTAAATTATTTGGCTGTTTGGAAAGGGCCTGATGTAGACGAAACATCATGACATATGTTAACCCTTTCCCAAACAACACCTGTTTTTGACATTCCTTATAGAAAGGGCTTTGGAAAACATTGAGGCAAAAGAAGAAAATGCTGATAATCATTTTCTCCCTTTGTCTCAATGTTTTCTAGGTTACAATATACACAAATCTAACCTTTTTTTAACATATATTCTGTCTTCTGTAACAACTTTAAAATTGGGCCACTCTAAATTTTTGTAATTTTGGAAAGCGTTAAATAACTATAACAACGTGTTTCATTTATAGCCTTAAAATGCTTTCGTTGTTCGACTAGGTTTTATTTTTCCAAGGCAACAAAAATAGACTCCTTTATTTTGAAAGCCGATTCAGAGGACAGTATGTATATTGGTATAGAAAACTTTTAATCCTAATATATAAATATAACTTATTTGAACAAAAGGAGAAAATGCTTAAAGTACCATCATTTTGTATATTTTGCCTTAATGTTTTACGATTAAAAATCTCGACACAAACACGAAATTTTTACAGTTTTCCCTTTAAAATTTATACAACGTTTCGCCCGTATTGGCTTCTTTAGTGATAACGACTTGTTTCCCTTAATATTTTCAAATACTTTTTTACAAATATGTACGTCAAAACCAAAGCCTTGTTTGGGAAAGGGTTAATTGATGTATGCTGTATTTAATCATATTCAGCTAACATTACCATTATAAATGTACATCCGGTTACTATGATACCTGACTAAAATACCCCAAAAGTCGTAAAAGTGGAGTAATTATTCAAAATCCTTTTGATACAATGTACCCTTCGTCGACGAAGTCATTAAAAAGATGTTTTCGTCAGAATAAATCAATCAAAATATCGAACCCTTTACAACAAAACCCCTGTAGCTTGTTTTAAGCTGCAGTTACGTGTTTTTGTTGAAAAGCAACGATACACGTGTACACGAAATATCGTATAAATTGGTCAACCTGTGAGAATATATCGTTTCTCGGAATAATTCATGCGACGTCGTTGACATTCGAAGGTGGAACGTACCACCCCGGATGTTATAAATGACGTCGTAGGAATAGGTTCGTCATCTTCGCAAGCCAAGGGTGACAACTACGACGTAACGTCGTTTCTGTATTCACCCTTGGCGTATTTAGTCAGATTTTCTTGATCTCCTGGAAAGCGTTTTCATTGGTTCCAGCGAGGTCTCGCTGGAACCAATCAGGTTGTCGACTGATACATTTGTTATGAGTAACCAAATCATGACAACGGGCGGGAAAAAGCATTGCATTTGGAACTCAAAAACGCGAAGATGGGCGATTTTTCCTAAGAATTTCACTGCAATAGACAGGAATTCCCCAATTATAATCGACGAATTATTATACTTTCGACAATTCGACAAAAAAAACGGCTAACTTTTTCATAATTCGCATAACGTATGACGCGAAAGACAACGCGCGTTAATGACGTCATCAACAATGGACGTAAACAACCAGCAGAACAACCGCAAGGAGGCGCTTCGCGATTTCAAGAAAATCGGACTAAATCCGCCAAGGGTGAATACAAACGTAGGTGGGTTCAACCTTGGCTAGCGAAGATGTAGGTTCGTAGACGTAAAGTCGCACGAAAACATCCGACGTCGCGTGGATATCATAATTAGTCTTAACTTGTAGGATATACATGTATCCATCGAGTTTCAAACGCTTTCCCATTAAAGATGTCGAAATCGGTAATATTTTAAACGAAAGGACCATGGTGGTCCTTAATCGCTCACCTGAACCTAGATATCATTAAAATACCAATTCAGTCAAGTTCAAAGTTATGTCTTGATTTGTGAATATTTGTGGCTGTTAGAGTGAAAATAGATTCGAAAATGGAAATTTTGTCAAATTCAAGGGCACATTACTCTGAGTTGTTTCATCCGATCAAATTGAAAGTTCTACTAATCTAAGGTCTTATAGTTATTAACAAATTGCCTTAGTTTTGTCTTGATTGGCCAATATTTGTGGTTGTTTGAGTGAAAATAAGGTCGATTTCGAAACAGTAATCTTTGCCCAATTTAAGGGCACATAGCTCCGATCATCTCTGGTCCTATCAGACTGAAAATCGAACTCATTCAAGATCTTCCAAATATTGTGGGCAAGTTTCGTCTTGATTGGTCAATTTTGCAGATGCTGGAGTGTTAACAAATTCACAACCAGATATTTTTGACGTTCAAGGGAGTATAACTCCAGACTTCCTTGTTCGATCTGACCCAAAAACTAACTCGTCCGACAACTGATAGTCTTACTTTTTTGACAAAGTTTTGTCAAGATAGGTCATTTCTCGTGGATTCTAGAGTATGAGCACCAAATTATGAACGGACGGACGAACAGACGACGGACAAATAGCGACCACAAGCACTTGTTGCTAAGGTGAGATACAAATTGAATTCGTATTATTTATTTTTCGTCCTAGCGTAGCTCACTTTATTACAAACACAAACATCCTAGGGCTAAAATAGGAAGCAAGTCGTATCATTGAAAAATTTTAAGTGTTGAATTACAATCTTCAGCTGTTTAATATTTATGTTTCATTTTCTACTATATTGCTTGAAAGGGTATTACATTTCCATAAAAATACTTTACAATGCATACATCCGCGCGTGTATAATAACCTGCAACATCCGAAATACAAACAGAAAGATGTACACAACCTCCGTTGATAAACTCTTTTCGACATTCGGTAACTCGAATCACCATTTCTGTAGAAGACAAAATGTGATCATATCTTTAACAATGAAAGAAACAACTAACACAATTATCGTTTAAATTAGATTTCCAACGGATAAATCCAGTAAAAATTTGACGCTAATGCTGGAAGTGTTTTTGAAAACATTGCGACAGAATAAAACAGGTTGGTAAGTGGCAATTCCTCCATACAATTTGAAAAGTCCTTTTTTCCACACCCAGTTAACAATTCTTCCATAAGATCTGCAACTTTGCAGAATTGTTCCATTTTGCTTTACGAGTCACATAATGAACGACGAGTACACAAGTGACATATATTCGATATTTATTTTTCGATAACCCTATTAATATGAGACAAATTTGCAGAAACAAAGGCGAAGGATCTTCTTAAAATCAGATGATAAAAAGTTATTGACGGTCGACCAAAATTTTGGTCGGTCGTCAATAACATTTCATCACCTTATTCCCAAGATATCTACCGCCTCCAGCTATTTCCGGACATCATCCCAATTTCTGTACCTCAAACAGAATAAAAAAAAAATAGGTAAAGTAGGCTATCAAAAAACTATTGACGAATTTTTGCAAGTGTTGTGACACGTGATTCCCATCCGCGCAATCTATGTACTGTATGCATTACCTCGAATTCCTTTAATCTATTAACAAAAGCAATGAATTTTGTGTTAAAATATACTTGGTTAACCATTATGCGTTGATACACATTCAGTGATGTTATAAAATCTACGGTTTAAATCAAGCCGAAAATACTTGTTTGTCCGAAAATACGTCACGGTTAACTGGATAAAATCGTCCCCTTGTTTGGTCATTCGATCAGCTCGCAATAATTAAAATCTGAGTCGTCAGCAGCCACATTGAAATAAGAACAGTCTTCTCTTGTCACTTTGAAAAGGGTTAACATCCTTGTAAAACTGAAAAAACGCTGTGTTGGTATCTGATCAGCATGTCAGACAAAATGATGACATTTAAGGTAAACTTGGGGTGAGCTACTTCAGGCTAAACTTTTATACGTTTTGCTCGGGTGAAATTCATTAAATTTTAGATCATCCTAAAGATTGTGGTACAATGACAGCCCATCAATACTTTTTTGCAAGTCATAAAAACAAGGCATGTCAAACAAAAAAAAGGAAATCAACAAACAAACAAACAGAATTTAGCAAGATCCGCTCCGGATAGGCCTTTTGGCATACACTCGCAAGAAAAACAGGTTATTCAATGAGGTACTTTCTTAAACATTGAGAGGTTAAAGAGATTTGAGAGATTTGATTAGAGTAAATTAGAGTAAATATAGCCGATTGCAGTTTTTCAATTTCATAGAAGATGACCCCCTTTTTTTGGTGCCTGTAAGATGTTACTGTGATGTAACACCTGATTTAAATGAGATTGCTGTAGACCTTTGATCATTCGCTGTACTTTGTTGACTAATAAAACGTAAATAAAAATTTACCAATAAAACATAAATAAAAGATCATTGAAGAGAAACACGGGTTGTATACTCGTTGTATCCACTACTTTACAAAGTTTGGAATTTATTATGGAAAAGTGATATTATGGCGTTTGACACCAATATGGATCTAGATCAGCCTGCACAGTCTGATCAAGATCTATATTGTTATCATCTAACTTCTTTATCACCTCTAGAAACTGTTAAAGGCCAAAACGAACCCTGATAAGACAATGTTCACACACAATCTGATCCGGACCCATGCCGATCTCAAATGACATAGAGACATTTTTCCCGATCACAGCTCATATGTAAGCATACTATAGGTGAATCATTTCGAATATCGTTTAAAGCGGACCACTGCATTATAGTATCAGATAATGGTGTCAATGTTTGTGAACTGTCACACGAAAAGGGGCCGTGTTGTCGATTTTTCTTAAAAGAAGTAAATAAAAGATAAGACATAAAACTTGAAACTACAACCATAAACAATGTACTTGAAGAAAAGCAGCAGCATCTAAAATAAAATGGACTGCATATAAGGTATATATTGATATAATAGATCATGATCCGATTGCAATAAAGAGCGGGCTGATTTTAATAATAGGATGCGTCATTTGACATAGAAAGACCCTTTTCCTGTACCATGGCTCATTTCATTACAGTTTATTATTGGCTACGAGTATGTATTTTGACAAACAAACTGAATAGTAGGTGACATCTTTTATCCTTCCCTCAAACACCAAATTTTGAGAGACTGTCCCGATTTGAAAGCTGTTATAGATGAAGTTTTGGATATTAAGAAAAACAGAGTTTGTATACAGTATAGAACAGAACCTAATGTAAAAGGAAAATCATTGAACACCAGAATTTTGTTCTTCTGTTGCAATGCAAGGACGTATCCAATAGTAATTGCTCAAATTATGGCTTGAAATGTAATAATATGTAACGTTACACTAAATGTATATGGTCAAAATTTAATTTTCGGCCAATACCCGGGGAGGAAGGGGGTCCGCCCCAGCCGCCCCCCTCTAGATCCGCCCATGCAATGTCACCCCAAACTTTCTCCTTTGACGTCAAAACAGACACAGACTATGAAAGACCGCGATGAGGCAACTGTAGAAAACTATTTGTCTTGATCAGACTGAGTGTATACGTATGCTGATCTCGATTCATGTTGGCTTCGAATCTATTACGGTTCGTTTTTCTATGCCCACACTGATTCTATTTCTTGTGTCTGCAAAAATACTGCCTCTAGTCTACATAAAATGATTTTAATCTGAATCCCTAAAAAAGTTTTTGACAGGATGTATGTCAGATATTGTTACATTAATTTGGCTTTATCTATCGAATGAAATCTTCGTAATCTGAATTTAATGGCCATCTTGTCATACAGTGGCAGTATTATTACGGGCGAAAAGGCCGGGAAGTGGCCTTGGGCCCGTCTATAGGTCACACGTACGCAGTTCAAGTCTGAAAATTTCAATGTTATGTAATTTTCACCGAAAGTTAAAAATGTCCGAAATGTTGCAGAAATTGTGTATGTATTTAACGATAATTACATGATCATTAGAAGTAATCCGAAATTGTTGCCAGGCGGGGGAGGCAAATATTTAGATTACGTTCGGATATCCTCGGATAATGTCGATCAAAGATCGAATCATAGACTCGGATGTGGGTGTATGAAGAAATCTTGAAAAAAATGTATTTCTTAGCCGGAAGTGGCTACGCTTCATAAAGTAGTTTTCGAGGTCAACCAAATGCACAACCATGCATGGCAATTTGCAGGTTGTAATCATTCTAAAAAGAGAGCACACTGGAACTGCAAACAATGTATTTCAGTATCATTGTCGCGTCATTGTTGACATAAGTCACAGACGAACGTTTTAAATCGTTGTTCTATTCTATTCTATTCATAGTCTGAAAGTAGTTCTACGAGATCCAAGGTATGGTTCGATAGAGTTGTCTTTGGTGATCCAATTGATTTAGATTAGTCTACGGTAATGTGACGTCATACATGCGGTTATGACGTCAGTATTATTTTTTCTGCGTTCCAGCAACCTTGACGTTCCCGCACGATATCGTACAGGTGACGCTGATGCGATGTAATTAAACTAGCGGTTATGACGTCAACATGGGGTTTTCTGCGTTCCCGATACGTTTGACTTAGCGCCCATTCTCAGACGTTGTGAAAGCTTATCAAATAACCTTGCTTCAGGCTTGGGCCAAAGCAACTACCCTCGGATCATGTATATGAAATACCTATCATACATTAGGCCTACATGCAGCTTCATTTAATCAATACACGTACCAACGTCGATTGGCGATGATGTAAAATACTCTCGCAGAGGCAAATGTGTTCCATAAATTGATCTTGTTTAAATCAGCTGTATTTTACCAGTTTGTAATTCAGTTTTTAAGGGTAAGAAAGGACAACAAGGTAATATAGATCTTGTCCGATTGGTGTTTTTCATCTGTAGTGGACTTGAGCGGACATCTTTTCGTCCTTATAATATGGGCTTTGCCTACTTTCATATTATTCCACATTTTTTGTTTAAGAAACATTTTGGGAAATGAAGAAATTGCTTGTCACAAGCAATTTCTTAATTTTCCACAGTTTTTTTCCAAAGTCTTTATTTTGTAGGGTGTCAAAAGGCGTCACTGATTGGAAATGGGTTAAGCTTTCCTGGCGTCTTTAACCATTATAATGACAATTATTCTAACTGGTAAAAAACAAAATCATTTAATCTATCTAATACAATACATTCTGGTCTGTATAACCCTTTCCAAAAGTTGCACAACTTCGTTGTGATTCATTTTGTACGCTGTACTAGGCGACAAACTGAATATTAATGCAGATGTGAGTTTTTTCATTATAGGGCCAAGAAAATACAAAAAGTATCGGCAAAAAATGAGAAATGTTGATTTTCTGTATCTTCTTGTATTGTCGTATACCCAAAATCTTTTGACATTACGGACGTTAAAACCAAGAAGTGTTCAGGAAAACGGTTAATCCTTTCCCAAACAACAAAAGGATAGGGTATTCCAACTTGAAAGCTGCTTCAGATGACAAAACAGTTGTTAATTAGCCGACAAACATTAAGACAAACGATGAAAATGCTGATTATCAGTATTTTTCTTTTGTGTCAACACTTTCCAAAGCCCTTTCTGTTAGGGACGCCGGAATCTAGTCTTGTTTGGGAAAGGGTTAAATTGGTATCATTTTTGCAAATGCTTGAAATTCCATCATTGCTTACAATCTATATACATACCGTAAAGATGAAGGTACAAAGCGTCTCTGCAATGGCGTCCCTCACCCATCTGTTCCGAATTTTACCGAGCCGCTGAATCGTAAATCCCTGCATTACGATGCTCATCTCACTGGGTCTTTATAATTTTGTATCTGAGCTATATGTACATTCACAGAAAGTTTTTCTTTCAAACGCAAAGAAAGTAAAGATTTTTTTATTATTCATATCAAGCCCTACCAAACCGTATATATCCAGTGGATGTGTTGCAACAATGGCTCAAAAATGATTTTCTTTAAATTTTATGGAATGATGCGTTTACAGGAGATAGTTTCGTACAGTTAATCCACCAAAAATATAAGTAAAATATGAGATTGACGGAAGAACGAATACAGAAAATCAACAAACTAATACAGATGGTTCGTGGTTAATTCTTGGTCCATTGAAAATGCATGCAAAATTTCATTTTGATCTGATTGATACGGAAAAGGTTATTTAACTTCAAAGTAAAATTTTGCTTTTCGTGTCAATGTACCCCACCCAATTTGTCAGCAATTATCTCCAAAAATAAGCCCTCGTCCGATTGTTTACACATGCAAATTAGATATTATATATTATGAAACCCTATCCGTCCATAGAATTTGAAGCAAATTTATTTTGAGCCCTTGTACCAATACATCCTTCATACATTTCTTGGAATAAAAAAATGTAATTCGAGACAAGCTCAAAAAGGAATTCAGAAGAGAACAAACAACATTCCTGTTCCGGAATGGGCTCGATGGACATTTACATGTACCACCTTATAACCAAGACCAAACCAAGAAGGTTTTTATCAACCCTTTCCAAATCAGCATCAATTCAAAAGATGCCTAGTACGACAAAATGGGTATTGATAAAGATATGCGTGTATAACATAGCATAGAAAATATCTAGACGAAAGGAAAAAAATGATGATATCTAAATTAAATATTGTTTTGTATTCTTTTGCTCAAATGTTTTCTTAAACAGCACTATTCACAAAGAAATCTTGTTAAGGAAATTGTTGAAGTAGCATTGGCCTAGAAGAATGAATGTCTGTTACATGTATTTGCAAAACGGTCGACTGTGGACATAATGTGCGTTTTAAAGATATACAACATCATGTGAATGTATTGCCTCGGGTTTGTGGTAACTTTAAAATTGTCCTTCATATTACGCCCGAGTCCGGGTGCTTATGAGTTTGGTTTTTTTTTTCCTCTTTTTATATAAAACCATTTCGTTGGTTCTATTAACATGTATTTTCAACAGAATCCTTTTTACTTGATGTAGCAAATGATGTTTCTAACAGAAACAACCATTTTACATCGAATGGGGACGAAAGCCAAAAGAAGCTGCCGGGGTTCGAACTTGCAATTTCTTAACTTTGAAGCCAACAATCTATACTCAGTTCCAAAAGAAAGTGTGCACTTTTAAATTTTGAATATCTCAAAAAGTATACCGTCTACGGCAAGGAAATTTTGTACGACACATCTCAAGACTACTGACAAACGATATATTGATGAAGAAATCACATAGAACGCACGAATTTTCGGCTTGATTGCGATTTTGCATTTGTAGTGTCTTACGTATGCCTCACGTGCTGGATGAGTTATCGATCAGAAATTACACTCGCTGAACTCCTTTTGGCATAACGTAGCATAAAATCACATGTTCATTATATTTATACATAGTGCATTAGCGTGAAACGAATTACAATTAACGTTAGTGACCAAGACCGAGCCTGGTGAAAACAAAAACCTTAAGAAAATTTGAATGTGTACGATATTTATGTTCTTATAGCGATTGGTCATTTGTATGGCATCTTAAAGGCAAACAAATTCGCTTTAGAACGTTATTGCACCGTTCGACGGCGATTCACTAGACTACTAATATAGCGATTACTAACGTTGACGTACACGTAACGTCTTCAAGAAAGTTCAAGCTTTAACGTGGAAATGGCTCGGAAGGCCTGACCAAACCCTACAACGGCATAATTATAAGCTTGTAAATCTATCCACAGGAAAAGCTGTAAGGAGTGCAAATATCAACACCATCAACACCATAATTATCTGACTCTGTGTATGCAATATGAGCAATTCTATCGACATCTGTTTTGATGCCAATTTTCTTTAAGGTCTAATCTGAAGTATGATATCACTTTTACTCCCTAAATTGCCATTAACCTTGTGAAAATTAAGGTAAAGGTAAAAATCAAAAGTGCACACTTTATTTTGGAACTGAGTATACGTCTCGACTGCATTGTTGTTACAATTATTGTTAGTTTAACCCTTTCCCAAACGCCAAAATTTTAGGGTGATCCACTTCAAAAACAATTGACAAAATGGAAGTTATCAGAGATATAATTTTTGTAAAATATCGCATAGAAAATATTGAGACAAAAGGAGAAACTGCTGGTTATCAGGTCTTGTTTGGGAAAGAGTTAAGGTTAAAACATACGTTCTTTCGAAAAAAAATCGTGCTCAAGTAATATCCAATTCTAAAAATAATATGTCATGGAAAAAATATATAAGAAAATAACGTTGTTTTTCAACAAAAAAATTAATTTAAGCTTGTTTTTAGCTGCAGTTACGAGGTTTGTGTTGCAAAAACAGCGTTAAAATGAAATAAACAGTTCTTAAACAAATTTTACAAACAAAAAGAAATGAACAAAATTAAAATACCCAAGGTTATGACTAAAGCCACATGTTACACAAATGTACATGAATTAAACCAATTTATACTTATATGAATATAATTCACTTTTTTCCGATATAATCGACCCGGTTTAAGGTTAGCACTTAATACAAATGGATTTTACTCTCACCAACTTTGATTTCGTATAAAAATAAAAAGTACAATGTGTGTCTAACATTTGAGAGTATGTAAATATATCGTTTTAACCAAAAGATACAAAGTTAAAATAACAGTAAATTCATTCGACCGTTTCGTACTGGTATCCCGTATACAGATTCAAAAGATGCTTCAGAATTCTACAAAAAGAATATACTGTTGCTTTTCTACTGAAACCTCGTAACTGGAGCTTAAAACAAGCTACAGTTACGAGGTTTTCGTTGAAAAGCATCGATAAATCTTTTTTTTTTTTTCTTTTTTTTTCGACAGAATTTTGACCATCCTAAAAAAAGTGAAATATATTGACCATTCCTAGCCACTCTACCCGCGCTGTGCAGCATGACTAGTGTCGAAATCATTTACCCAAAGATAGATATCTGAATCTGGCCCCGGTTTCTCGAAAAAACTTACGTATGTTCTCATGCTCAAATCTGAGCACCGTGCTCAAATCGCACAAAATCCACGTGAACTTCAATTGAATACCAATCAACGTTGATTGGTATTGAATAGAAGTTGAGCATGAACTCATGAGAATATACTTAAGTTTTTTCGAGAAACTGGGGCCTGGAGTCATTTTTTTACGTAACATATAGTATGGTTCAATTCCGAATTTTCGTCACATTCAATTCCGAATTTCGTCACATTTATTGACGCGATTGCTTTGAAGTTTTGCACAGTCACGTTTATGGGACACAAGCACTGGCTTTAATGGGGAACGATTTCATCAAATAAACATTGACGTAATTTCGGACAAACAAACAGTATTTCGTTGGTGTTGTTATAAACTCTCGTATAAATCCACAAACAAAAATTGACAGTGACGTAGTTTTGTGTTAACTGTTTCTAAACCAATAAACTCTTCTCATTTGTACCGTTTACAACGTGCACGTGATAAATGAACAGGTAGATTGGTTGTAAACGATAAATATAATCATACGTCACTTTCAAATTTGGCTGGTGGAGTTATAACTACGGCTTGAATCTAGTCTAGGGGCCCGTCCCGCAAAATGAATTTTTATTGGACCAATCGTCCAGAAAAAATCTGTTGGTACCAGGTGATTGTTAGTTCAATGGGACGTTAGAATAGGGTGGATGCCATAATCAAAAGTGGTGCAAATTTTTTTTACAAGCACTTTTCTTACCCCACCCACTTGAAATTAAGGTTAAATAGTAGTCGTCAGAAATTGTTTCTATACTACCATTTTTATCTAATTGATAAATTATTTTTATGGAAAGAAATCACATTTGAATAGTCTTCGTGCTTGTAATTTTCTTATACCAAAAATCATCTTGAATTCTAAGAAATCTACAATTGTCCTTACCCCACCCACCAATTTAAGCTATGTCTACCCCCTTCTACTTCATAATGTCGTTAAATAGCCAAAAACTCATAGATCTGCTTAAAACTGTGAAAATGCATTTCCAAGTACCTGGAAATGTTTTTAGACTTCTAACATGACATGCCATTTGATAAAAACATGTTTAATCCATGTCCGCAAGTTGATATATTTTTTTGAAAATTTGAAGTTTTCTGTCGGAAATGGCTGATGGTTATTTATTGGCAGATAATTCAGATAAGTCACAATTTTGCACCCAAAACATCGAAAAAGACTGATAGAAGTAATGTAGAGGGAGACAATTTAGAATATGTTAATGAATTCTACTGTCCATTTTGTCCGTCCGATCGTCTGTACGTCCTTCATCGCCCAAACTTTGTGTGCTTAAAACGTAAGCAATATTTACCTGTAACTTAACGAATTTCGCGTTTTCAAATGGCATTTAACGCAAATCCTTGAGAAAGAGTTTTGATCGTCAGATATTCTTAATAAATAACATGAGGACCATGATGGTCCTAAATCGCTCACCTGAACCAAGATAATATGAGCCCAAGTTTTATTCAAATCAATTAATATTTGTGACTGCAAAACTGAACACTCGTAAACAGCAGTTTTGTCAAGTTCAAGGGAAAGTAATTAAAAATTTTGGATCATGATCAGGATGAAAACTGAACCATATCTTGTGGTCACTTACATATTGTCCACGTTTTGTATCGACCGATCAACCTGTGTGTCTTTTGCAATGAAAACAAAGTCAAAATGGTCATTTTGTCAAAATAAAGGGCTTATAACTCAGGATGCCAAATTCACTCTAACACTATAAGATATATTTCACAGTCACAGACTGAGTTTTGTCTAGCTTGGTCAATGTTTGTGGTAGCTAGGGTGACAACAGGGTCGAAAAAAGTCAATTTTGCAGAATTCAAGAGCAAATAACTCTAGACTTTCTATCCTGACTAAATAACTGAATGCGAAACTAATCCAAAATCTCGTAGTCGTTATCTTGGTGTCCAAGTTTTGTCTTGATTGTTCACTAAGTGTGGTTTTTAGAGTAAAAAACAACGTCGGAAACATTCTACCCATCAAATATCATCTTGATTTGTCCATCTATCTGGTTATTTGACTGAAAATAAAGTCAAAATGGAAATTTTGACCTATTCGACGGAAGATAACTTAACAACTTCTGGTCCAATTATGTCGAAATTTGTATTCATCTTATAAGATTGGATTGAATGGAGTTTTACGTCCCACTCAACTACTAAGGTCATATGGAGACGGGACCTCGGTTTAAAGTCTCATACGAATGACTGGAGAAGCGGGGGATCGAACCAGCGACCCCTGTGTTTCAAGTCCAGCGCGTTACCACTGCACCACCTCCGCCCCTCATCTTAAAAGAATGGTCACCAACATTATGTTTTAGTTTTTTGTCTCGACTGGCCAAAAATTTGTGGTTGTTAGAGTAAAACCAAAGTAAAAAACATCAGTTTTTATCAAATTCAAGGGCACAAAAACACAGCTTTCTGATCCTGCCGGACTGAAATTAAAATCATTCTATATCTTATGGTCACCCAGATTGTGTCCAAGTTTCATTTGGATTTGTCATTAAGTGTAGATGCTAGAGTGTAAACCAAGTCGAAAATAGTCTATAACAGCAATTTTGTAAAATTCAAGGGCATATTTCCAGTCCCGATCATTCTGAAAACTATACTCGTCCTAGATCTTATGGTCACCAACATTGTATAAAAGTTTCATTTGGATTAATTAATAATTGTAAATGCTAGAGTGTAAACCAAGTCAAAATATTCGAAAACGGCAATTTTGTAAAATTCAAGGGCATATAACTCATAACTTAATGTCAGATCATTCTGAAAATTGTAATCAATCGAGATATCATAGTCCCAATCCTTATGTATAAGTTTCATTTGGATTGGTCAATAATTATACATGCTAAAGTGTAAACGGAGTCGAAAATAGTCGAAAATGGCAATTTTGTAAAATTCAAGGGCATATAACTCATGACTTTATGTCCCGATCATTCTGAAAATTGTACTCAATCGAGATATTATAGTCCAAATCCTTATGTATGAGTTTCATTTGGATTGGTAAATAATTATACACTCTAGAGTGTAAACGGAGTTGAAAATAGTTGAAAATGGCTATCTTTTAAAATTCAAGGGCATATAACTCATGACTTTATGTCCCTATCATTCTGAAAATTGTACTCAGCCGCGATCTCATGGTCAATAATATTATGACCAAGTTTCAAATTGATTGGTCTCTAGTTGTAGATACTAAAGTGTAAACGAAGTCGTAAATAGTCGTAAAACGGCAATTTTGTAAAATTCAAGGGCAAGTAATTCATGAAATTATGTCCCGATCATTCTGAAAATTATACTCAGCTAAGATCTTTTGGTTCCAATCGTTATGCATAAGTTTTATTTGGATTGATCAATACTTGAAGATTCTAGAGTGTAAATCAAGTCGAAAATAATCGAAAATGGCAAATCTGTTAAATTCAAGGGCATATAACTCGCGATGTTCTATTCTGATCATTCTGAGAATTAAACGCCTCAGAGATCTTATAGTCAGCAACATAATGTCCAGGTTTCAATTTGATTGGTCAATATTTATAAATGCTAGAGTGTAAACAAAGTCGAAAACAGTCAAAAACGGCAATTTTGTCAAATTCAAGGGCAAATAACTCATAATTTTCTTGTCCGATCAGGCCGAAAATCACACACATTTGAGATCTTATGGTCCTTATTATTATGTAGAAGTTTCATATTCATTGGTCAATATTTGTGGATGCTATATGGTAAACAAAGTCTAAAATAGCTATTTTTGATGTTCAAGGGCAGATAACTCAGGACTTTCTGGTCCGATCTGGCCAATAATCAAACTCATTGAAGAACCTATTATCATACTTGTTCTGATGTAGTTTAATGAATATTGGTTTACTTTTGCAAGAACTAGATTGTAAACTTGTTTTGTCATAAAGCCTTTCTTTGAACATGCCCTTATTGGTGCTAAGAGTTGTCTGCCCCCAGAAAAAATCACACCGACATTTGTTGCAAAAGTCATCCTGGAACGAGACCTAATTGACTTCAAAATATCCCTATGGTGTCTAAACTTTTCTATCATCAATGTTTAAAAAGATAATAAAGTTTGAAAAAACTTTTCTTAATTATTTTAGAGTGATTTTTCTATTTTGGTGAATGATCATTTATTAGGGCAATTACGGTAAATGTGTTTTAAAAACCGACTATTCTATTACTAATTATTTTTTGGCATGCATAATATTTCAATTAAAACATAAAGTTATTGAGGAAAAAAGTCACAGAAAAAATTTTGACGACAATTTCGATTCATGATCAACTAGAAAACTGTTTAATTCATTTTTGGGTGGGTAGAGTTATCTGCCCCTGGAAAAAATCTGCACCACTTTCAGTTCTGGCATCCACCATAAAATAAAGCCCCAATGGTTACCCTAACTCACTGTACCATCGGAATCTTTCTGGACAATTGGTCCAAAGAAAACCACTTTCTAGGCCTCTTTTTGAGGTTGGCCCCTAGACTAATCAAGCCGTATAAACAATTCAAAATCTTTTACTAATGAGAGGGCATACCCATAATCAGATATAGGGGAATCGGGTAGGTAAATGTGACTATCGAAGTTTTAAGTTGTTTCTATAAATAGATTTTCAATACAGCTATCCTACCCAAAATAGACCAAAATATTTGTATCGATTCTCGTTTAACTTTGAACGTATAATAGTTATGAAATTTTGTATCAACACCGACGGTTTGTCAAAATATAACTGTAAACCAAGTCTATTTTAGCACAAAATTATTTGCCATTTATATAGAATGGAAGTCCCGTCTTTCGATATAACATCTGGTTCAGGTTGAAAATGTGCAGGTTTTCTTACATATGGGCATCTATTGACGGCATTCTTTATGGGACCCGAGTGTAATAGATCCATTCACATAATGTTTTCGAGAATTAAGATAGAAATATGCTCTTAGAAGCATGTTAAGTTTCTGTATGATCACTTCAAGTGGCGTGATTACTTTCAAATTGTGTACTTATACTGGTCCAAAGATCCAACACACCACATTGCAAATGACCATATTTCTTGTTTGTTTGTTTGTTTTTGCTATATTTCTTCTTCTTCATCGTCGTCGTTTTCGTCGTCGTTTTCGTCTTTGTCTTTTCCGTCGTCGTCGTCGTCGTAGTCGTTGTCGTTGTCGTAGTCGTTGTCGTTGTCGTAGTCGTTGTCGTTGTCGTTGTCGTCGTCGTTGTCGTTGTCGTTGTCGTTGTCGTCGTCGTTGTCGTTGTCGTTGTCGTTGTCGTAGTCGTAGTCGTCGTCGTCGTTGTCGTTGTCGTTGTCGTTGTCGTTGTCGTTGTCGTTGTCTTTGTCGTTGTCGTAGTCGTCGTCGTCGTCGTCGTCGTCGTTGTCGTCGTCGTTGTCGTTGTCGTTGTCGTTGTCGTAGTCGTCGTCGTCGTCGTAGTCGTAGTCGTCGTCGTCGTTGTCGTTGTCGTTGTCGTTGTCGTTGTCGTTGTCGTTGTCTTTGTCGTTGTCGTAGTCGTCGTCGTCGTCGTCGTCGTTGTCGTCGTCGTTGTCGTTGTCGTTGTCGTTGTCGTAGTCGTTGTCGTTGTCGTTGTCGTTGTCGTTGTCGTTGTCGTTGTCGTCGTCGTCGTCGTCGTCGTCGTCGTCGTTGTTGTTGTTGTTGTTGTTAAATGTTTTTCATCCTTACGAAGTTCGACACTGACTATAATACTTTTTTATAAATGTCGAGGCAATTTTCATTCTGCTAGTCGGATTACATTATGTCGTCCACGTTGTCGTTGTCGTTGTCGTTGTCGTTGTCGTTGTCGTCGTCGTTGTCGTTGTCGTTGTCGTCGTCGTTGTCGTTGTCGTCGTCGTTGTCGTTGTCGTTGTCGTCGTCGTTGTCGTTGTCGTTGTCGTTGTCGTTGTCGTTGTCGTTGTCGTCGTCGTCGTCGTCGTCGTCGTTGTCGTTGTCGTTGTCGTTGTCGTTGTCGTTGTCGTTGTCGTTGTCGTAGTCGTCGTCGTCGTCGTCGTTGTCGTTGTCGTTGTCGTTGTCGTAGTCGTCGTCGTTGTCGTTGTCGTTGTCGTTGTCGTTGTCGTTGTCGTTGTCGTCGTCGTTTTCGTCGTCGTTTTCGTCTTTGTCTTTTCCGTCGTCGTCGTCGTCGTAGTCGTTATCGTTGTCGTAGTCGTTGTCGTTGTCGTTGTCGTAGTCGTTGTCGTTGTCGTAGTCGTTGTCGTTGTCGTTGTCGTCGTCGTTGTCGTTGTCGTTGTCGTTGTCGTCGTCGTTGTCGTTGTCGTTGTCGTTGTCGTCGTCGTTGTCGTTGTCGTAGTCGTTGTCGTCGTCGTTGTCGTTGTCGTTGTCGTTGTCGTTGTCGTTGTCGTTGTCGTCGTCGTCGTCGTCGTCGTCGTCGTCGTTGTTGTTGTTGTTGTTGTTAAATGTTTTTCATCCTTACGAAGTTCGACACTGACTATAATACTTTTTTATAAATGTCGAGGCAATTTTCATTCTGCTAGTCGGATTACATTATGTCGTCCACGTTTGAAACAGGAAATGTCCAGTTGTTGTCGTTTGGGAAATGATTAAAAAAAAAAAGAAGTGCGAAGTGCATGCTTGACATGATAGTAGACAATAGAGAGAAATTGGTCGAAAATAGAGATTTCTGTCGTTTGTTTACCCGAAGCTACAGATATGAGGGGGTGCAAAGTGCAATAATTTTATATTGTACTCTATATACTCTATGTTGTGGATACTCATTGGAATCATCTCAAGTACCCACAACGTAGGGTTTGTGTTTGAAATACCAAATTTAGAATGTCTTAACCCCCCCCCCCCTTCCCGCCCCCTTATCTGTCGCTATATACAGATCTGTGATGAAATGTTCACTGAATAATCAACATTCACCTTATTTTCGCATTAAGGACACCAAGCGAATTAAAAAGTTATTGCATTTCAAGGGAGACTACTCTTGTCTAAAATTGCAAAAATGAGGTGTCACTTAAATACCCACAAAAATGTGTTCGAAATGACTAGGATTACATAATTAAGTCTTTATTGTGTTCATTATGTTTTCTTCTGTCTAAATGAGTATCAATTTGGGAAAATTTAGTGATGATTTTAAAAGGGGGTGTCTCAAATCTGCCCACGCATGAATTTTCTTTTAATTCTGCATGGTGATAAAGGACCATATACAAGCTATGAAAATGCATTTAGTTTCTTAGATAATCCAAACTGGATTCCAAAAAGCCGCCTTGACTTATTCCCACTATCACATGAAACATGGCCCCTTTTTCATGTGTCGCAAAACTTTAGTTTTGTGTATTTTCAAGATCTGTCAATTGAATTTGATCCGAGACACACAAGGCATTACATTCATACCAGAAAAGGTATCTGAGGAAATTATTACGAATGTTTTTTATTGAATTAATCATGAAATAATGCATATTTTTCAGCAAAATTTTGGACAGGAGTAAAATTGAATTCGGAAGTTAAGTATGTTGGAGTCTTTGTCAAGATTCCATATCATCACAAAAACTTGCTACATATTTCCTCTTACTTTGAGCCAAATTATATAGAAATCCAAAACCGGTAAAAATGTCATATAATACATATTATTGATGAAGGTGATGTTTTGGTCCAAAAATTGTATTCAGTAAAAATTTGATTGTGCTCCTAAAAACATTTTTATATTCAGTAAAATCAACTGTAGCATACAGTACAAACCTACAGCAATATTCATGCCCAAAAACTCATTGGAAAAAACATAGAATTAATATAAATATTACTTACATTTACAAAATTACATGTATGGAAGCCAAGATAGGCATACATATACACATTGCAAGTTTTCTTTACTATTTGGCCACATTGTCTATGCACCATTTTTAGTGAGACTATGACATGCAATAAATGTCAAGCCAGATTTTATGAATTTGGAAAGACGCATAGACCCGGTACAGTAAAGCATCAAAAGGTGCCCTTCCGGGTAACCAATACATAACCAATTATTTTTGCTCTAAGCGCCCCTAATGAACTAACATGATATGGAAGGCCCCCTATGATTCAGTAAAAGACTGTTACAGCATTATATCTTTTCAGTTACACAGTTGAAAATGTGCTTTTTTTCAAAACGTGGCCCTATTGGGATAAAACAGGGTGCAATTATTTCCTCAAATTATTTTTCTGACCATAGCTTAACCTGTATTGATACAAAATTTATACACATTTCAATGATGTCATATGATTAACATTTTGTTTAGCCATCAATAGCCCTTAATAGTCACATGGGAGCTGGATTATCTGTTTCTTATGCATCACAACAATATTTTCACTTTTGCACGATTGTCAAATGCCATCATAGAAATCGGTGCTTTTTCTGATTTTGCTTTCTAATGTTTCAAAAGATCTATAGATAACTCTTGCTGTTAGCTTTCATGAATCACGGCTGACTTGAATTATTTAAAATGATTTTTATAGAAAATTTCCTCTCTTTTTTGTAAAGTAGGTACACCTGGGACAAGATCTAATGTGACCCTGGACAAAAATATTGTAACCAACTTTGAAGTCTACCCCTTAGCAAACTTACATACAAAATTAAAAAAACATCATGGCTGTGTAAAGCTTTACAAAAAGAGCTTATTTTTATTATATGAAATGTTTCCCCTTTGATGCTGCCACAGCAACAACAGTTTATGACAAAAAGAAATTCTAATACACAGAGTTGTACTCCTTTAACCCAAGGATACTTTTTATCAAGTTTCAAAAAGATTTACATATTAGATTGGGAGAAAAAAGGATTTTTGAGAAAATGCCAACAGACAGACAGACACAAGGACAGATGACAGGAAATAACCGAAGAAATGCCTTGCATCTTGATTTATCCTAAAGTAAACTAAAATAACCAAAAAAGTAAACAAAACATTTGAAAAAAGTCATTTTTGAAAAATCTTAATTTTGTCCATTCTTGGAAATGTGCACTATTCAGGGGGAAATTCCAAAAGCAACATTTTACCGGTTTTATTTTTTCTCGATATTTCACGATAATCATCAGTATATTTGTGAGCAACTTTTACATAATTTTCAAATCTTGACAAAAACTCGAACAAAGAAAATTTTTGAACAGAATTTGCTTAAAATATTTAAAAACAATGAACTTTTGGGTTACCCCCTTACATCAGTTGGTATAAAACAATTTTTTGTACATTATTATAAATATTTTTGTTTCATACAGGATCACGGACTACTGGGCATTATTTTTAGAATAAATTATGCGATGAAACTAACAACTAGAACGCTTGCACACTGTTTTAATCAGGGTACCCTCGTTTTTCATGGTGAAAACTTAAAATTCCGAGAAAATTGTTTTCTGGAATGTGCGATTTGAAATATTTCATGAATATGAACCATTATCTAGTGTACTAACTTCATGCCAAATTTCATTAAATTCCGAGCGTGGGCAGACTCCCATGTTATTTTTCCTATTCGTGAGACACCCCCTTTTTAGTAAAACATTCATTCGAAAGTAGCTGAAATTGCTCTTTTTTGGCAACGTTTCTGATAAATATTCCAGCGGTAAGATTTTTTTCTTTTTGGTATAGAGATAGTGCTTGGTGATACCTACAAAAACAAAAAAAATATATATCAAACCAAGCGTTTTTCTTTGTTATAAGTAAAATTTGGTTTACTTTTTGCAGCTCTGTCCGAAATTGTTTCACTACTTTTATCCATTTCCTTCCTTATTACCAGCTTTAGATAATAAAAAGTGTCATTTTTTTTGTTTCCATTTGAAGCGGACTAGCTCATAAAGACACCACTTTGCTTTTGTTGCTCCGTTTCCTATCGCTAACGCCAAATGTTGAACGCGCAACAAAAAGCGAAATGTACCATCCGAGTACTATTACACTTTAATTGACAAAACAGAGAAAATTGAAATAACCGAAAAGGGCCTTGTCATTAATCAACCAAACATTAACTCAATGTAAAAAATACATTTGCTGAAAAGGCCAATTACTGAAACAGCTTTATTTCGTGATTTAGGATATGCGTAGTAAGTTGCGCAGTAACAACTGGAGGATCTGTCCTTAATGGGAATTGGGCAGTATTATCATTAAGTTATTCATAGTATTTTAAGTTTAGCGAATTCGAATTAACCCGTGTCAACTATTAAGTGCATGTCCTATGGCCTTCACAGTTGAAAACGAAGGCAAAACACCTTCAAAAGCAATAAGGACTAAAAGTTTAATTGAGAATTAGGCCTACATGTAATCCGTTCAAAAAAGGGAAACATTTAGAATGTTGAAAGACCCTCCGCGGACGACCAACTGAATATTGATAAAAATAACATTTGTGTACATTTATAACATAGTACGGAAGTTTTGGGACGAAAGGAGAGAATACTGGTTATCAACCTTTATCGCCGTTTGTCTCAATACTTTTCATTGCTTTTAAAATTTTGAAATATTCAAGGGACGCCAAAACCAAGGATTGAATATGGACATTCTGTATGTCTACACTTCTCTCTTTTACATAATTTCTGTGTTTTTGTTATGATCCTAGATGAAAACTTTTTCCCTAAGTACTACGATACAACATCGTAGATTCAACTAAATTCAAATTAAATATTTTGTAACTTGACCCTTTCCAAAACATTGGTGCTTTTTGTTGTACATATATGTATTTATTAAAGGTTCTGAAAATATTGAATAAAGAAGATGTTGGCTCAATCCACAAGCAATTTCTTAATTCTTTTCGTAAAAACAACAAGATTTTTATTCTGACATTCAGAATCATTATGTTATCTGCAAATGCCTTAATTTGTTTTTCTGTGAAAGTGCAAAGTCGGTATATAATTCATTATAACTTAGTCAGTAGTTGGTGTCAGTCACAATACGACCGACCAATCAAATGAACTGATAAGTCACGTGTCTCTGACAATTTCAACCCAAATATCGATGCTTTTCAACAAAAACCTCGTAACTGCAGCTTGTTTTAAGATGCAGTTACGAGGTTTTTGTTGAAAAGAGACGATATCTTCATTTGTCTCTCCCCGTGTTGCAGCTATTCTGACGAACCATTTAAAGGGACATTGTGCTTGTCTGACGAACATACAAAAGATTAACCCATTCCCACACAATGACTCTTCTGGACTCCCCACTAGATTATAGCTTTGGAAAACATCGCGAAAAATGACGAAATCGCTTGTGACAAGCAATTTCTTCATTTACCACAATGTTTTCTGGCCTTTTAGACAAAAATTTGTAAAATTAATCAACTTGAAATTGTCTTCTGCAACATCATTGATACCTATTCGTATAGAGTTTATGGGAGACTGGTTCTCGAAAGTAAGTTTTAAAGAATGGTATAGATGCTGAAATTCCCACAAAATCTCATTAGCAATTATAATTTGATGCACCAAACAACTACATGTAGGTGTGGGTGTACGCCAGGAATCGTATGGGTGTGGGAAATCCTTGATCGATCGGTATATAGAAAATACTATCAGCAGGTTTTTTTAATATCTACCAAATTTTGGCTTTCCCAACGATGTTCTGACGCCTTCAAATCCAGCATGGGTCGCTTTGGCGGTAGAAAAGACTAAAGCACGAATGTCAGTAATTCGGACTTCTGTCTTTGTTTCTTTCGAAAGTTACGTTGCGATTCATGTTGTTATCAGCAATATTATCCTTTCACAAAGCGGTAAATATCTTGACTGGGCCAATTTGAAAGCTACTGCAGGCCACAAAATAGATGCTGATAAGGATAAGGATCGTGTCAAATCATGAAGAGAAAAATGAGAAGAGAAAAAGGTAAAATACAGGAAAATATGGTTGCATGGCTGCTATAGTTTAAAGTGACATTTCAGAATTTTTTGTCATGAATTTTACTTTTATTTTTATCTGAAAGACCATATTTTCTTCTGAAAATTCTAAAAATTTGAAGCTAAAGTATTGCGCCGTTAACGAGAAATATATAATTTTTGTGATAAAATTTTACAAAGTGTTGTCCACAACAGTTTAGATGTATATGGAATTTGTTGTTTCTGTCTCAATTTTAAAGGCGTGTTTTTCGCTTATCAGCAACAAGTTCAAAAACTGATAGCATTTATACTCATTAGAATAACCAATCTTGGCATCAAGACATACTTTAAAAAATTGAAATGAGAGTGAAATGTCCCTTTAATTCATTTAACGAGAAAATTCCAAGAAGAACATTTTTCACACCCATTTAAAATCTGTTTCATTTCTAATGAAAACCTTCATAAACTTTTGTCATAAAAATCATTAACTTTATATCATAATCAAGATCAAAAGAATTTTACCAGTTTACTCTTTCCGACAAAAGACTTACATTTTCACGGTGGATAATCATGTGATACAACAATTTCCGAAAATCTTCAATAATTTTGTTAATACATGACCGATTAGAATTCGGCTTGAAGCAGAGAAGGTGGACAGATGTCACACCTTAGATGGGCGTAGTGGATTTTTTGAAAATCAACTAATAAAAAAGTTATTGAAGATCAATCAATATTTTGGTTGATCTTAAATAACTTTTTTATAAACTGATTTTTCAAAATCTTTTGCATCCAGCTAATTCTTGGCATTTTCCTGCCTTCTCTGCGTCAAACCGAATTTAAATTGATCCCGTATTAACACAATTCTTGAAGATTATCTGAAATTCTGAGTCACGTGATTGACCAACTTGAGAAAACAATACTCAGCATCATTTTATTGTCTGTAGCACCTTCAAATTTGGAGCAGTCTGATTTGTGTACGTTTGGGAAATTAGGGTAACTCCTTTACCACAAACATTGCTAAATAATGGCCAGATTGGTCAAAATGAAAATAAGTTGCAGAGGACAAACTAAATGTGCTTTATTTTTTCCTGATCAAATCCTAATTTTGATGCCACTGATAGAATACTGGAGAAGAAAACAAATAAGAAAATGTAGATAACCAGAATTTTCGCATTTTGTCTTATATTTTCTGGGATATTTTGTTCGAATCATTTTATCTTCTCTAAATATCGTAGATAGAGTATTGGTAACATTCTTATCTAAACGCGTTAGGAAGAAAAAAGGACAAACTCTGAATTCCAGCAAGCATGTATTTCAAATCAAATTCCAAGACAATGACTCGCTTTGGCGCTCTCAAGTGTTCTTTTTTATATAAATAAGAAATTATTGGCAAAGGGAAATGTGACCCGTCACACTAAAAAGGGACCTTATCGGAAGTGTGAAAAATATCGACACTAGTCAGTCTGCGCAGTCCGCGCAGCCAGACTAGGGCCGACACTTTTCATTTTTATGTAATTTTCTAAATCCGGAAAGTTTTTTTATCTTACTTTATGTTCATTTGTTCGCATACGGGACCTGGTTGACCTGTTCTGAGTCTGACAAGTTTGTCAAAATTTGGATTTTTGAAGTTCGGATAAGGTCCCTGTTAGCGTGACGGGTCATAAATTTAAAGATACTGATGACCAGCATCATTTATTTTTTTCCACAATAGTTTCTACCGTATCTCATCTATAAAGTATTCTTTCTGACAGTCAGATATAACTTGGCGTCTGCAGCGCCTTTCAAATAGCACCGTCCAAAACTTATTGTTGGGGAAAGGGTTAATTAATTAATTGAACGATTAAGTTCAAGTTTTATGAATATTTTCTATGTTCTCAAGACAAATGTGGCACGTCACGCTGAAAGAACCCTTCTTGGAAATCGATAAAAACATATTTCAAGAAACAGATCTTCGCAGGCGTCAGCTAGACGTCTCATTTGGAAAATGAACGTATAGTTGGATAGAAGCATAGACTAATCCGGAACATAACCTCAATATGAAAAGCTTCGATCCGTATCAGTCTGCACAGTACCCGCAGATTGACGAGAGTCAATATTTTTCATACATATTGATATTGGTGGCTCATCGCGAAACGGTTGTAACTGCCTATATGTTTATAGGCAGTTACAACTGTTTCGCGCTGAGTCATCGATATGGTCTCTTTCTGCGTGACGAGTCACATTAATGAGTAGAAAAGTCATTAAAATTATATCCCGAACATATGTTCGCCATTGACTGCCTTATGGTAAATAGTTCTAATTTCTTTCAAGCACAAACATAAAACGGGGAAAATGACGTAATAAATTAGCTTCGTGAGAGCCGTGCAATAAAATAACACAGACCGTTTGATGTGGAACGTCGTGGAAATAGCGTCGGATAACTCCGGAACGCTACATAAGTAATAAGAGATCATGAGTAAAAATCCGGCTGTCGAGAGAATGAAAATAAAGATGGCTGAATGTTTTCTGTTACCGTAGAATTCATTATCCGTGGAAAGCACGCGCGAGGTTTTACTTTGTAGTACGCAGGAACACATTAACGATGAAAATGCGAGAATAAGTACTATTCCATACGGCACAAAAAACGTTGCTATAGTAATTAAGTGAATATTTCCAGGTTTTAGGAGAGTAATGGCATCCATTTTGCAGACGGAGTTTTCATCCGAGGGATTTCCTATTTTCATTGTAAACATTGCGAGAATGGCTAAGTTTCCACACACCATAATAAAGAGGATGAAAATAACCCAGAAAATTATGTTCTTTTTGCCGCACGGCACACATGGTCGCACGATGTTCCCGATTATATTCATTGAAATGATGATAAGATATAGAATTGATACGAACTCCAATGTCCTCTGTGTATGTTGAAATACAACACAATTTTTCTCAATTTTACCAATCTCTTTCCCAAACTCTCGCATGTATATTCCAATACTTAGATACACAACATGAATCAATGACGTATTTAGCAGTAACCAGTGACGTGTCCAATATCTGCGCCCCGAATCGATGACGAAGTCCACAATAATCATAAATACGAGGATACTATTGGTTAAAATGGCTATTCCTGACACGATATTCAAAATGAACATCCATTGCTCTCTGTCGTCCTGTACTGCAACTTTGTCGGTGTAATTAAAGAAATCCTGGTCGTTGTTAATGCTGAAGTTTGTTGAATCGTCCGGTGAGATATTGAGAAGAACTTTGGTGAACAAATCGCCATAGTCATCGTCATAGTCGTATTCTTTTTCCACCTGAAAAAAAAAGACAAAAGAGGAGATAAATTATCGACACTTTTCAACAAAAACCTTGTAAACACAGCTTGCTTTAATTAAGCTGCAGTTACGGAGTTTTTCTTGGAAAGCTGCAATAATAGGTCTCGATAATTGACTTGGCATAACATAACTAGCTAGAGATGCTCTATCAGACCATTTATCAGGACCTATACTAAAGGGGGCGTATTTATCAACATTTCTAAATCAGATTTCTAAATGTAGATTTCAGTGATTCATAAAATGCGATCAAAAGAAGTTTTAAATGTAAAAACATTTGGAGGAAACATGTATGAAAACGAAAATTAATTGTAGATGCCGCCTTCAGCATTTCTTAAAAATATCGACTTGAATTTTTCACAAAATATGATTCACATTCAATTGGTGTTGCATTTGAATAAATCGTAAATTGAGCATTTAAAACTTATGATATTAGCGATTAAATCTTTCGAAAACAACAAACTGTACGCGTATGTGCCTCTTTCTAAGTTTGCTTCGAAAACAATGATACAAAATAAGAAATTGCTGACAATCAGTTTTTAATTCTTTTCCACCAATACTTTTTGTGTTAAATTATGCACAAATCCTAACTTTATCAATGTTCATAATAAATTGTATGCGTTTTATATCTTGGCTGTCAGACTAACATTTTGTCGTTTTGGAAATGGTTAAATACCGGAATTTTAATCTGGCAATGAAATCTTCAGCAATTTATGAACGCTTCACCTGTCTATTTTCTTTTTTGCATTACGAGCAATCCAAGACGATTTATATTGCATGTCTTAACCCTTCTGTCGACTTTGAAATTAATTCAAGAGACATGCCAATAGATTTACCTCGAGTTTTTGTCACAACAATTGAGTAGACTGCAGGCAGTGAATGCTAAGATCAGGCTGATCGTAAGTGTAGGCTGATCTTAGTCTATAGGCTAAACAACAGGAATATGACACGAACAGTATGATAAGGGTTAACCTCATCCTAAACGACAAACCTTTTGGCTGCAGAAAATTTGGAAGACGTAAATAATAACACCGCTTATTTTTTATCATGTCTGGAAATTTCGGAGACTTATGCGTGAACGACAAAAAAAATCTGACTGTTTCATTTTGGAAGCCTTATTTAATGAGACGATAAATGGATTTTGAGATAAAATAGAATATCCAACAAACCAAAGAATATTGGGGTTATCCACATGTTTGGGAAAGAATTTGGTTCGATGCAAATGACAAATAATTATTTTAGGACATCGTTGCTTTTCTTCAAATACCTCGGAACTAGAACGTTCCCAAAACCTAGTTAATTTTGATCTAGACTAGATATATTCTGATTTGCCCGCTGCGGCAGACAGAGGCTTTTTATTATTATTAGATCTATTTTTTTTTTTTTTTTTTTTTTTTTTTTTTTTTTTTTTTTGAAATGCGACGACATGGTCAAAAGCTATGCCATTTAACCCATTACCAAACGACAAAAATTTAGATTGATCTGAATTCAAAGATGTTGCAGACGACAATTTCAAGTTGAGGAAATTTGAAATTTGTTGGTCATTTTGGAAGAAAACATCGTGGGAAATGAAGAAATTGCTTGTCACAAGCAATTTCTTCATTTTCCACAATGTTTCCCAAGCCTTTCTTGTGAGGTAGTGAAAAGGCGTCACTGTGTGGTTATGGAAATTGGAAATTGGAAATTCCCACATTTCATAGTTTGGGAAAAGGTTAATGTTGTACTACAGTAAGGCATGAAGATCAGATAGATCTAGGATTGCCCAGGTGTAGAGGTATCATTCACGGCAGTTATTATCTTTGAATTCTTCTTTATGCTGATATAAAACAATCAATCTTTATTACAAAGGAAGGAAGGATGAGCAAAGATAAGAACTACAAGCGTTGCCATGGAAACGCTTGTAATGCAACAGAACGTCCATCATTTTGATATTTTGATATAGATCTTATCCAAAGGGCGGTTTTATTATGTTAAACTATTTCCAGAACGACAACTTTTGATAGAGACCAATCAAAATTGAGAGGTATCGAAGACAAAAGATTCTGTGCAATCTATAGGTTTAAATTTCATGCCAAAGCATTGAACAAGTCGACGGAAAAGAAAAAAACTGCTATTTAATCGAGAGACAAGCATATTGGCATAATGTTCGTATTCCGACATAGCTGAAAACGACAAACTGAGCGTCATCTATTGAAAGAACTTGAATATTATTGCACTGAAAGTTTTGAGAAAAATGATAAAAAAAAGTTGAATTTCAGCATTTTCTCCTGCTCTTTCATCGCGTTACAAATCGTTTTGATAAAATGAGGACGGCTCCAGGAGTGCTATTCTATCGTAGGGCTACTCATAATAAATAATGATAATCAATAATAAATGATTAATTAATAATGATAACCATAACCGTGTGATAAAGATAATAAAGTATGATAACTATTGCGCCACTAATCCACGATACCAGAATAACATTTAGGATGGGATAAAACATAGGAAGATTTTAGCTTTAAATCAAACCCCTATATTGTCGGTACTTGGAATCGTCTCTCAAATAGACGACATGTGTACACACAAAGTAGGGTTTGGTAAAAAAAATATCGGAACATTTTGTTTTGGAGAGTCACCATCCCCTCTTATTTGAAACTCTTTAATACATTATCCTTCTCCAAAACAACAATATTTTATCTTTTAGCAATTCAAACTTCAAATGTTTCAGTTGGTGAAATTACATGACAACATTATTTTAGATTTTTCAATAATTATTTTAATACATGAACCATTTCCAAAACATTAACGGATCTGCACGTAACAGAAACGATTGCGAAAACAGAATTTTATCATTTATCCTCAATAATTCCTGAGACAAAGGCCTACTACTTCACACTATACTAGTTTATAATAATGTAAACGGTGCATATATTTAGCCTATTAATAATACTATTTCTTCAAATTTAGATTCCATAAACCCTTCCGATTGAAGCAGTCTAAAATTTTGTCGTTTGGAAACGAGTTAAAACGTACAATATCGAATAAATGATAAAGGTACAACGAAAAATAAATTGATTAATTATCTTACCTCCATTTCTAAACGTCACTCACTTTTCCACGCATCCAGGTATTAAACGCAAGCTGAAATATTTCCCCTGTTTTAACGATCTGCCAAGATCGCGCGTAGAATTACTGTTTATTACTGCTTACAAACGATCCTTGAGCTGCCTATAGAAATACTTGGAACATCCCAATACTTAACCCTTTCCAAAGCAAGACTCGTTTTTTTGTGTGTGTCCCTTATATAAAAAGCTATGGAAACATTGAGACAAAAGAAGAAAATGCTGAAAATCTGCATTTTCTTCTTTTGCCTAGATGTTTCCCATGCTATGATAATTAAATATTCTCCTTTGCGTTGTAGATCTATTAAATTTGTCGTCTGCAACATCTTTGAATTTGGAGCACCATAACTTTTTGTCGGTTTGGGAAAGGGTTGACATTACCGAATGTCAGGATTGGATGCTCGCTTGAATGTTGTTAAGATTTTTTTGTACAATATCGCATAGATAATGTTCAGGCAAAGGGAGAAAATGCAGATTAACATCATTTTCTTCTTTTGTCTTAATTAATTGTTGTTTACCAAGGTTTTTTCTTCTACGGTTATCACATTTATGTCTTGTTTAGGGACAGCTTAAAATGAACTTGAACACAATAATCAAATGTAAAACTGTTTATTTGTTCCATTCTTTATTATAATGTCGTCGCCTTTCAACGAAAACCCAGTAACTGTACTTTAAAACAAGCTGCAGTTACGAGGTTTTCGTTGAACAGCAACGAAATGTGTATGTTATTTGGTATTTACAAAAATATCAACACCACAACAATGTACATAAATACAGCTGATACTCGTTGTGTCGAGACATCAAATGAGTCGAATTTCTGCATAAGTCGAAGTGAAAATCTGGTCCCCCTCATTATTAATGAATGTCAGAAGTGTTAGGCCTAAACATTTCTTTTAAAGCTCATGTCGAGCAATTGATCTCCTTTTCCTACTACATCTCAATTATAATCGCATCTGGTGACTAATAAAATGGATAATTAATATGAAAACTGAACAAAAATCGATTGAGTGAGAGTCCCGATTTCTCGAGGTAATATGGTGACCCCTACGACATCGGCACAACGAGTTTCAACTGCAATTACCTTTTACATTTTAGACTACTATGTTTTCATATTGGTCCGTATCTTAGTCCAAGCTTATCATGATCAATGCTTCTCATTTGAAGAAGCTAAAAGATACAATAACGGGTCTTGATCAGACTGTGCGTATATACGGCTGATCTAGATCCATGTTGACTCTCAAATGCCACGAAGTCGTCCTTTCAGGATCCCGACCGAGAATTAGCATTTTTTCCTTTTGTATCAACAATTACAGTGCTATATCATTCACATTTCCTATCTTAATCAACACATATTTTGATTTCTACATTAGCTTTCAAATTGAACTACCCTTAACCCTTTTCAAAACGACAAAATGTCAGGGTGGTTCAATTTCAAAGATGCTGCACATTACAATTGATGGCGATAAAGAAATAATTGTGAAAATATTGAGGCAAATGAAGAAAATACTGGTAATCAACATTTTTTTTCTTTTGTCTCGACGTTTTCCTTTAATCATTCTCTTTTAGGCCAAAAACAGATCTTGTTTGGAGAAGGGCTAGAATGTGTTGCTTGGGAAAGTATTAATGCAGAGCTCTGGATCAAAGGTGTAATAAGGGAAATAACCTTATTATTTAGTTCAAAGCATCATAATAGCGAGAGTTGTTTCCCTTAGTATCAGAATCTACATAGAAACTTTGTCTAGAGCACGGCGGAGAATCACGTGACATAACATTTTCATTTCTCTTTAAATATTTGACCGATTTGAAAAGGATAAAGGCATGAAAGGTGGGAAAACGCAAGGAATTTGCTGAAATATGTTTTATTTTTTTCATATTAGCTGACCCAATTTTATTTAAAAGTTTTTTATTGGTTTACTTTTAAAAGATCTGCCACATCCATCTATTTTCTGTCGTTTATACACCTTCTCTGCTCATACTTCATTCGTATTTTGTATAGCATTAATAACATTATTTGCGATATTCTGAAATCTATGCCGAGAAAATTGGGAAAATTTGGTACAATTTTGGCACCTGGGGCATTTTTTCATAATTAAACCCAGAAATACCATTTTTGAGGATTCACATCCATTTAACCCATTATCAGACGGCAAAGGATTCGTCCAAGACAAATGATAATGCAGACAATAATTGAATGGGATTGTACACTCTTTCATCGTCCATGGTATGAAATATTGTGGACAATAAAGAAAAAATGCTTTCATTGCGCGGGGCCTCAAAATACGCCCATATGTGGGAATGGATTAAAAAAGCTGGGTATGGCAACAATTCGCGCAGCGTTTCAGCACAATGATTACGACAGTTATTGTGAACAAAAATATATCGGTGATATTAATATTATTGATATTTTTTTTCTTATCATAACGTATCAAGTCTTTCCAATACAACAGCCTAACACGCTTCTAAATCTTGTCACGATCCGATCGTACAGGGGTCGCCGTGACACGCGCCGATTACCGAAGTTAGGATTCAGTTCTAACAGCTTGTCCCCTTCTTGTTGCTCGTAGGCTGCAAGGAAAAATAAGACATGATAATCATATTAGTCAAATCTTCTAACCACTTTTCAACTGCTCTAACGACTTCTTCGTCGTATCTAACATGACGTTCATGTATATTTTTCACATTGTGGGTAACTTTATTTTGCGGAGACGACGCATGCTGCTTGTTCATTGTCTCGTCATTATAAAGAGAGCAATTGACTATAGTTTGGAAGTCTCTCTTTTTCGAAAAGAGACCGTTGTGCCTGAATCAAAATTTGTAACCCGTCACGCTAAAAGGGATCTTATCCGAACTACAAAAATCCAGATTTTGACCCAACTTGTCAGATTCAGCACAGGTCAACCAGATCCCGTATGCGAAAAATGAATGAACGTATAGTAATACAGGGAAAACATTCCGGATATAGACAATTGCATAAAAGTGAAAAGTGTCGGCCCTAGTCTGGCTGCGCGGACTGCGCAGACTGACTAGGGTCGATATTTTTCACACATCCGATAAGGTCCCTTTTAGCGCGACGGGTCACAAAAGTTTACGACGTCGCCGAATAATTCTGGCGCCTCGTAAATCGCATTAGGTGTGGACTTCCTTAGCATTATGAATTCTATGACAATAAAAATGCATTTGATAATAACATGACATCAAGTAGTGATAACGTAAAATTTTCCTTTCGGAAGTCTTTAAGTACGTACATACGTAAGCTTAGATGGGTTTTCTTATCTGATACTACTTCGTGGTTATTTAATGCCACAGTCAAGTCTAAAATCAAGCATGCGTAAAAACCTCCGGAAAGAAAATGGTACGATGAAAAAGAAGGGTCTATTAAGAGAAAAGTAGAAAATGATGAACCATTTTAAGGTCTACAAACCGTCGCCTTCGTTTATCTTCGGGCGTCGTCCGTGACAACGACAATTAACAAGAGATACCCTCGTCAGTTTTTACACGTAATCCTTGGCGAAGGAAATTGACGACGGATACCCTCGCCGTTTTCCGTCGCTGCGGATGACGACCGGAGTAGGGCGAAGTGTAGATAATGATGGATAGAATACCTTCAACTGTTATCGACAGATTGTTGAACGAGCCACGTACCTGATATCTCCTTTTCATCCACTGGATCTGAGTATTTGTAGTTGTGTTTTCGTTTGTTTTTCGTTCTGTCGTTCTCTGTTGTTCTGTCCTGAAGTCAGATTTTTATACAGAATAACATCGCTGCTTTTCAACAAAAACCTCGTAGCTGCAGCTTAAAACAAGCTGCAGCTACGAGGTTTTTGTTGAAAAGCGACGACATGTAATGACAGTATACCACTGCTTTTCAACAAAAACCTCGTAACTGCAGCTTAAAACAAACTGCAGTTACGAGGTTTTTGGTGAAAAGTGACGACATGTAACGACAGTATATATTTGACCAATGTGGGAAATGTAGATTTGCTATATAGCCTAATAATGTATAGACGCAACGATTCCTATATACGGAAATGTTTCTTTTCTCAGACGCTCGCTCACCAACAAGAAAGTATCTATACAAATGTAATTATGTCTGATTAATACCGCTATGACGAGACTATATCAAATTGTCTAGCATAAATTATCCCGCGATCTTAAGAGAACATCCATGCAATCAAATACCTACATTTGAGTCGGAATCCAGAAAAAGTGGCCCTTGTAGAATTTGATAACAATATGAATCCAGATCAGCCTGTGCATACGCACAGTCTGATCAAGATCCAAGCTGTTCTTTATTGACTTCTTCATAACATGTCACTTTACCATTGAAACGGTATGGATACAGATCAGCCTGCACTAAGGTACATCATGGTCTTGAAACATAATAAGACATATCAAGTATCATTTCTTTATTAAAGCTACTATTTCCCAGATTTTGGACCAAAATTTGTCAACAAGAGTGCCATCGTCACAATATACGCCGCCACTTATAAAACTTGAGACAAAAAAATGACATTGACAAGGATTTATAAATATTCACTGAAAAACCTTTAAAAAATTGTGTTCACAAAAAGGTTTTTATAAATATCCAGTGAAAAACCTGGAAGGCATTGCATTCACAAGGCTGAAATATCATTAAGCCCCAGAGACTAAGATTGAAGGGGGCATAATTCTGGCAAAAATCAATGAACCATGAAATCCTTCCTTCATGCACATCTACCAATTGAGGTGATAACATCCACCAAGTTTCATTAAGATCCAGCCAGAAACTTAGGAGGAGTTGTGTTGACAAGGCTGCAATTTCAATAAGCCCCAGAGACTAAGTTTTTAAGGGGCATAACTCAGGCAAAAATCAACGAACCATAAAATCCTTCCTTCATGCACATCTACCAATTGAGGTGATAACATTGACCAAGTTTCAAGAAGATCCAGTCAGAAACTAAGGAGGAGTTGTGTTGACAAGCCTGCAATTTCAATAAGCCCCAGAGACTAAGTTTTTAAGGGGCGTAACTCAGGCAAAAATCGACGAACCATAAAATCCTTCCTTCATGCACATCTACCAATTGAGGTGATAACATTGACCAAGTTTCAAGAAGATCCAGCCAGAAACTTAGGAGGAGTTGCGTTGACAAGCCTGCAATTTCAATAAGCCCCAGAGACTAAGTTTTTAAGGGGCGTAACTCAGGCAAAAATCGACGAACCATAAAATCCTTCCTTCATGCACATCTACCAATTGAGGTGATAACATTGACCAAGTTTCAAGAAGATCCAGCCAGAAACTTAGGAGGAGTTGCGTTGACAAGGCTGCAATTTCAATAAGCCCCAGAGACTAAGTTTTTAAGGGGCATAACTCAGGCAAAAATCAACGAACCATAAAATCCTTCCTTCATGCACATCTACCAATTGAGGTGATAACATTGACCAAGTTTCAAGAAGATCCAGCCAGAAACTTAGGAGGAGTTGCGTTGACAAGAAAAGTGGACGTACGTACGGACGGACGGATGGACGGATGGACGGATGGACGGACGGATGGACGGACGGACGGACAGACGGAGAAGATGACGCCAATATACGTCCGCCTCCGGCGGCGTATAAAAACAAACGAAATGTACACTTTTTAAGCTTTATATGACCTGATTGAATGATTACGACAAACTATTGAAGCAACGACTCATTTTTTCGCAATTTGATACCGAATTCATGAAGCGATGTCGAAAGTAGGTCAAAAACAGTAGGACCTGCGACTTTCTTAAATGACGTCACAACATACATGATGACGTCATATTGAAATTCAAGCATCAATCTCGTTTGAATCTTGGTCCGCGCTGTATACGCATGCGTGACAGTTAAAAAATAAATTCAACCGCATCTGAGACGGGGTTGAAATTTGGTTTGGATGCTCCCTAAATTCGGCTATCTCTCTTATACTTCGGCTCAATCTCTGTCTGAATCGCATATTATTAACCATTCTGAGGTGGCCAACACAAAAGTTTTGCATCTTTTTTCAAAAAAAATCATTTTTTGCAATTAGACCATCTATTACCATCACCCTTTAAGATAGGACAAACAATTAAGATACAGAAATAACCTTATTGTGAAAAGTCAGTCTGTGCAGACTTGCTAAGGGCGATAATTTATACACTTCCCGGAAAATCCCTTTTAAGGTGATGAGTCACTAATTAGCTCAATCTAAATTTGTTGCTTAGAAAACCGTGCTAAACCGTACTTAGATTTAGTTCCGTAAATTTTCTATGGAATCTGTTAAAATTACCCATTTTCAAACAAAACCTAATTTTGGGACCATGTTGGCAAGGTGTGGGAGACCGTGCATTTTCTTATTTCCCCTCATTGTTTTCTGTCCTGCAAAGAACGTTAATTCCAGTTTTCAAATTCATTTTTAGATGATAAAAAACAACTTTCAAACAGACCTGACTAACACGTTGTCGTTTGGGAAAGCTTTTATTCCAAAGATGCTTCCAAGCTAATTATTTTCTGATAAACACAAAATAAAGCAGATTTTCTCAGACATTTGCCTAAAGGCATATTCCTTATATAGACAAAATAAGACGATGACAGAAATTAGAGCTCTAACCTTACCAAGAACTACAGATAAGATAAGATAGGAGGATGGCTTTTCAAACTGCAATATTTCCTTTATTGATCATCAAACCCTTTGAGACGATTCAAATGAGTACCCACAACATAGGGTTTGGAATTGAAATTTGAAAAAGTTAGGCTATTATTTTTCTCCCACTGTTATCTGTTCTTCTGTCTACCTCTACTAAAGGTATCTTCCATCCAAAATGTGATGACATCTGGTGCAAATTAACCCTTTCCCAAACAAGACCTTTTGACGTCCCTAATAGAAAAGGCTTGGAAACATTGAGACAAAAGAAGAAACTGCTGATAACCAGCAGTTTCTCCTTTTGTCTCAAATATTTTCTTAGTCATATTTAACATAAATTCTATCTTTAATAACTTCCATATTGTCATTTGTGGTAGTTTTTGAAGTGGAACACCCTTAAATTTTGCCGTTTGGGAAAGGGTTAAAGCTCTAATCCTAACCAGAGCTACAGATAACAGGAGAATACTTACCTTTTTATTAAAATTCAAAACCCTATGTTAACCCTTTTTCCAAACGACAAAAATTAGGGTGATCCTATTCAAAATCTGCCACAAATGACAAAATGGATGTTATTAAAGATGGCATTTGTGTAAAATATGGCACAGAAAATATTGAGACAAAAGGAGAAACTGCTTGTTATCAGCAGTTTCTTCTTTTGTTTCAATGTTTTCCCAAGCCTATTCACTTAGGAACGTCAAAACCAGGTCTTGTTTGGGAAAGGGTTAAGATAAGACGGGGGAAGAATACTTACCTTTTTGTATTACAATTTCAAAACCTATGTGATGGGTACTCATTTCACTTGTCTCGATGAGACGGTTCCAATGAGTACTGACAACATAGGGTTTGATAAACACTATGTTGGTCTACCTACCTTTACTATATCACCGTTTTCTCCGCCTTGATCTGAAATGATAAAGAACAAAATTCTGTAACTCTTTCACGTATGCCACACTTTTGAATAATTCATTTGTGAGCCTTCACGCTTAAGAAAAGTATCGATCCTAGACAGTCTTTGCGATCAGCGTACACTGACTAGAGTCGAAACTGTTCACTCTAAGACAATGTTCTAGATTTAGATCGTTTTCCCTAATAGGCCTGTCCTACCTAATCGAACTTACACCGAATGTATAACGAACTTAATTAATTCGGCATATTCGTTAAAGGTGCCATAAACGGTTTATGTTCGGTATGTTTTCGGTGCTTTTCGTCGACATTCGTCTGTGTTCGCAGACGCTCAAAAAAGTTTCTGAGCATATACAAAATTTTTCGACGAATGCAGTGATCAAAATTTTCGGAATGAGTTCGGTAATGGTTCGCAGAGGAATCGGTAGGCGCGCGTCTGACATTCGTTGCTTTCGTATTGGTGTCGGTAATAATTCGCCGACGAATTCCTGGTCGGTATGTTCGTCATGATCGCACCGAAGGACAAACGTTTGCACTCCGATGAAGGAGCGTTTATATACCGATCTGACTGAAAAGGCAAACGAACCGCTAACGAAACACACCGACCCTCACGATGCCATTCCGAATATGACGTTATATTCGAAACTCAAACGGTAGGGATTCGTTGATGTTTTGGAACGAATTGGGGTATATTTCAGAGAAACGTCGTTGGCGGTCTACACGGTCGCTACAAGTTCGTTACGTGTTCGGTGCATAGTCGGTACAAAATCGTTGAAAACCAAAGTTCACAGAAAAAGGGCGACGAACACTGCGAATTTCGTCCTTGACGTTCGGTACAAATTCGTTACAAATGTTCGGTTATGTGCTACAGGGGTAAAACATTCTATGTTAGATTTCCAAATGCGACATCTGAGCCGCATTCTTTAGAGCGAGATTTCTTGAGATATCTTGAGCTTTCTTAAAGGCTACCAAGCTTGGCAGTTTATTGCACCGTATATTGGAAGAAAATCATTAAATTAACGTGTTTTATAAAAGATCCGCCAAACTCGGTTGTTTTAAAAGTTTTATTTGCTTTTCTTTACATCGTTGAAAAACTGATTTTTGAGAAAATAAAGATCGGCAATTTCCGTAAAATTGCCACGGATTGACGTCATCAATGGTTTGACTCCGCCCCCAATCTAGAGCATGAGGTGTCTGACAAAGATAATGTGTTCGACTTTTCTGTCATATAGCGAAGTCTCAGTTTTTATCCATTTCTCGATCGTAAGAGTAATACAGACAAACTTAAACCGTTCTTTGGCACATTCCTTAATTCACTTACGACCTATTCTTTGACCGTTTTAACATTTTTTCTAACATTTACTGAGGACGAATTCCGTGTTTTGAGTATCGATTGGGGAAGTCGCTTTATGACAGAAAAGTCGGACATTTAACTTTTTCAGAAATTTCAGACTTTCCGGGAAATGACCCTGTTCGGATATCCTCGGGTAATGTCGACCAAAGATCGAATCATCGACTCGGAAGTGTGTGTATGAAGAAATCTTGAAAAAAAGATGGATTTCTTAGCCGGGAGTGGCTACGCTTCATAAAGTAGTTTTCGAGGTCAACCAAATGCATAACCATGGCAACTTGCGGGACTTGCATGTTGTAATCATTCTAAATAGAGAGGACACTGGAACTGCAAACAATGTATTTCAGTATCATTGTCGCATTATTGTTGACATTAGTCACAGACGAACGTTTTGAATTGTTGTTCTATTCTATTCTATTTATAGTCTGAAAGTAGTTCTACGAGATGCATCCAAGGTATGATTCGATAGAGTTGTCCTTGGTGATCTAATTGGAAATGACCCATGACTGCCCGTTTTTCCCGCCATGACGTCATTCAGTGGCGAGTATGACGTCATAATTACAAGTCGGAAGTTTAGCGTATTTTCTTCGGCAAAGATCGGAAAAGACCAAAATATCCAATTTAAAAGACGAAATAAAAACACTTCTAATGTTGGAAAATTGTAGAAACTTTGATATTTGGTTAATAGTAAGGTGTTCTTTCGGCACAAAACTTTGATGTTGCCAATCATCGGACACTTTAAGATATTTTAGGATAAAGCGCTCTTTGGAGCAAGATTTTAAAGACCCTCAATGGGAGGCGCCATTACCCCATACTTCATGCGGAATCCCTCGCTCAACTCTATAGAAACAATATAAAAAAGACTTGACCGAGTTGTTCCGAACACTCCATAATATTCATAAACCGCGGTGTTCCGAATGCTCCATACTTTACACAAATGACGTCATAATGACGCCATTTATAGTTATAGTAATATTTATGGGAAACTGGACCTTGAAAGAGCAGGAACGCCATTGCAATTGAACCAGCCCAATATTCTGTCATCTATGAAAAATATGGAGCATTCGGAACAGCTCGGTCAAAGTCTCGGTCTTAAAAACGCTTTATCCAAAACACCTTGAGAAATCTTTAAAAATTTCGCTCTAAAGAACGCGGCTCTGGTTGACGTCTGCTATGTCTGATACATTGCTTATAATTTGTTTTATGGGCTTCATAGAAGGTCCGTTTTACCGTGGCGGATCGCATTTTGAAAATTATTGCTGACGATGAATAGGGGCCTAGATGTTGATGAATATAGCGTTTGGTGTTGATAGATATAGAGTTTGTGTGCAACATAACACAGAAAATATTCTAAGTTATGTTGTACTATTGTATTATATTTTTCATTTCGTAATCTGCTTCAGCTGTTAAAGGAGAAGTGTTATTTGGGAAAGGGTTGATAATTTGACAGCAATTTGGAGAGTAACCATGGAATCTGTAGCATGTGCTAATTATGCGATAATGAACTAACCGTTTTTATTGATCAAAATTTCACGTTCTCCCTTTTTGCACGCAGTTCATTTGGTGCGAAATATGGTTATCGAAATTTTCTTCTGTCGTCCCATTCTTTTCTCAAGCATTTCAAGGGACTAGATTTCGGAGTTAATAAAAAATGTAGCCTTTTAAAGAAATATTATAATTATGGAATGGTCAACCTTCATAGCTAGATTATTTCTACACAAGAAAATTTCAAATGAAGTTCATTTAGTCCTTCTAGATCAAGTCTGGGTATAATTAGCTGATCCGCCATTTATATTTATAAGAACATTTATGGGAAACTGGACCTTGAAAGAGCAGGAACGCCATTGAAATTGGACCAGCGCAATATTCCATCATTTATAAAAGGTTTTATGGCTCTTAAGAGCTCCGTTATATCACGTTGATCTAATTATCCCAGGCTTTCAATTCAACGCGAAAGTACACGCAAAGCTTGTTTGTCCACTTTATTAAACGTGCGTGAATAGAATTACGGCAACTCAGCAGCCCTGCCAATAACAGGTTTCTGACCCGTACGTCACGCAATAAACAATAGAGAACAATTTATCCAGTTAATCGTGACGTAAATTCGGACAATCAAACGGTATTTAGTAGGTGTTGTTATAAATCTCGTAACTACGGCTTGATTCAAGCCGTAGTTACGAGATTTTATAACAACACCCACAGTTTTATCAAAACATAACGGGAAACCCAGTCTATTTTTAGCACAAAATTCTCTGCCATTCAACAATAAAACTAGAACTCCTATCCTAAGAGCACTGGAAATTGTTTTCATAGACCTCCTGCTGTCCTGCCAATGACAGCTATTTGACCCATTAAACACGCAACTTACACAATTCAGATGTTGCTCTGAATTAACCCTCATCCTACCAGGTGAGATCTAATTGGATTCCTCAAGGGGTCCGATTGAACCTCACATGATATATTTTGTGCATGTTAAAAATTTACCATAAAATTATGCACGGTTAATGTCCATGTTTTAGGAATTAGTTGGTTTACCATAGTATTCTGAAGGTCACGCAAAACCGTCAGATGCTAGCGGAGAATAAGATTTCAAAATTGATTCTCACGCTGGAGTGCGTTTGCATCATTGCACCCCAGCATAAATTGTATATTGTAGTTTGGTTGAATTATATATCGTAACACATCCACTTTATTCTTTACGAACATTCGTGAGACAAGGTTTGTGTTTAACGAACATTCGTAAGCAAAGCAAGGATTCTACCTCCACTTTGTTCTTTACGAACCTTCGTAAGACAAGAATTCTACTTTCACTTTGTTCTTTACGAACATTTGTAAGACAAGAATTCTACTTTCACTTTGTTCTTTACGAAAATTTGTAAGACAAGAATTCTACTTTCACTTTGTTCTTTACGAACATTCGTAAGACAATAATTCTACTTTCACTTTGTTCTTTACGAACATTTGTAAGACAAGAATTCTACCTTCACTTTGTTCTTTACGAACATTCGTAAGACAAGAATTCTACTTTCACTTTGTTCTTTACGAACATTTGTAAGACAAGAATTCTACTTTCACTTTGTTCTTTACGAACATTCAAGACAAGAATTCTACCTTCACTTTGTTCTTTACGAACATTTGTAAGACAAGAATTCTACCTTCACTTTGTTCTTTACGAACATTTGTCAGGCAAGAATTCTACCTTCACTTTGTTCTTTACGAACATTTGTAAGACAAGAATTCTACTTTCACTTTGTTCTTTACGAACATTTGTAAGACAAGAATTCTACTTTCACTTTGTTCTTTACGAACATTCGTAAGACAAGAATTCTACTTTCACTTTGTTCTTTACGAACATTTGTAAGACAAGAATTCTACCTTCACTTTGTTCTTTACGAACATTCGTAAGACAAGAATTCTACTTTCACTTTGTTCTTTACGAACATTTGTAAGACAAGAATTCTACCTTCACTTTGTTCTTTACGAACATTTGTAAGACAAGAATTCTACTTTCGCTTTGTTCTTTACGAACATTTGTAAGACAAGAATTCTACTTTCACTTTGTTCTTTACGAACATTCGTAAGACGAGAATTCTACCTTCACTTTGTTCTTTACGAACATTAATTTTGTAAGACAAGAATTCTACCTCGACTTTGTTCTTTACGAACATTTGTAAGACAAGAATTCTACTTTCACTTTGTTCTTTACGAACATTTGTAAGACAAGAATTCTACTTTCACTTTGTTCTTTACGAACATTTGTAAGACAAGAATTCTACCTTCACTTTGTTCTTTACGAACATTTGTAAGACAAGAATTATACCTTCACTTTGTTCTTTACGAACATTTGTAAGACAAGAATTCTACCTTCACTTTGTTCTTTACGAACATTTGTAAGACAAGAATTCTACCCCCACTCTGTTCTTTACGAATCTTCGTAAGACAAGAATTCTACCCCCACTTTGTGTTTAATGAACATTCGTACGCCAGGGATTATACATCCACTTGGTTCTTACGAACATTCGTAAGACAAGGGCTCTACCTAATTTTAATTTGTGCTAACCTTCGTAAAGCAAGGATTCCATCTCCACTTTGTTCTTTACAAATATTCGTAAGCCAAAGATTCTACCTCCACTTTGTTCCTTAAGAACGTTCGCAAGCAAAGTATTCTACCTCGTACACTTTGTTTCTTACTTATAGATCGCATGTAAAGGATTCTACCTCCACTTTGTTTCTTACTATAGTTCGCATAACAAGGATTTTACCTTCACTTGTTTCTTGCTAACACTTTTCCCCAAGATTTTACGTCCACTTTGTTTCTTCCTGATGTTAGTTTTACAAGGATTCAGCATCCACTTTGTTCGTAAGGCACAGGGTGAAGAATCCTCAGCTTGCGAAGACAATTCTGGTGGAGAAAATCGCTATCGTTCTACGAGAAAAGTAATATCATCCTACAAGTTTATCTTCGTAAATGTCCACTCATTGACCTACATTCGGATATCTAATACAATAATTGGTATTTATAAATGGACCGTTTCCTTGGAAGAAAAACCTTGAACAAATAAAGATAATTGAAATAGTAATTGCATGAGGATTTGCATCCGTTTTCTTGACGTATTGATGCGGTTAATCAAGAACTTGATTAACCCTGTCCCATTCAAGCCCTAGGTTTGATTTCCATTGCAGAGAACATTTTGGAAAGCACTGAAAGAAAAGCAGAAGGTGTTGATCACCAGCATACCGGTATTTCTCTGTTGCTCAAATGCATTACATGATGTAATTATGCATATTTTGAGCATTTCCTTGGATCCATTTCGTTGTCTACATCATCTTTAAATTGGACAAGTGTGCAGCGTTCGTACACAATCGAAGCATAGTGCACTGAGCACGAATAAAAACCTATTGTACAATTATTAGAATCATCCAGCGTGCTCAGACGGTCGATAATTAAATTCCTGGAGAGTCAGCATGATTCTAAGTCAATTCGTTTGAAGTAATGCGAATCACGAAGCTTACATGAAACTCTTATACTGGTTCAATATTAATTAATAACCCTTTATAAACTGTTTCGAAAAGTGTTTCTTGTGAGAGTTAAATTCTAAAGCATGGAATGCATTGGGAAAGAAATATTAATGCATCTAGTCAACATCTTCTTTTCTTTTTGTCTTTTTGATATTTTTACGCAAACTCTACATGTATATAAGGGACGTCGAAATCATCTTTTTTTTTTTTTTTTTTTTTTTTTTTTTTTGTTGTTGTTTTTTTTTTTTTTTTTTTTTTCAGAAAAGTGTTAAAATGCGTTTACAAGCGTTGTTTCTTGACAAACATAATGCAGCTTTATGAGAAACTATTTATTATTCATACGGTATGATGCCATTGACAGGTATCGAGACTACCGAATGACGTACATGTATTATTCGATATCAAACATGTTGTCGGTTTTCAACAAAAACCTCGTAACATCAGCTTAAAGCAAGCTGCAGTTACATTTTTTGTTTAAAAACAGCGATATGTGAGGTTATTTTGTGGGTCAAACTTTGTTTTTTCCAGAGTCTTGTTAAAAGAATAAAAGTGTTTGTTCTTTAACAACAAACGCACGTGTAGGCTTTACTATAATTTATGTCGAGTTGCTAGTAGTCCAGAATACAGAGGTGTACACATACGAGGGTTGTTTGATAAATTCGTGGAATAGTTCTGTAATTCAAAAGTGAATTTGAATATGAAAATGAAATCTGTTTTGTGATAAATCTTCAGGACTCGTTATTAAGAATGCAAAATACCAGCATGATACGATAAGAAATATTTTCTACAGATACCATGGTTTATGACGTCATGTATTTGAAAAAAAGAACGGAGCGACGCGTTTACTGTTTTAACTTAGTGTTCGTCCTAGTTTTTGGACCAATGAAATTGCAGTATATGTGAAAATTTCGGCGCTATATTTCACATAAACGCACTGCCAGTCAGTTTATGTCACGGATATACATAGCCACGACCCCGTTTCCTTTTCAGTTATGAAAAATGATGTAATTTTTGGGGAAATGATGTAATTTTGGGGAAAATGATGTAATTCCAGTAAGATCCGCTTGATAGTAGCTCCGGTCGGAGGGGTGGTTTGAAGAATGACGGTAGAAGCGCATGTTTTCATTGGTTGGCGAACATTAAGTCAGATAGACTCTGTATGGTAGATTCTACGCGACATAAACGTTCAAAGGCTGCGCCTTTTGAACGTTTGAATCACGTAGAATCTACTATGCAGCCTCTATCTAATACATAGTCTCCAGTGGCAGTTTTAGTCACTGATGAATGGCATAACAAAACTTTTAGCCATTTTCTTAAGTCGGTCGATCTTTTCGATATTCTGGCCTATGCTCTTGGATACGAGTTCCGTATTTTCTTTGGATGTTGCGTGCCTGGAGTTTTCCTATGCAGGAAATTTTCCTATGAATGATTTTTTTAGTCGTTACGACATTATCTAAGAATTTGTCGCCACCAGACTCCTGAGGCATCAGAAAATTTTGGAACGACTCAAAATTATTCTGCTTGTCAAAGTCTCGTAGACGAAGATGGGCCAAACGACCGGATACTTTTGACATAATTTCCGGTATTCAATTGCTGTTATTTTACGATAATTAAATTAATCGAAAAAGACATCGTCACTGCAATAGCTGGTATAGTAAAACACTCTAGATCCGCCCTAAAAATATGTCCTTCACAAGCAGTTGTTTTGTAGTTTGGTCTATCTGGCCAGTCACCATCTTGCATCGATGTTCTCTCTATCTTGAAACGTCCGTGCCACTTGAATAAAAAGGTGTTCCACATAACGACAATATTATCGACTCTCCAAAATGTATCTGTAGGCGATATATCTAACCCAACACAAAACTTAACGACGTAGCGCGCATCCACGTCATGAGATGACGTTAGTTTTCTTCGATGGATTTCTTACGACATGATTTTGAAAACGCCACATGTGCACATGTCAACTTTCAAAACAAAATTGGCAAATTTTCAGAAAATGACTACCTAATACCAACCAAACGTACATATCATTTCCATAGTTCTAGCGCATACAGTTATGGTGGTCTGGCACGATTTTGATTTGCACAATTAATTCAAAACTGGCCAAAGGCAACTTCTCTTATATTGGTTGCTATGGAGATAGAAATAAAGTGCATTTGAGTTGCTAAAATTTATTGTCCTTATATCCCCTAATGCATGACATGAGTTTCTTTAACTGTATGTAATTTTATTATTTTTGAATTCGAAAAAGAAATTTTAGAAACAAATTCCGCTAATTTATCAAACAACCCTCGTACATCGGTGTAGCAAAGAAATAAGAACCCAATGTCTATTGACAACATACAAAATCAGGCCCGTAGGAAGCAATTTCATATTGGAGGGGCTGAAGTCCAAGTAACTGATTTTTTTTTTTTTTTTTTTTTTTTTTTTTTTTTTTTTTTTTTGGGGGGGGGGGGGGCTAATTTGGATTTTCCTTACAATTTCAGTGTAAAAAAAGGAAAGTTCACCATTTTTTTTGCTTGATTTGGGGGGGGGGGGAGGCTAAAAAAAACATACGGGCCTGAAAATTGTACAACTTTATATGGGACCATTTATAATTCATGCAACATGACACCAATGACAGCTATCACGGTGGATAACCCACTTGACTTTTGGGAAGCGTTAACACTGAAACAATCGTCCGCTTCAAGGTATGTTTTTTTTAAATTTCTCAGCTAATACTATATGTATTTTGACGATATAAAGTGCGCGGAACGCGCATTTGAGAGGGCTATCACCGTTTGCAACTCACTCTGCTTCGAATCCCGTGGTTTCTTCAAACATTCAAGCGAAAAAAAATTTCGGTGCATGTGAACGCTTCCCACTTTCGTTTTGCACTTACAAACACTTTGGCTCGAATGTTTGAAGAAACCACTGGATTTGGAGCAGAGTGAGTTAGAGCCGGGAATAGCCCTCTCAATGGTGCGTTCCGTGCACTTAATCCCATCAAAATCAATAGAGTTTAAGCTGAGAAATCAAACAAAAAATACCTTGAAGCGGACGATTTTTTCAGTGTTAACGCTTTCCAAAAGTCACGTGGGTTACCCACCGTGGCTATTTCAGTATAAAATTGTCCCAATACCGAATACATGTTTAATGCTTAACTGCCTGCAAAAATGCATGTACGATCTTTTGAAAAACGATTAATAATTCATGCGACATTACACCAATATAATTATGACTGTCGTCATACTGAATATCCAAGGTAATGGGGTGTATTTATGGAACTTTCTTTTCTCCACTAAGTCTTCGTTGACAGAAGAAATGAGTTGCCCCATAAAAAGAAACAACATGTACGACTTTATGAGAAATGATTAATTATTTATGTGACATGGCACCTATACCAACTCTTCCAGCATATATCTTATAATGAGCCGAATTCTGGAAAAATCCCTTTATTAGCATTTGAGACAGGCATGTTTTCAGATCACCGCGTGTCTTAGATGACCTTGATCAGGATCAATACTGTGTTCTCACAATTACTACAGGTCATAAAGAATCCATAGAGAACAAAATGGTTCCTGATCAGACTGCGTGTATACGCAGGCTGATTGGGAACCATGTTGGGCTCAAAAGCCTTAAAGGACCTTTTTCCAAATCCTGGCCGAATCATATATTTATTTTCATATTTTCAGTCTATTCTATAATTACGTCGCCTGGCAAGATAAAAAGTTATTTGTGAGACATAACCATTTGTTCCCAAAAGTTTTTGGCGTGTTTCTTTTTTTTTTCTCAGATCATAACAGTGTTCCAAAAGAAAGAAGAGTTTACCTCGACGATTGTCTCCAAGAAGTACTCGTCTGTCCGTGACGTCACTGTCTCCATGGTGATTGGTACATTGTCGCAAATATTCACACTTCGCCTTCTCTATGACGTCCTGGAATTAGAACCAAAAAAGGTCACGTGCACCCCCTTCACAACGACAAACGGCTTATTCAAATGGATTTTGTTTTACATTTTTTGGTGTTTCTAGGTAGAAAACATTGTGGGAAATCAACGTTTTATTTAATGTCCATTGTTTGGGTCTACAGCAGCTCTTAAGGTAGGAACTGGGTAATGGTCTAATGGACTATGTGACCAGTTATGGAACAGTCTTTATGGTGCGAATAGGACGGAATAAATCGAAATATCATGATTATACAGGAAGTACATTACCCATGTCTTACCTCAAATGAAAAAAAAATCTCTCTCTTTATTTTGGAAAAGGCTGAATAGATAAATTACCCAGCATACAAATCACAGAGATAAATGACACTTAATGTCAAGGGATTTATTGACAAACAAAAAACAACGACTTTCAGCAAATACCTATCGAGCTGTGAAATGTCACTAACGAGAAATAAAAGAGAAGAAAAGTCCTCGGGGTATTTTCTGAAATACTCATGGGAAAGAAAGAGAAAATATTGGACAGATATGAGGATTTTTTGGTTGACATTTTACTCGATAATACATTTGCATTGTAATCGCGCGTTTTTGGTTGGTCTTTTGGTGCTTTCAGATTTGGATGCTTTGATATAAGTAGTAGATTATTTGTGAAAACGATGAGCAACTACATCAAAGCAAATGGGACTGGATGTCAGACGATTTATTGACATACTTAAATAATGACTTCAAGCAAATACCTATCGAGAAATGTCACTAACGAGAAATAAAGGAGGCGAAGCCTCTTCTGAAATACCCATGGGAAAGAAAGAGACATTACGCTGCTTTTCAACGAAAACCTCGTAACTACAGCTTGTTTTAAGCTGTAGTTACGAGGTTTTTGTTTTAAAAAAAACATTATGTGACAGATATAAGAATATTTTGATTGTTGACATTTATCTCTTTAACATCGAAACATATTATTTCGAGCATTAACACTATCACAGACAATGCCGCGTTTAGATGTCCCAATCAGAACAGGTTTGAACAAACATTGGGACAAGAAAAATAAAATGCTAAAAACCAGCAATTTATTCTTTTGTCTCAATATTTTCTTTGCTATATCATGAATGGTCATATTTGTGAAAATCCATTTTTGGTCTTTTGCAGCTTTCAAATTGGAATTTTCTTAAAGTGCTAGCGGATTGATTGGGGGAAATAGTCCATGAGCCAGGACCCGAATTTTGGCCGATTGGTACCACTCGGAGGGAGTAATTCTTTTTGCACTTTTTGATTAGTCTGGTATCTATACTTTATGTTTCAGTATGATAGCAATCTCAGATCGGTAGCTTATGCCCCGAAAAACGCTTCTTTTCAAGGGTACCCTTTACACACAAAATTTTCATTGGTTTTCTAGTGAAACAACACATACATTTCTCCAACCCTTAAACTCATTCAAATACAAAAGTCTTTCTTCATAACCGAGATACAGTACAGAGTAGCATATTGTAAGGTTTTGTGTTAGTCTGAAATGTCACCTGGAGGATGATCTTAGTGTACACAGAGAACTATCTATAGATGATACGAATTACAAGGAAAAAATGAAAATTATAGTGTTTTTGGACACATAAAGTTCGCTTTCTGATGAAAATGAACTGTAATTAGTATCTTGATATCAGGTGATGCTAAACAGATATACATATAACAAAATAGCATGGATAGCAATGCCAACTTAATTGCCACTCATTACACTACCAGAAAGTCAAAAAAGCATAAACGCTCATCATTTACATTTCATTCATTTTCTTAATGTAAAACTAATTCGAAGTACAAATAATTCAAATGAATAATGCTTAAAAACAATTCTTTAATGATAAACATGTAAAAAACTAGGCCTGGTTTGAAAGTGTACGCAGAGAAGCTAGCTTCTCACAAGATAAAAAGGGGTGGGGGTTAAAGCCAGATATATTGTATTTGTGTTTCTGGTTCGAGAGGATGAAACAAAGTCATTGTTTTAATGTTATTCTACTGTCGGACAGTCATTAGAATACATGTCCAGACAAATGTACATCCATAAAGCACTAAAGAAAAACGATTTTCCATGTGCAGTTGTTTCGTGAAGAAAGACGGGTTATCAATACTGCTATATAATGTATTATATTTCTTTCCTGAAATCCAATGCGGATATTCAAGTGAGTAAGTCATTCTTTATAAATAAAGAGCCCCTCTAGAGTGCACACCTTCGTCTTTTGCCTTTTGTTCGCTATTGGCATGCTTTTAAAAACAATTATGAGGACTTCTGGTGTTACACAGACATGCAAATCGGAAGTGTTTCCTAATATAATGTACAAATTCTTTCTACGTAAATAGTGCCTTAATGCAACCACTTGGATTGCAAATGGAAGTTCATGCATTCAAGGGAAAAGTACACAAAATATTGTATATACAACATATTAGGAAACATGTGTAGTTAACTACAATGCTATCGCTTTTCGGGTGTACGTATACAAATGTTACAAAGGAGGTATTTTCAGCAAAACTGTCACGAAACTAATCTATAATTAGAGACCTAGCAAGAATTAAATACATCTTAAGTGTATTAAAAGCGTTGTTGTGCAACAGAATTAACATTAACCCAGGACATCCGAATATGTATTGACCCTACTTCGGCTATGATTTCTTAAGAAAGACGCTAAACTAACGGACGAAGATGCAGTTGTCCCGGTTTCACTTTAGTGCACTATACTCTATAGCGTGGACATATCACTACAGCAGTATAGTCTTTTAGAATACAAGATATAATGCAGTACAAAAGAAATATTTACGAGTAAAAAAATCAAGCAAAGTGTTAAATAAACGATGAGACTAGAGATTGATTACATTGATACAAAAGCTGTTGAAAAAGCTTACACTACCTTTCTGAACAAGAGCTGTCACTGTAAGATGACAATGCCCCCGATACCGTTTTGATTTTAAATTATGGCCAATCTATGTTCAAGGTCAAGGTCATCCAGGGGTCAAGGTCACCAAAGTATGTGCCTACAGAAAGGTAATGTACCAAGGAATGTTGTGGTAAAGTATGAAGCGAATATGTTAAGTAATAAGGAAGTTATGGCCAATGTTAAAGTTTTTGGATGGAATGACGGACAGACGGACGGACAGACAGACGGACAGACGGGAGGACGGACGGACAAGTCAAATTTATGATGCCTCCCTATCGGGGGCATAAAAAAGAACCTAATTCCATGTCAAATCAACATAGCAATGTTCAGTTGTACTCTTTCGTGAATTATGCATACTGTAAGTAAAATGGGCTAGAAAGGAAGAAATAATCACTACATGGACGGTTATACAATGTACATAGACAGTCACAATTTATTTATGCGAAGTGAAAAATGATAACACAAAGAGAGCAATATGCAAATGCAAGTAATTAGGTACCAAAACAGATGCGTTGAATTGCAATTACAACATAATGCAAGGATTGCGAATTGATATTAATCAACTTCTACCCGAAGCTTGGAACTGTCATTAGCAAGGCCGTAATCATAACCAAACAATTGAAATCATACTAGCATTTAGCCTTACAGCAATTGGTATTTCAAATGAAGAAATGCAGACATGTTGATATAAAGAAAAAAGTAAGAATCTAGTATGCAAAACTGGGAAATGTGTTTTGTGACTTTTGAGCACTTCATAGTTACGAAGATTAGACATTTTAAATTCGTTTATTAAATAATTCAAGCATATGATTCATTTATTGTAAATATGCAAATATGAGAAGGAATGGGATTACGATAAAAGTGGTCTCGGTTATAAATATATTAAAGAATATATGGTCAATCATAGAGATTTTCCATGTATCCAAGTCATCAGCAAATTTGTCAGTTGGTGCTTTAGACAGACTCAATTTAAAAAGAAAACCCTTTGAAAAAACGATCCAAAGTTTTTCTCTGTTCATTGATAAATTAAGTACCTATTTTAATTAGCATCAATATTTTTTTCAATGATATAGGTGTTAATGTAAGAAAAGAAGTATAAAGCGGTAATTGAAAAGCGAACTTTTGAAATTTAATTTCTCCGCATTACGGACATTATCAACTTACAAACACATTGAAGTATTTTAATCTCAATTAGATAAAGACCATCATTACTGAATTATGAGCGAAATAAGGTTTGTGACGTTGAAGAATGGCATACATCATCAGTTGTTATTTAGAAGTCCAATTACCCACGAAAATGACAATTTCGAAATTGTTCGGCACTTAAAAGTACGCTGGTGCATTTACGTAACTAGTCAAGTTAATGCGTAGTAAAGGTTTTTACACCTTAGTGTAAATGAATGTTTTCAATTTATTTTGTATGTAGGATAATATGGCAAGCTGCAACGAGCTTTTTCGAAACTTAAACCGACTTACCCCTCCCAGTTTTATTGGCCAAAATGGATAATACTAAGAACATGGTTGCTCATGGTAATGTTTCTAGTCCTGGAGGCTTAAAGTGCTAAACAAGATTGCCTAAGTTTATGGGGAGTCTACCCCTTCTTTTGCAACAATCTGATATTGGAAAAGTGCTTCCAGTGAGACTGAGACAGTTAAGAAGATTAGTTGACTGCTGCTGGGGAGACTGGTTAGGGTAACAAGACGTTGATTCCTAAAAATCAGATATCAGTGAACTGTTAACAAGGTGGAAGGAGTGTGTGGGGTTGGAAAGGCTACGGGACTATTATATGAAAAATACAGCAGGTGTTGGAATCAAAAACTTTTGATATGCCCTTATAAAACGACTTGTTTTGAAGCATGGGATCATAAACGAAACCGCTAAACAACCACCATCTTGCATTCTCTCCTACACAGATGAAAGCCACACCAGTAGTGACAAGTTTTGGTAACTATTTAGAGGATTATTAAATCGAGTTTCAATTTATATAGATCTGATGAATCTGTCGCTCACAATACAGATTCTATGAAGCGTTTGCATTTGTCTAAAAGAGAGGGTGAATGAGATATGTTTGATTAAAAATTACGCCACTGTGATTATAAAGACAGGGGGTTCCGTTTTTGGTTTTGTTACCACAACTTCAATCACTTTGACCATTAGTTATCAATTATATTTCAATCACTTTGTTGTTAGCATTTTTGTTGTGATATGGATCAAAGAGAACTTTTAGACTCTTACAAAATGAAAACAAAGATTTACCCAACCATTTGAGTATGTATCATAATGCATTTTGTTATGATTCATGCCAAATAAACTAGAACACATATACATATGAATCACATTTTAATGCATATGCACGACAGAAGAAGTTTAAATCTAAGTCAAATGATTATCTAAAGTATATATGCATATATTCTATCTATATGTTTATCATTTCTCCTGGTGAGCTGGACACACATTACCTACAGTGATTTTCAGTGACAAAAAACCATAACACTAACAACAGGTATGTCAGGAACCATTGACTGAATCAAAATCACGAATACCAGAATCAGCACATGTATGCAATATGATAATATATAGCAGAAATTTAAAAAAAAACATACAGACAAGGAGACTTGGAAATGGGAAAAGGACGACACACATGTTATACAATCACCTGGCTTATAAAATTACTTTGTTTTTGATAAATCTTGTCTGTAAGTATGCAATGTACATCTACGGACTTTGCTGTCGAAATACATATAGAATCTGCCTTTTATGAGGTCAGGGGATTGCATTCATTCATGAACACTGTAATATATTTTCAAAACGAAAAAAATTGCAAAAGTATGTCATGTATCTCATATCTATTTTAACATAGAAATAAGTTCCCTCCGTACACTTTGATTATCATTCTTTGCATAAGTAATCTTTGTCTAATCATCATAGTTTATACAAACTAGGTTTAGGAAATGAGAATGTTATAATATTACTTAAAAGCAGAAACAATTGTATTCTCTCATAATACTGAGCGCGAATCTGGAAAAGGGTCCCTTATAGCATTTGAGTCAGTCACATTTCAAGATCAGTGCATGCTTTTAGTGAAGACAGGCAGACATCCATGCTGCTATATTACAATTGCAACAGGTCATTAAGGATCTAGTGGAGAACAGCAATGGTTCCTGGTCAGACTGCGTGTATACACAGGCTTATTTGGAACCATATTTGGCTCAAAAGCCTTAAGGGACCTTTTTCCCGTATCCTGACTCATTATATTACAAGTACATATATTATATTGGGTTATGATTAGATTTATATGAAGACCAATATATTTACGAAGAAAGTTTTTGTACTATATATGACAAAGGCAGCAAATTATTTCACATATTCATTGTATCATTGAATAGGGGACTATCAGGTTTTACCTTGGTTGCTACATGATGTTCATTATATCGTATAATCGTATGTATTGGCATTGGGCTATATTTTGTTGCGTAAAGTATAGCTTCATTTATTTCATTTTGTCATTCAATTTAGTTACTAATTTGCATTGATTGGACATTCAACTGAACATATAAGGCCCTTTATTATATTTAAAAGTGAAAATGCTACTGAGTTCAGCATTCTTTCAGTAGGCCTAACGTAAAATTCTCCATTTCATATTCACATAACACATATATGCATGAAATAGCTAGATAATAGGTAATCCAATTGTTTTGGATGAAAACACAATGTTGTCAATAGATTAGCAACAGTTAGAAGCCTTAGAACACTCATAATACGCGTTTTAGTTTTTAGGTACGAACATTTCAGGGTCCGAATCGACCAAATGTTTTTGCCTTTTACAGCTTTTTCCGAGTGTTTTGTGTCACGAAACTGGCATGAATCGATGAATACGCATTTAAAAATATATCTTAGTGTAAAAATATGTAGCCACTTGCATTTCTGCTTCAAAGAATTGAAAAATTCACTCGAAAAAAATGTGCATTTCGTTCGGTGTAGGGGCCGACAAATTGTCTTCTATTTCACAGCCTAGAGAGGCATCATACCTGGGAACAGATTAAATAGTCCTCAAAACTAGCGTTTTAAGAATATTTTGGCAGAGAAAATAATGACGACAAGTCTTTTGATAAATCACATACTTCCAAAAGAAATCGCACCTACTGACCAATTTGTGGACATGTGAAAATGGGGTAGGTTCAGAAAACGGCGATTTTCTCAGCATAAGCTACCAATTTCAGACTGCTATCATATCAATTAGTTAACTACATATATCAAGCTGTTCAGAAAGTGCAATTAGAATTACTCCCTCCGAGTGGTACCAAAAAAGTGTCTGGCTCATGGACTAAAAGGACAAGCAAATAATTCACACCACAAGTTAGACTTGATGTCAAGTGGTTTATTGACAGACAAAAAATAACGACTTCCTGCAAAGACCTATCGAGCTGTGAAATGTCATCTCTAACTAGAAATAAAGGAGAGAAAAAAATCGGAAATACCCATGGGAAAGAAAAAGACGTTTTTCTCGTTAACATCGAAACTTATTATTTCGAGCATTAACACAATCACAAGCAAGACCGCGTTTAGGTGTTCCAATCAGAATACGTTTGCAAAAACATTGGAACAACATAGCAAAAACGTTGAAAATCAGCACATTCTTGTTTTATCTCAATAGTTCCTTTGCTATAGCATACATGGTTGCCATATTTGTTAACATCCATTTTGGCTATTTTGCAGCTTTCGATTTGGAATCCTCTTATTTTGCTAGTAATATATTTGCAGAAAGGCTAAGCAAATACATCACAGCACAAATTAGACTCAATGTCAAACGATTTATTGACAGACAAAAATAAGGACTTCCAGCAAATACCTATCGAGCTGTGAAATGTCACTAATAAAGGAGAGGGGAAAACTCTGAAAAACCCATGGGAAAAAAATAGACATTATATGACAGATATGAGGTTTTTTGGTTGACATTTTTCTCGTTAACATCGAAATTTATCATTTGATCATTTACACTATTCCAAACAAGACAGCATTTTGTCGTACCTATCCGATAGGTTATTTTATAGTGAAGTTAAATGCTACGTTTTCTTCTTTTGTCTCTTAATGTTTTCCCTGTTTTCTATAGCGTACAGGATTCCCATACATTTGTGTTTGTAAACACGCGTTTTGGGTATTTTGAAGCTTTCAGATTGGAATTCCTTAATATAGCTAGTAGATTATTTGGGAAAAGGTTGAGCAACCAAATCAAAAACAAATGGGACTGAATGTCAAACGATTTCTTGACAGACACAAATAATGACTTTCAGAAAATACTTATCGAACTGTGAAATGTCACTAACGATAAATAAAGGAGGGGACAAAATCTTCTGAAATACCCATGGGAAAGAAAGAGACATTACGATGCTTTTCAACGAAAACCTCGTAACTGCAGCTTGTTTTAAGCTTCAGGTACGAGTGTTTTTGTTAAAAAGTGACGATTATGTGACAGATACAAATAAATTTCCCAACAAACAAATCATGCCACAAATGAGACCCAATGTCAACCGATTTATTGATAGACAAATAACGACTTTCAGCAAACGCATATCGAGCTGTGAAATGTCACTAACGAGAAATAAAGGAGAAGAAAACTCTTCTGAAATGCCCATAGGAAAGAAAGGGACATTATGTGAGAGATATGAGGATTCTTTGGGTTGGACTTTTCTCGTTAACATCGAAACTTATTATTTGAACATAAACATTATTCCAAACAAGAGTGCGTTTTGACGTCCCTATCCGATAGGTTAGAGCATTCATTGGTCAAGGGAAGTTAAATACTACACTTTAACATTTTCTTCTTTTGACACAAATTGGATGTCAACCGATTTATTGATAGACAAATAACGACTTTCAGCAAACGCATATCGAGCTGTGAAATGTCACTAACAAGAATTAGTGTTCGTCCTAGTTTTTGTACCAATGAAATTGCAGTATAAAATTATTTGAAAATTTCGGCGATATATTTCACATAAACACACTGCCGGTAAGTTTATGTCACGGATATACATAGCCACGCCCCCGTTTCATGTGCAGTGATGAAAAATGATGTATTTTTTTGGAAAATGATGTAATTTTTGGAACAATGATGTAATTTCAGTAAGATCCGCTTGATAATAGCTACGGTCGGAGGCGTGATTTGAAGAATGACAGTAGAAGCGTATGTTTTCATTGGTTGACGAACACTAAGTCAGATAGAGTCTGTATAGTAGATTCTACGCGACATAAACGTTCAAAGGCTGCGCCTTTTGAACGTTTATATCGCGTAGAATCTACTATACAGACTCTATCTAATACATGTACATAAAGGAGAGAAAAAATCTTCTGAAATACCGATAGGAAAGAAAGAGGCATTGTGTGACAGATATAAGGATGCTTTGGTTGACATTTTCTCCTTAACACCGAAACGTATTGTTTTGAACAATTAAGGCTGTCCCAAACAGGGCTGAGTTTTTTATATCCCTATCCGAATAGATTTGAGCATTCATTAGGTCAAGAGCAGTTAAATGTTATAATTTAACATTTTCTCCTTTCTTTATCCATTTTTTCCATAGCATACGTGATTTCCATTTGCATTAATCATGACTTTGGGGGTTTTGAAGCTTTCAGATTGGAATTTTATAATGTAACTAGTAGATTATTTTGGGTAAAGTATGAGCAACTAAATTAAAGCACAAATGGGACTGGATGTCAAACGATTTATTGACAGACAAAAATAACGACTTTCAGCAAATACCTATGTCATTACCAAGAAATAAAGAAGGGGAAAATCTCGAGGGTATTTTCCGCTTTAAAATATCATCTTGGTGTAGTCTTCGGATTTAATAGTTTCCAGAATCTTGAAAATGTTTATTGTATCGCGCCATGCGCGATACATATTGTGGTATACATATTCTAATTTTAGAAATTACGTCATGAGGGATAATTATTTGTACTTGACAGTCGTATATATAACCTACATATAAACTGTTTGCACGGTATAATTTTTCAAGCAGTACTATAAGTATACATTGAAGTTCGTTTAATCTCAGACCACGCTGAAAATTCGTGCAAACAAAATTCTAGTATAGTTTTATACTTTGCATAGCAATGGAAAGTCCCTACTTCCGGTTTGCCCATGGTGGACATGTATTTTTCCTATCCGTTTAAATGCAACGCATTTATGCATACCATTTCGAATCGCAATAAGAAATCAAAGAACGAGAAGTACCTTACTATTGAATGGCCACTACATGTTCAATTTGGACTGGTCAACTTGCATTGTTACAAGGGATCGTCTTATCTGACAAGATATGTGTCTTGCTAGTAGAACAAATGGGTTTTCTCAAGCGTTTTTCAAAATTGCATTACAATGTGAATTCCTACTTTCGGTTTGCCCATGGCCTATCCGATTCGCTGCATCGCTTCCTAAGAAATCAAAGCACGATAAAGACTTTAAAAGTATTGAATGAACCCTGCATGTACAATTTTGGATGATTAGATTCCATAATTTCAAGGGATCGTCTGAACTAAATAGGCATGTGTATGACTAGTAGAACAAATAGGTTTTCTCAAACTTTTTGTCTAAAAAATACAAACTGTTAGGGGTTTTCACATAAAAGAACAACTCAATTTTTATGTCTCAGCAGTTCAAAAGACTACTTTATGCTCAATCATTTCGCCGCCACAGTCAAAACTTTAGTCTTGTACTTTTTGTTACACTCTAGTAAATCTCCTCGTATGTGTGGCTCGTTCTTTGTGTTTTTCTTTTTTTTTTTTGTGATAAGTACAAATATAGGTCCCGATTTATGACCTGGCAGAGATGATCTGCCGGGTGAATTATTGAGACATATCCATGGTATTGTTTGTATTGTGTTACAGCTTAAATCTTAAAGATTCCTTATATATTTGGCGTAATTTTAGCGGCTGGTAGTTGTCACTTTATATGGCATTTCTGTATTTCTTTTTTTTTACATTTAATTTATTGCTCCGCCGGACAAAAGTAATAAGGATCATATTCGTGGCATTGTGGCTGTTGTGCGTTCGTTCATCTATGTCTGTTATCATAAACGTTTCCTATTCCTGCTGTTATCAAAGCATTTTTAGATTCCATAGACTAAGATTAGCATGCACTCTGATCTATTCAACACAGTATGTTCTCTATTGAATGATTATACGAACAAATAAGCTATATTGGTCAAAATGTTCCGGTTTGGAAATTTTACTTGATACGATTTTTATATTCAGAAGGCTAATGGATAAACAAGTACTTTTTTCTATTTAATTAAAGTATTTTTACCTATTCTGACCAAAGCCTAGCGGGGCTTATGCCACGGTCCTGTTTCCGGCGTGCGTTCATGTGAAAACTTCTCCAAAATTACTAGGCCCGTTTCAATCAAGATTCAAACAGTAATCTTCTAACATAGGAATCTAACAGGAATCTTCCTTGCATGCAGCCTTTCGAATTGTTTTTGTTTTGTTTTGTTTTGTTTTTGTTTTTGTTTTTTTTTTTTTTTTTTTTTTTTTTTTTTTTTTTTTTAATTTTTCGAAAAATAATTTCATAGTGAACTGTGGTTACTATGGTGCACTTTCAATTTTTGTGTGTGTCTTTTTCCTTCTTTTTTCCAAAAAAATAATTTCACGGAGAAACGATTCAGGACCATCTTGGCCCTAATTCCTTGCTGAAATATTCGGTTTTCTTTCTTGTTTAAGTTAATTTTAATCGCCATTTATTGAACTGCAACATTTAACACTTTTGTATCTGCTTACTTCCCCTCCTAAGTTGTTTAATTAATGTGTAATCTGGCTGAACACACAAAAATGGAAATTATAGACTAGCACCAGCATATGCAGACATGCAATCCTATTTCGGTTTTCACTGTATGTTGACTTAACCAGACACTTGTACCATTTTATTCACTACTTTGGTATAATTTTTTAAGCGCGATACAATTCATTTTGCTGTACATTACAGGATTTTTTTACTTGTTTCATTGGTCATAGGGAAAGTTCACTGAAGAATACCCCTAATCGGTGCCCGTCAGATGTTACTCATAGTTAGATTGTGTATGAAATGTCGGTGTGACCAAATTTTAGACTTGTTCTCGTCTCTGATACCACTACGTTGTAAATATTGTTACACACGGGTACCACTTTAACAATATCTTCGTATGCACCTTAAGGATGAATACAATAGCGTGAAAACAAATAAATTGGATGTAACAAATCGTGCTGAATGTCAAGTAATTTACCGGGAGACGAAAACCTATTTCCAGCTTAGACCTATTGCGGAGTAAAATGTCATTTAAAAGGAATAAAGAGGAGACAAAGAAATCTATAGCATATTGAACACTTTCCTTGGCAACAAAAGTAACGGCTGATCCAAATTGAATGGCGCTGCAGAAAACAAGTTTTAGTCAATAAACAAAACCGTTTTTATAGAAAGAGAAGACCGTGACGAAGGAGAAAATTCCGGACTTCATTTCCCCCATAGATGGTGCCCAGAAAGACTTAAATAAGGGCGTCAAAAGAAGGTCTGGTCTGGGAAAGGATTAAGTAACGTAACCGCCACGGGCAAAAGGCAGAAATATATGACACAAAATTATTATAAGGTTTCTTGATCCGCTATTTTCCCTTGAAATGCCTATTCCTTAAAGGCAGAATAACACTTAACATCTTGCAACTTTTCCGAGAACTTCGTACAAAAAATAAATATATATTATTAAAATATGGTCTTTAAACTGCATACACTGAACAGATGTTCTAAACCGCCACTTTTCAGAACAAATTTTTTGGTGTAAATGAAAAACGAAAAGTTCGTTTGAAACAATATTATGCACATTAGATTTTGTGATCACTAGCTATCGATTTAACGCGGTAAAGTCAAAATCAAAACAAAAACTTTTTGTTTGAAGAGGCTTTGATATAAAACCGTTTTTGCACGTGGCGCACGATGCGATGAGTTAAATTGCACAACATTTACTTTAGCATTACTTCATATTGATCCGACATGCCGATTTTGCAAAGAAAAGGCAACTCAATGGGCCGAATGTCCTTCAGTGATATGGGTCGCACTGTTGGGCTTGTCAGAAGTGACGTCAATATGAATAAGGCATGTACCATTTTCAGTGACGTATGCATGTTTCAAAAGGTAGCTCGTGATACTGCTAAATGCATTAACTGTTTTCCGATTGCCTTCTGTATTGCGATTTTTACGGACACCAAACCGTGTTAAAGTGCACCACAGAGCATGGCCTTCGGAGTCCACCATACAAAATATTATTAGTTCACATGTACATTTTCTGACAGATGACATGTTTCTTTCACGAATTTAGCATGTCAGTAATGGATGTTTGACGTGTGTATGCTAGTAGAGAGGATTTAAATGTTTGTTTACAAATTGCATTTTATTGTTCTTTTGGCGCGTATTATATTCCTTAGAACACAATAAGCATTCAAAAGTGATGATATGCCGACATTGTTGTTAAATGCATTGGTTATTTTCATGTTGCTTCTTTCTAACGAGTAATATGGCCCCAAAAACCTTGTCAAAGTTCACAATAGATCATGACCCGTACAGTCTACCATACAAATTATTGTTATTCCAAATGTACCTTTCTTGACGAAAGACATGACTTATGAATCGGTTATGCATATCATTAATAGAGCCTTGGCGCCTGTCTGCTTCTGGAGAGGATACAAAGTTATGTTTACAAACTCGATTTTTTTTTCTTTTTTATAGCACGTATTGTATTCCGTAGAACGCCATCAAAGAATTCATACGTGAGGACTGACCGACATTTTTGTTAACAGTCAACAAGCATCACTCAAATATGATGCGCAGATTAATTCAAATCGGAGAAATGCTCCAATGTAGTCAAAAGACGTTACAATAAGTTTTGGCACAAATGCCAGGCAACCGGAAGTGCGGCAGGCATACCTAGGCTACTGAAACGTCTGGAATGACACCTTAGTACTTCCCAGATAGCTGCAACTGAATTAGGGCTCGTTGTCAATCAGAGTTATTGACGTAGAGTGATGTCACATCCCGTACTTACAGTTTACCTTTCTGATGTGAAAATGTAGACGTGACGGTGACCCTTTTCAAATTGAGATTTAGTCATGTTATTGTCAAAAGGCATCAATGAAATTTTGACATCTTCTGTGAAAATGGTTAATCTTTATTATTTGAAAATTTCAAGCCCCTATCTAAAATATTAATGGAGATATATTAAGTTACATACCATGGCGGTTTAGAACATCTGTTCAGTGTATATGCCAAATCTTAGCTTTCTACCTTGTGTATTGGCTTAGATATCGACGGATTTAAAACCCCATGAATTGTTGTCCCGGGGATAATATTTACAATAATGGAACATATGGGGTTTTAAATCCGTCGACATCCTAGCCAATACACAAGATAGAAAGCTAAGATTTGGCATAGATGCAATTTAAAGGCCATATTTTCATTATACATATTTATTTTGTACGAAGTTCTCGGAAAATTTGCATGATTTTAAGTGCCATTCCCCCTTTAAATAAAATATGACGATCTTCCAGTTTTAGATTAACAAATTCCTAAACGCTGCTTAGCTTTGACTTCGTTACCAGAAAGTGTCTGGAAAAGCTTTGATGCAAAAGAAGAAAATGCTGCTAACCAGCATTTTCTCCTTTTGTGTCAATATTTTCTGTGCTTTATTGTACACACAAATTTTTCTTATTTACATGTACATGTAATTTGTCAGCGGCAACAGCTTCTCATTAAGCATTATTGACCTTACAATTATTATTTGTCACTTGCTTGCCATTCGAAGAGGCGATTTCCGTTTTAGTTCGTTCTTTAGTTGTGTATGAAAAAAATCACAATTCAAGAACATTCAAGGAAAAATCAGAAACTGTTTTTAAGATTACAAAACAATTTATATTCTTATTCAATTTGGTTTTCAAATTTTCTTAAAGGTGCCAAATTCAAATTAAATTGTGAAATTGCTTTGTCACTTTTACGGGGAAATTTGAGATCGTTCAAAGACATAAATTTCTTCTTCTGTTTTTGAATTAGAATTAATATTGAATATACACTCAAAGACACTTCCAACGCAACACTTACATTTTTCATCGTAGTTAAGAATATAATGCATTATATCTTATGAAATTTTCAGCGAATAGAAATCATCTATGTTTACATCTTTTCTGCAAATTTCACCAAAATCGATTGATCCGAACATAAAAAATATTAAGGTTTTTCACCAAGACTCAAAAATGAAAAGTCACAAAACCCCAGGCAATTGCAGAATTCAATAGCACCAAAGCAGCGTCACCAAATCATGCTCATATCTCATACCACTGCTTCAAAAGATTCGATAACATGCTTTCACGCGCGAAGCAATACTAGAATTCAGTTGCACCTATTTTGTTTAAGAAATAATGTTTTTTACGTGTCAGCATTGCACAAAATCGTCGAATTAATTGCCAAACATTAGTTTTTCGCCATTTTGCTCCAAGAAATTTTCAAAAACTGGAACAGGAACTAAAATAGGACGAGTTAAGAATGATCCCGCAAAGATTCATCATCAATTATGCTTTATCAATGAGAAGGGGGTGTCTTCGTGTCATTTAGGACCATGACGGGCACACATAATGTAAACAGAATGTCATGAACTTTACTGCTGTTACATGAATACAAGAGTTTACGTTATCAGCTTGCACAGCTTTTTTGCGAGTTTTTGTTTTCTAGTCATATTATATGAACTGCAAATTTAATCATTTCTACTCAATGTTTCTGTATGAAAATTGCAGATATTATGCAAATGTAAATGAATTCAATTTGTTGAAAATTTGATGAAAAATGGTTCATTGAATTTCAAGTTATTATTAAAAAGGTAAGTGTTGCGTTAGAAGTGTCTTTAAGTGTATATTTGCGACTAGTTTAACAATTATCCCAATGAAGTCATTATTTTGCCACCATTTATAAAAACGATTATTTTAGCAAAGTAAAATTATACATGTATGCATGATTTAGTAAAATAGCACGGTCGGTCTTTTTATCAAGTGAGGGGTGCGTTGAGCGTACACTGTTGTTTATGTTGCCCTTGTTGTAATTACCTTTACTTTGGGACAAAAAATAGGAATTTCGAAAAATTCAAGAATGAATAGTGCTTTTAAATCGAAGGTTTGTGCTTATGGCTGGGTGGTTTTCTTCTTCTTCTTCTTCTTCTTCTTCTTCTTCTTCTTCTTCTTCTTCTTCTTCTTCTTCTTCTTCTTCTTCTTCTTCTTCTTCTTCTTCTTCTTCTTCTTCAATAATAAGATCAAAATAAATAACTGGTTGTGGTAAATGAATTTTAGAATTAGTATTCTGAGATGCCCTCTGCGATTCCCTCTTGAGGACGTCTAATATGGCTTATCCTGTGTGAATTGGTACGCATACTGATTAGATAAATATGACCTGTTGTGGGGAGAAGAACCATCTAAGAAAAAGGGATTTTTGTTGTTTGTGATTTGAATTAGGTGAAACATCGACACCATTTATAATAAGACAAAATTATTCACCATAAAGGTTTTGTTCTTTTTTTGTATTTCATTTTATTATCATTATTTCAATATGCCAAATAAAGTGATGGTAAACAATACGGTTATCTCTGCTTTTTTTCTCGAAGCAATATTGTTTACGAAATGTGATACATGTATTTAGGCTGTAAGAAATTGCAGACTACAAATTCTCGAGTATACTACAAGTTCGATTTGATTTGAATCAATGACTCAAAGTTACAAAGGAAAACAAAAAATGCTGGATATCAGCACTTGGTTTCTTACCAACCAACATTAAAGGGGCCATGCTAGGTTTTTATGCTTCCAAACTGTTCGGGAACTCATGTTTGTGCATGGAAAAACAATACGCAATGCATAAAAACCTGAATCACGGCTAATAACCATCTTTCCTTTGCTACAGATTAATCCTTTACAAGCGTGTTTACAGATTCTATCTTCACTCCAAAACGAGACCAGGTCAAGGTCAACGAGACACCCCGCTGTAAAAGAGAACACTGACAGGTTAGACAAGCAGATTCAAACCGTAAACACGGGACTTAGCCTACGCGCAAACTGCAGTCTATATCCGACACGATGAAGAGCCAAAAGGAACTACTCGCGGAACAAAAAATTTTGAACGAGTCAAAGACGGAAAAAATACACAGCCATACATCAGTTGATTCCAGGATCATTACGCCGGATAAGGACACTTATCATCATAACAACAACAACAATAACAACGATGATGACGACAACAACAACAACAAGTCGAGCAGTCAAAATTACCAACAATCAATTAAACCGATTGAATGTGAAACGCCTCAAGCTCAAACAGAGAAACATACCCCGTCCCAGAAGCGAAGCATAGAAAAACAGACCCCGACCCGGAAACGCAGAATAGGAAAACAGGCCCCATTCCTTAACCAACCCAGACTGACCAGTACCGAAAGACACTTCGGATTATCGCAATCTGCTTCAGAACGTAGTGACAAGTCAACAATATTTCCTCGAAAGAGCGATGCTGATATTACAGCCAACAAATCTGCGAGAATCAACACCGGCGCATGCAGCCCTGAAAATGACCCTGGAAAAACCCTCCTAATAGGAGACTCGATTTTACAAAGAATCGATTTAAGGGGAATCAATGAAAACGTGTATGTGAAAACTTGCAAGGGGCGCAAAATATCGGACATATCGAGGATTTTACAATCAATGCAGTTAAACCGATATAGAACTATCATTGTCTACGCTGGAGGAAATGACTCGTCAAGTAAAACAGATAGTGAAGAAATTAAAAATAGAAAGTGAGCTCAAACAACTAGCCCGGTTCCTTTCCTCAAAATGCGAGCTATATTTATGTACTTCCTGTCCGAGAAGAGACACCGATGTTACTCATTTGAACAACATTATTCGACAAGTTTGTGAATCTACCAAGGCCAAGCTCATTGACTGTTTGCCATCATTTGTTTACGGCGATGGAAGTATAGTTTTAGAAAACTACTATCGCGATGGGATTCATCTTTCTGACAGAGGAACGAGCAGTTTACTATCTGTTATAAATAAGTCAGTTTCTGTCATTAAAACGAAGAATGAGACCCGATCAAACAGATTGCAGTCTAAACGGTTCGACGACCATTATAGCAGAAGAGCAAATAGAATGCAGGCTCCGTACATGTACTATGACAATTACAGACAGTATTGTTTTAAATGTCAAAGCAACACACACCGAGCTCATGAATGTAGATATAAACAAAATTTTGATATGTATGTTCCATCGTTTGAGTATTACTGGCATTAGGATAAATCTGACAGATACCTCGTAAATGACCAAAAACACACCCTTTCAAATACACGTAAATATACCGACCCCAATCAAACCTTAAATATAGGTCCAAATGAAATGTATGTCGACTGTAAAAATAAATTTTGTATATTAAATACAGTTTGAAAATCTTGTGATGAATTTCCGTGTAGTTGCAGCATTTTCCCAAATCAAGAAGAATCAAAATATATCTGAAAACACACCATTAAGTCATCAGAAAAAAGATCTAAATGCGTCATTTAATTGTAAGAAGTACGGTAATTCAACCTCAAACGATTATCAGGCATCAAATAAACCACCATGTGAAAAAACAGACAGCAATGAATTTGCATTTGAATTTAAAAAACGGGGTACACATATCTCTAATCTGAACATCCGTCATCTTTTACCGAAATTAGAAGAAATCAAATACCACTTAAGTTTAAATAACTCGCCTGATATTCTTGGATTGTGCGAAACTTTCCTGCACGAACAAATTGAAAATGATATATTGACTATACCAAATTACGTCTTTGAAAGGCGGGATAGGGAAAACAAGTCCGGAGGAGGCATCATCGTTTATCTTTCGGATGAAATACAATTTAAGAGACGTCGTGATCTTGAATCTGGACAAATTGAATCTCTTTGGATTGAAATTAAACGGACAAAATCTCAATCGTTTTTGTTAAATTTATCGCCCACCAAATTCAAATCAAACATGGATAGACTTATACAGTGATTAGATTGAACAGGCAGATTTACTCAATTTAGAGTACCATATATTGGGCGACTTCAACATTAGATACGACGCAAAAAACGAAACATATGAAAATATCAAATGGTCAAATCTTGTGTCAAACTTTGACCTGTGTCAAATAATACAAAGTCCAACTAGGGTGACGAAACAAAGCGCTAGTATTATAGATCATATTTACACAAATTCATTTCAAAATATTTGTGAAGTTTTCGTTTCTACATTATCAATAAGTGATCATTTTCCCGTATGTTTTACCCGTCTTTCAACCAGTACACATTCCAATAAAACGAATCATAAAGCCATAGAATATAGATGTTTTAAACACTTTGATATTGAAAAGTTTCAAAATGACTTAATGCTTTCTGGTTTAGAATCGGTAGAAACATTTACGGACCCAAACAAAGCTCTTTCAGAATTTTATACGATTTTTAACTCGATTCTTTCTCGTCACGCACCAATAAAACAGAGGCGAGTTAAGAGATCTCACCAACCTTGTTGGTTCAACAGAAACATAACGGAAAAGATGCTGGCTAGAGATAAATCTCATAAAGAAGGAAATCATGACGAATATAAAATTCTTCGAAACAAAGTGACATGTATGATTAAGCAGAACAAGAAAAATTATTTCAATGAAGCTGTACAAAATAATAAAGATTCTAAGGTGCTATGGAAAAGTCTGAAATGCATAGCAAAAGTAAATCAATCAGATGAATTAATTTTACCAAAAACAATTACAAAATCCGAAACGATTATTCAGGGTAATCTTAACATAATCAATGAATTAAATTCACATTTTGTTAGTGTATCAGATATCGTGACAAAGACATCTTTTTGTGAATCAAATTTCGAATTTCTTAAAAGAATACTAGACAAGAATTTGATTAATAATGAGTTCAATATTCCATTCATTACGACGCTTGAAGTTTACACTTATATAAGCAAACTTGATTCGAATAAAGCTATATGATTAGACGGTTTAGGTCCAAAAATTATTAAACAATGTGGGGCTGATTATAACCCCTTCTATCACATCAATTATAAACAATAGTATTGCTTCAGGTGTGTATCCAGACGCGATGAAACTGGCTCGAGTTATACCAATTTTAAAAAGTGGGGATAAAGATGAGCCCTTCAATTATAGACCCATATCAATTTTGCCTACAATATCAAAAATTTTTGAAAGACACATTGCCAACTACTTACATAAATTCTTTAAAGATACAAATATCATCAACCATTCTCAATCTGGCTTTAGGGCAAATCATTCGTGCACTACATCTCTGGTTAAAATGATAGACGCTTGGTTAAAAGATATTGATGAGGGTAAACTAATCGGAACAGTTTTCTTAGACTTACGTAAAGCCTTTGATCTTGTTGATCACGAAATACTATTACATAAACTTAAGCTGTACCATTTTTCAAACAAAGTGCATTGCCTTATGAAGTCATACTTATCACAGAGGAGACAGCTTGCGCAGCTTGGCAATTTAAAGTCTAACTCACTTGAAATTAAATCTGGAGTTCCTCAAGGCTCAATTTTAGGTCCGCTTTTATTTCTGATTTATATAAATGATATATCATTTTCATCTTCTGGAGTTGATATTGATTTGTACGCTGATGATTCTACCATGTATAAATCAGGATACGATGTGATCTCAATAGAAAACACTCTTGAAGACAATCTAATTCACGTTCAAAATTGGTGTATTCTCAATAACATGGCTCTACATCCATTTAAAACGACATGCATGTTAATTGGTTCGAGGCATGCACTTACTGACGATAAAAAACTAATTTTGAATCTAAATGGTAATGCACTGGAAAACGTGAAGGCGCAGAAAGTATTAGGCGTTTACATTGACAACCATTTAAATTGGAAGTTTCATATTTATTCTGTCTGTAAAGCAGTGAATGAGAAAATAGCTCTGTTCAAACATATAACTTTTTATTTAACAGACGAAATGAAAATGCTTTTCTATAACTCATACATACTACCAATAATGGATTATTGTTGTGTAATTTGGGGCAAACCTGAGCAAGGTTATGTAAACAAAATATTTGTTTTGCAAAAACGTATCGGCAAATTAATTCTTGGTAAGTCAAAAAGATTTCCTACAGAAACGTTATTTAAAGAGCTATATTGGTTGACTTTTCAAAATAGATGTAAGTATCATACTGCGGTCCTTATCCATAAAACAATCGGCAACAATGCGCCAAGTTACATGTCAGACTTAGTACGAGTATTAGTCAATGAAAATTATCATTTACGCTCAGAGACAAAAAACGATCTAATCCTGACTAAAAGACCTCGAACGAATATATACAAAAGTAGCTTTAGTTATTTCAGCGTTAATGTATGGAATTCAATTCCAATCCAAATAAGAAACGAACCAAAGCTGACCAATTTCAAAGGAAAAATCAAACACTATTTAATCGATAACATGCAATAATTTAGATCCTACGAGTATCTGTCAGATAACTGACTATTATTATTGATAATTTTGTGTGATTGTCAATACTGACTTTTGTATGAATGTTGTTTGAAGGCCTTATTGTAAATAAGTTAATCATTATGATATTGTGTATTGTAGTGATGTCTTAATAAGTCACCTTCGTTAAATAAAGATATTATTATTATTATTATTATTATTATTATTATTATTATTATTATTATTATTATTATTATTATTATTATTATTATTATTATTATTATTATTAACACACCGTACAACCGGCTGCGCCTATGGCTGTAACCTTATTTGCGAGGGATACGTGGAAAGGTTTAATTTGTACAAGCACTGAACATTTATATGCGTATTTATCAACTAAAGAATACCAAAGATCATTTCGTTTATTTATAAAAGTAAATGCATTTGACCTACCATGCACATGCCATCAGATGCCGAATCTCTATTCGCTGACTTTCGACGCAGCCGGTTGTACGGTGTGTTGAATCTCGCTGAGCACAGATGACGTACCTCTAACGTAATTGCTTTTTGAAGGTTGGGCATATGAAACCGTTACAAAACAAATACAAGGACAATATGAAACGGACCCGCACGTTATTCATTGACTTGGATTTTAATACTTAATAAAGCTCAATGAGTGCTAACAATGGACATTAATGATCTACCCTTTCAGGTTGGTAATTTCATACGTTATTTCTGGTTTGTGATTATTGTGCCATTTGCATTTTCGACAGCCTAGCAGGTCCCCTTTAATTCATTTTCTATTTCATTTATTCGAGATTTCAACTGTTTTGAACGGATGAAAGAAGACAACCGTGAAGGGAACACACGAGTTTATTTCTGGAAATGTCAGCGAAATTTACCCCGTAAATTAAAATAAACGATAATGGATATAAAATGAGACTGACAGAAAATGTGACTTTGAAAAGACATTTCCAATTTTACATCTAAACATAACCCTATAGCGAATCGAAAGCTGCAGAAGAAAACACTGATTCATTTTAAAAACAAGGTTCCTTTACAATATATTAATGAGTGTATTAAGGCAAAAACAGAAAAGACTGCTTATAAGCATTTTCTTATTTTGTATCATTTTTTCCACAATTTTTGGAGAGCAGTGACTATGTCCGAGGAGCTAATGTCACAGATCTAGTTACTTCCAGCCAACATTTTTACGTCACAATTTTAATAATTGTGTCGGTTTCTTACCTGGTTAATGCTCTTCCGATAAAATCGTTATATTTCGACTTATTCCATGAGGTCTGTAAGTCCGAGAATTTTTAAAGTACCGCTAGATGCAATTATCGCCCGTTTTTGTAACAACGGAAATAATTTAGCGTGTTCAGATTTCCGGATAATGTTTGTGAAAATGTTCCTAAATTGTATGAAGAGTATGCAAAAAACCAACAAAAGTCAAGAATTCAAAATTTGATAGCAATGAAAATTACTTCCTTTGAAATCGTCTATTCGCATCATACATATTTCGTTCCATAACTGGTTAAACAGCCCATTACCCAGGTCTTACCTTAAACTTATACTTCGCAAGAAACACAAAGTTTATAAGCTTGCAAATCTAATTAAGCCAATGTAATTAAAATCAGGGACACATTGCTTGTTATTGTTCGTACCATATAGGCACACCCAATCTAACATTGATTTTACAATCTCCAGATATTTAAGGTAATTTGTGACCTGTCACGCTAAAAAGTATGTGAAGTTAATAAAATCGAATTTGGAGAAATTTGCCAGGATCAGCAGAAGTAAATCAGTTGTCGTATTTTGAAAATGCAAATACAGTTAGATATGGAAACATTTTAGATTCAGAGAACAACATGTGACTTAAAAGTTTTTATACTAATCAGGTCCGATATTTTTTTCACATTTCCCATAAAGTCCCTTTCAACATAACGGCTCACGTATGCTTTTGGTTCTTTATGTAAGTCTTCTTTCAGATGTTCTTCTTCACCTCCCCACAGGATCTGATGTCGACAGCTAACTGGCTACGCACGTGATCCCACAATTAATGAACATCATTGTATCCAATTAAAACCACAAGGGACCCATTACTTGTCGACATTTTCGGATTATATTGACAAACTCAATGTTATATTGATTTTACAATCTCTTGATATGTTCTCTCAGTGTTCTTCCGTATTTTTACTGTTTTCGGTCTCAAAGTTTTTTGTTCATTTTGGAGCAGTCTAAAGATGTGTACCTTGTGTAGATAACTGGTCTCAATACACATTACTTGTCCACATTTTCGTAGTATGTTTACGGATCCTATTATGCAATTGTTATATTGACATTTACAAATTCTAGACTGTTTAGATACCCTTTTCAAGTCTTGTGATGTTGTTTTCTTTGTTTTCTTTTTTCTGCATGATTTCTGTTCAAATTCTATCTGGAAATTATGTCGTCTGACGCCTAATGTCGGATTAGACAGTCACGTGATCCTTTAATTAATTAACCTCATTTGATCCAATTTAAATCACAAGGGAACCATTACTGACTGATATTGTCGTATTATATTGACAAACTCAATGTGATATTGATTTTACAAAGCAGACATTTTTAACCACATCTTTCGCTCTATACGACTTTTGTTCATCTTGGTTTGATCAAAATGTGTTTGACTTAGAACTCCTTTAACAGTACTAGTGCCTAAGTCATATCAGGGTTGTGTTACCTAATCATAGATTCCTGTCATTTCTCCCACCCGTAACACTCTTTGCGAACTGATCTGCCTCTTATTAAGTCTTTAGCGGGAGATAAATGTCAGGAAGAATATAATCCACGATTGGGGTATTGTTCATTTTGCTAAGGTGTAAATGCACAATTCATTTATGATTGCTCTTTGTGAAATGTTGCATCAAAATTCAAACCAAACCGTATATTATTAAGAAGAAAAACACTCATATTTCTTTGTCTCAAATTGGTTTAATTAATTTAAAAAAAAACGTGTTCGCCAAAGGACAAATTGGGAAACTAATTTTCCGGAAATTTTAATATAGGGTTTAAACATTCGACAGGGAATATCTGCATAGCGTAACATTTCAAGCCAATTGTTGGCTAATTTGTAAAATTAATACAACATTATAACCCTTACCAAACAACAAGTCAACTATTATGTTATGATAATTAGCCACTGGCGATTCTTAGACAGATTACTAATACCGTATATGCAAATTATCGTCATCGGAAAGTCCAAAGGGTTCAGCATTTCATCTATTCCCTGAAATGTGGTCAAAGCCAAGTTTCGTGAAAAAGAAGGATAGAAAAGGTTCTCCCGTAAGAAACCATTAATGTCACAGTACTTTTCCAGAGTTCCATTGATTTTGCTTGTCATCTGAACACTTAATACGCCGTATTGGTAATAATAATGCTTATTAGACCTTTACTATGGTGTCAAACTGGTCAGCGCTTCTTCTGATGTTTACTTTGTCGTTTTTGCATTAGAAGCAGTTGATGTTGGCATTAGAAGCAGTTGATGTCGCAGTCCTTTTTCCTGACAGAGAGACCTAAAATTGGCTCCATTGATTTTAGCATTATTTTCCGACCTACTTCTTGGACCAATGAAATTGCAGTATATTTTAAATTTTCGCCGCTATATTTCGCATAAACGAGACTGCCAGCTAGTTTATGTGACGTCTATACATAGCCGTGCCCCCGTCTCCTATGAACCGCTAGTTTAAAAAAAGGCCGCGCTAGGGGCAGGGTCTGGGGTGGTGGTGCGTAAGGGGTAAAAAGGGGTAAATCTGATCTTTGGGTTCAGATGACCGATAAGGCCCTCTGGGTCTCTTTTTGATCTCTAGCAGCTTTCCAATTAGAATTCCCTAAGGTTCACGGTTGGAATTCTGCATCATGGGATAGAGGACGACTACGGACAAAGTTGCCTCGTTTCAATTAATAAATTGTGCAATAACTTTTATATATCTGTGTCAATTTTCAAGCGCTTTATTGCATGTACCCCGCCTTATTGAGCTCTTTCTTCAAACACATTCTTTATTTGCGTAGTCCTTGTGGAATCCTTGTGCTTTTTTCAAAAATTTGATCCCAAATGACAAGAAAAACGACAAAAAATTCAGATCGTTTTTCTGGTCGGTTGGGATCAATTTTTGAAAAAAAAGTACAAGGTGATATAAATACGTAATATTATCTTAGGAAATAGCTCCGTAAGACGGGGTACATGGAACAAACCGCTTGAAAATTGACACAGAACTAAGGAAGTAATTGCTCAAATTCTTACCTGATGCGGAGCTAATCTGGCAGTAGTTTTTACCATTTCGCCTTCAGGTCGATTGGGACAATATTGTGGGGAAAGTACCAAGAGTTTTCTAACATGCCATACTTCCGATAAAAGAGCTGAATAAGGCGGGGTACACGCAACAAACCTTTTGAAACTTGAAGCAGAAAGAAGAAAGTTATTGCAAAACATCTTAACAGAATCGATGCTATATTGTCCGTAGTAGATCTAGTTATCCATCCCATGACGCACAATCTCCACCGTGAAATTGCAATACATATGTACTTAGAAGAGGTTTAAACAAATTAATAACACAAAACATTAGACTCAATGTCAAGCGATTTTTTGACAGACAAAAAACAAGTTCCATCAAATACATATCGAGCTGTGAAATGTCTATTGTGAAATGTAACTAACGAGAAATAAAGTAGAGGTAAAAGCTCCATGGTATTTTCTGAAATACCCATGGAAAAGAAAGAGACATCATGTGACAGATATGAGAATTTTTGGAGTTTACATCTTTCTCGTTAACATCGAAATTTATTATTTGAACATTAGTACTATTCCAAACAAGACCACGTTTTGTCGTCCCTATCCGATAGTTTTGGGCATTCATTACGTCAAGGGAAGTTAAATTTTCTTCTTTTGTCCCTTTTTCCTATAGCATGCATGATTTCCATACATTTGTTTTTTGTTTTTTGTGTGTGTGTGTTTTTTTTTTTTTTTTTTTTTTTTTTTTTTTTTTTTTTTTTTTTTTTTTGGGGGGGGGGGGGGTTGTAATCACGCGTTTCGGATTTTTTGAAGCTTTCAGATTGGAATTCTTCAACGTAACTAGTAGATTATTTGAGAAAAGGGTGAGCAACTGAATCAAAGCATAAATGAGACTGTATGTCAAGCGACTTTTTGACAGACAAAAATAACGACTTTTAGCAAATACCTATCGAGCTTTGAAATGCAATCTATATAACGAGAAATAAAGAAGAAAAATAACCAGGGTATTTTCTGCACTTCAAGTAGATATCATCGGGGTGTAGTCTTCAGGTTTAATCGTTTTCAAAAATTTGAAAATGTTTATTTCATTGGTCAGAGGAAAAGATCACTCAAGATTACCCCTAACCGGTGTCTGTCAGATGTTACTCACAGGTCATTGAACTGGCGATGTGACCAAATCTTCGTATGCACCATAATGACGAATACAATAACGTGATAACAAATGAGCCTGGATCTGAAAAAATATCCCTTATAGCATTTGAGACAGCCATGTTTCAAGGCTACAATCTGCAAAAGTGATACCTGGCCAGAATCAATGCTACTCCCCTACTCTTGCTACAGGCCATGAAAAAACTATTGGAGAACAACACGGTTCCTGATCAGACTGCGTGTATACGCAGGCTGATCTGGAACCATGTTGAGCTCAAAAGCCTTAACAGACCTTTTTCCAGATCCTGGCTCAAATAAATTGGATGTAACAAATCGTCCTGTATGTCAAGTAATTTACATCGAGGCGAAAACCTATTACTAGCTTAGACCTATTGCAGAGTAAAATGTCATTTAAAAGAAATAAAGAGGAGACAAAGAAATCTATAGCATATTGAACACTTTCCTTGGCAACAAAAGGAATGGCTGATCTAAATTGAATGGCGCTGCAGAAAACAAGTTTTAGTCAATAAACAAAACCGTTTTTATAGAAAGAGAAGACCTTGATGAAGGAGAAAATATCGGACTTCATTTCCCCCATAGATGGTGCCCAGAAAGACTTAAATAAGGGCGTCAAAAGAAGGTCTGGTCTGGGAAAGGATTAAGTAACGTAACCGCCACGGGCAAAAGGCAGAAATATATGACACAAAATTATTATAAGGTTTCTTGATCCGCTATTTTCCCTTGAAATGCCTATTCTTTAAAGGCAGAATAACACTTAACATCTTGCAAATTTTCCGAGAACTTCGTACAAAAAATAAATATATATTATTAAAATATGGTCTTTAAACTGCATACACTGAACAGATGTTCTAAACCGCCACTTTTCAGAACAAATTTTTTGGTGTAAATGAAAAACGAAAAGTTCGTTTGAAACAATATTATGCACATTAGATTTTGTGATCACTAGCTATATTCTGATTTTTTTCGGGAGAAAGGGCGGAGCCTAGTAAACGGTTATTACATTGAAGATTGAGGGGAAACGGCGTTTTCAATTAGCGGTAAATCGTCGGTGTTATTGCAAATTATTGTAACTGCAGCTTGAATCAAGCTGTATTTACGAGGTTTTTTAATAACACGTTTTACAATCGCACAGTCTTTCAATTTCGAAATGTTTTCATGCTCGTGCCGCACGTTTTCCCTTGTGTTAACCAAGGTATCGAGAAGTAAACTCGTCGAATAACCTTTTGGCTTAGCCACACCCTTTCAGGTGAATAAAAACGCAATATATCGATTTAACGCGGTAAAGTCAAAATCAAAACAAAAACTTTTTGTTTGAAGAGGCTTTGATATAAAACCGTTTTTGCACGTGGCGCACGATGCGATGAGTTAAATTGCACAACATTTACTTTAGCATTACTTCATATTGATCCGACATGCCGATTTTGCAAAGAAAATGCAACTCAATGGGCCGAATGTCCTTCAGTGATATGGGTCGTACTGTTGGGCTTATCAGAAGTGACGTCAATATGAATAAGGCATGTACCATTTTCAGTGACGTATGCATGTTTCAAAAGGTAGCTCGTGATACTGCTAAATGCATTAACTGTTTTCCAATTGCCTTCTGTATTGCGATTTTTACGGACACCAAACCGTGTTAAAGTGCACCACAGAGCATGGCCTTCGGAGTCCACCATACAAAACATTATTAGTTCACATGTACATTTTCTGACAGATGACATGTTTCTTTCACGAATTTAGCATGTCAGTAATGGATGTTTGACGTGTGTATGCTAGTAGAGAGGATTTAAATGTTTGTTTACAAATTGCATTTTATTGTTCTTTTGGCGCGTATTATATTCCTTAGAACACAATAAGCATTCAAAAGTGATGATATGCCGACATTGTTGTTAAATGCATTGGTTATTTTCATGTTGCTTCTTTCTAACGAGTAATATGGCCCCAAAAACCTTGTCAAAGTGCACAATAGATCATGACCCGTACAGTCTACCATACAAATTATTGTTATTCCAAATTTACCTTTCTTGACGAAAGACATGACTTATGAATCGGTTATGCATATCATTAATAGAGCCTTGGCACCTGTCTGCTTCTGGAGAGGATACAAAGTTATGTTTACAAACTCGATTTTTTTTTTCTTTTTTATAGCACGTATTGTATTCCGTAGAACGCCATCAAAGAATTCATACGTGAGGACTGACCGACATTTTTGTTAACAGTCAACAAGCATCACTCAAATATGATGCGCAGATTAATTCAAATCGGAGAAATGCTCCAATGTAGTCAAAAGACGTTACAATAAGTTTTGGCACAAATGCCAGGCAACTGGAAGTGCGGCAGGCATACCTAGGCTACTGAAACGTCTGGAATGACACCTTAGTACTTCCCAGATAGCTGCAACTGAATTAGGGCTCGTTGTCAATCAGAGTTATTGACGTAGAGTGATGTCACATCCCGTACTTACAGTTTACCTTTCTGATGTGAAAATGTAGACGTGACGGTGACCCTTTTCAAATTGAGATTTAGTCATGTTATTGTCAAAAGGCATCAATGAAATTTTCACATCTTCTGTGAAAATGGTTAATCTTTATTATTTGAAAATTTCAAGCCCCTATCTAAAATATTAATGGAGATATATTAAGTTACATACCATGGCGGTTTAGAACATCTGTTCAGTGTATATGCCAAATCTTAGCTTTCTACCTTGTGTATTGGCTTAGATATCGACGGATTTAAAACCCCATGAATTGTTGTCCCGGGGATAATATTTACAATAATGGAACATATGGGGTTTTAAATCCGTCGACATCCTAGCCAATACACAAGATAGAAAGCTAAGATTTGGCATAGATGCAATTTAAAGGCCATATTTTCATTATACATATTTATTTTGTACGAAGTTCTCGGAAAATTTGCATGATTTTAAGTGCCATTCCCCCTTTAAATAAAATATGACGATCTTCCAGTTTTAGATTAACAAATTCCTAAACGCTGCTTAGCTTTGACTTCGTTACCAGAAAGTGTCTGGAAAAGCTTTGATGCAAAAGAAGAAAATGCTGCTAACCAGCATTTTCTCCTTTTGTGTCAATATTTTCTGTGCTTTATTGTACACACAAATTTTTTCTTATTTACATGTACATGTAATTTGTCAGCGGCAACAGCTTCTCATTAGGCATTATTGACCTTACAATTATTATTTGTCACTTGCTTGCCATTCGAAGAGGCGATTTCCGTTTTAGTTCGTTCTTTAGTTGTGTATGAAAAAAATCACAATTCAAGAACATTCAAGGAAAAATCAGAAACTGTTTTTAAGATTACAAAACAATTTATATTCTTATTCAATTTGGTTTTCAAATTTTCTTAAAGGTGCCAAATTCAAATTAAATTGTGAAATTGCTTTGTCACTTTTACGGGGAAATTTGAGATCGTTCAAAGACATAAATTTCTTCTTCTGTTTTTGAATTAGAATTAATATTGAATATACACTCAAAGACACTTCCAACGCAACACTTACATTTTTCATCGTAGTTAAGAATATAATGCATTATATCTTATGAAATTTTCAGCGAATAGAAATCATCTATGTTTACATCTTTTCTGCAAATTTCACCAAAATCGATTGATCCGAACATAAAAAATATTAAGGTTTTTCACCAAGACTCAAAAATGAAAAGTCACAAAACCCCAGGCAATTGCAGAATTCAATAGCACCAAAGCAGCGTCACCAAATCATGCTCATATCTCATACCACTGCTTCAAAAGATTCGATAACATGCTTTCACGCGCGAAGCAATACTAGAATTCAGTTGCACCTATTTTGTTTAAGAAATAATGTTTTTTACGTGTCAGCATTGCACAAAATCGTCGAATTAATTGCCAAACATTAGTTTTTCGCCATTTTGCTCCAAGAAATGTTCAAAAACTGGAACAGGAACTAAAATAGGACGAGTTAAGAATGATCCCGCAAAGATTCATCATCAATTATGCTTTATCAATGAGAAGGGGGTGTCTTCGTGTCATTTAGGACCATGACGGGCACACATAATGTAAACAGAATGTCATGAACTTTACTGCTGTTACATGAATACAACAGTTTACGTTATCAGCTTGCACAGCTTTTTTGCGAGTTTTTGTTTTCTAGTCATATTATATGAACTGCAAATTTAATCATTTCTACTCAATGTTTCTGTATGAAAATTGCAGATATTATGCAAATGTAAATGAATTCAATTTGTTGAAAATTTGATGAAAAATGGTTCATTGAATTTCAAGTTATTATTAAAAAGGTAAGTGTTGCGTTAGAAGTGTCTTTAAGTGTATATTTGCGACTAGTTTAACAATTATCCCAATGAAGTCATTATTTTGCCACCATTTATAAAAACGATTATTTTAGCAAAGTAAAATTATACATGTATGCATGATTTAGTAAAATAGCACGGTCGGTCTTTTTATCAAGTGAGGGGTGCGTTGAGCGTACACTGTTGTTTATGTTGCCCTTGTTGTAATTACCTTTACTTTGGGACAAAAAATAGGAATTTCGAAAAATTCAAGAATGAATAGTGCTTTTAAATCGAAGGTTTGTGCTTATGGCTGGGTGGTTTTCTTCTTCTTCTTTTTCATTTTCTTCTTCTTCTTCTTCTTCTTCTTCTTCTTCTTCTTCTTCTTCTTCTTCTTCTTCTTCTTCTTCTTCTTCTTCTTCTTCTTCTTCTTCTTCTTCTTCTTCAATAATAAGATCAAAATAAATAATTGGTTGTGGTAAATGAATTTTAGAATTAGTATTCTGAGATGCCCTCTGCGATGCCCTCTTGAGGACGTCTAATATGGCTTATCCTGTGTGAATTGGTACGCATACTGATTAGATAAATATGACCTGTTGTGGGGAGAAGAACCATCTAAGAAAAAGGGATTTTTGTTGTTTGTGATTTGAATTAGGTGAAACATCGACACCATTTATAATAAGACAAAATTATTCACCATAAAGGTTTTGTTCTTTTTTGTATTTCATTTTATTATCATTATTTCAATATGCCAAATAAAGTGATGGTAAACAATACGGTTATCTCTGCTTTTTTTCTCGAAGCAATATTGTTTACGAAATGTGATACATGTATTTAGGCTGTAAGAAATTGCAGACTACAAATTCTCGAGTATACTACAAGTTCGATTTGATTTGAATCAATGACTCAAAGTTACAAAGGAAAGCGAAAAGATGCTGGATATCAGCACTTGGTTTCTTACCAACCAACCTTAAAGGGGCCCATGCTAGGTTTTCATGCTTCCGAACTGTTCGGGAACTCATATTTGTGCATTGAAAAACAATTTACAATGCATAAAAAACTCAATCACGGCGAATAACCATCTTTACTTTGATACAGATCAATCCTTTACAGATTCTATTTTTACTTCAAAACGAGACAAGGTCAAGGTCAACGAGACCCCCCCCCCCGCTGTTTTAACACACCGTACAACCAGCTGAGTCGATGACTGTAACCTTATTTGCGAGGGATACGTGGAAAGGTTTATCAACTATAGAATACCAAAGATCCTATCGTTTATTTATTAAAGTAAATCAATTTGACCTACCATGCACTTGCCATCAGATGCCGAATCTGTCTTCGCTGACTTTCGACGCAGTCGGTTGTACGGTGTGTTGAATCTCGCTGAGCACAGATGACGTACCTCTGGCGTAATTGCTTTTTGAAGGTTGGGCATATGAAACCGTTACAAAACAAATGGATATTAATACTTAATAAAGCTCAATGAGTGCTAACAATAGACATAAATGATCTACCCTTTCAGGTTGATAATTTCATACGTTATTTCTGGTTTGTAAATATTGTGTCATTTGCATTTTCGACAGCTTAGCAGGTCCCCCTTTAATTCATTTTCTATTTCATTTATTCGAGATTTCAACTGTTTTGAACGGATGAAAGTAGACAACCGTGAAGGGAACGCACGAGTTTATTGCTGGAAATGTCAGCGAAATTTACCCCGTAAATTAAAATAAACTATAATTGTCAATATTAAATGAGACTGACAAAAATGTGACTTTGAAAAGACATTTCCAATTTTACTTCTAAACATAACCCTATAGCGAATCCGTGGAATCAAAAGCTGCAGAAGGAAACACGGATACGTTTAAAAACAAGGTTCCCTTACAATGTATTAATGCGTGTATTAAGGCAAAAACAGAAAAGACTGCTTATCATCATTTTCTTATTTTGTATCAATTTCCCACAATTTTTGGAGAGCAGTGACTTTATGTCCGAGGAGCTAATGTCACAGAACTAGTTACTTCCAGCCAACATTTGCTTTACAATTTTCATAATTGTGTAGGTTTCTTATCTGGGTAATGCTCTTCCGGTAAAATCGTTATATTTCGACTTATTCCGTGACGTCTGTGAGTCCGAGCATTTTTAAAGTACCGCTAGATGCAAATATCGCCCGTTTTCGTAACAACGGAAATAATTTAGCGTGTTCAGATTTCCGGATAATGTTTGTGAAAATGTTCCTAAATTGTATGAAGAGTATGCAAAAAAAACAACAATAGTCAAAAAATCAAAATTTGAGAGCAATGAAAATTACTTCCTTTGAAATCGTCTATTCGCATCATACAGATTTCGTTCCATAACTGGTCAAATAGCCCATTACCCAGGTCTTACCTTAAACTTATACTTCGCAAGAAACACAAAGTTTATAAGCTTGCAAATCTAATTGAGCAGATGTAATTAAAATCAGGGACGCATTGCTTGTCATTGTTCGTATCATATAGGCAAACCCAATCTAAGATTGATTTTACAATCTCCAGATATGTAAGGTAATTTGTGACCTGTCACGCTAAAAAGTATGTGAAGTTAATAAAATCGAATTAAGAGAAATTTTCCTGGATCAGCAGATGTAAATCAGTTGTCGTAATTTGAAAATGTAAATACAGTAAGATATGGAAACTTTTTAGATTCAGAAAACATCATGTGACTTAAAAGTTTTGATACGAATCAGGTCCGATATTTTTCACATTTCCCATAAAGTCCCTTTCAACATAACGGGTCACAAATGTTTTTGGTTCTTTACAGTCTTCTTTCAGGTGTTCTTCTTCACCTCTCCACAGAATCTGATGTCGACAGCTAACTGGTTACGCACGTGATCCCACAATTAATGAACATCATTGTATCCAATTAAAACCACAAGGGACCAATTACTTGTCGACATTTTCGCATTATATTGACAAAAGCAATGTTATATTGATTTTACAATCTCTTGATATGTTCTCTTAGTGTTCTTCCGTATTTTTTTCTATTTTCGGCTTTTTGTTCATTTTGGAGCAGTCTTAAGATGTGTAGCTTGTTTAAATCACTAGTCTTAACACACATGACTTGTCCACATTTTCGTATTATGTTTACGGAACTTATTATGCAATTGTTATATTGAAATTTATCAATTCTATACTGTTTAGATACCTTTTTCAAGTCTGTTGCTGTTGTTGTTTTCTTTGTTTTCGTTTTTCTGCAAGATTGCTTTTCAAACTCGATCTATCTGAAAATTGTGTCTTCTAACGCCTAATGTCGGATTAGACAGTCACGTGATCCCACAATTGATTAACCTCATTTGATCCAATTTAAATCACAAGGGAACCATTGCTGACTGATATTGTCGTATTATATTGACAAACTCAATGTGATATTGATTTTACAAGGAAGACATTTTTAACCACATCTTTCGCTCTATACGACTTCTGTTTATTTTGCTTTGATTGAAATGTGTTTGACTTATAACCACTGGTGGTGAACTCGGACAAAGCGAGGAACATTTTTCATGAACACAAGGTACAGATACTTCATGTTTAAACGCGCGTTTAAAAACCAGTTTTACTAGTTTGAGCATGTACACAAAGATTTGCACGTGTTTATCAGCCCATAACAATATGGACGAATCGGAGAGACACTTAGAGGCTATTGAAAGTTTTGTCATTTTATTTCTCTGACTGATTCTGAAGTTGGTATTACAATTCTTGGAGTAGAAGTTTTTTTTTTTGCGATGTGAAAATCGTAGTTAACGTTTTTTGAAGGGGACTTGTACGGTTTATTTATGGCTGTTCGAATTGCAATGACTTTTGTCCTAACAATAGAATGGGTTTTCGGTTAAATATGGATAAATCGTAGGTTTTGTTTGTTTGACTTTTATTTCCACCAAATTGGTGAGTAATATTACAAATATAGAAAACTAAAGTACAACATACAATACAAACATACAAATGAGAAAAAGCTGAAAAAAGAATCCATATTCAAATATGGGAAAAAACGAAAGCAAAAAAAATACTCTTTAACCCTTGCCCATAGGACAAAACTTTCGACTAGTCAGAAAATAATATAAATAGCAAAAGGGTTAATCGAGGTTCTAAATGTGGAATTATTATGTTAATGCACGCATTGTAATGCACAGAAGGCATTGAGGGAGTAAAGAAAACGCTTGGCATCCTGGATTTTCCTCATTTCCCTCGACGCCTTCCATGTTGTTTTAAAGTGGGGACATAAATATCAGAGAAAAAATGAGCAAGGGTTCAGGAGTCATTGTAGAGTAAGTATGCAATCAAAGATGCTAACCTTCTGACGAAATCGAAATTAAAGGTAAGGCAATTACATACATTTATTAAACCATTCCCAAACAACACAGTTTTGGGGCGATCCAATTTGAAAATTACTGCAGCCGAGAGTTTGTTGTATGATATAGCTAAGAAAATATTGAGGTAAAAGGATATAATGCTGATAATCAGCATTATTTTCTTTTGTCTCAATGCCTTCCGGAGCATTTTCTGGTGGAGGTGTCAAAACCAGGTCTTGTTTGGGACAGGTTTAAATAATGAAAGAAAACAATGTCAAATGTAATGAAAGATAGCACTGGAATTAGTAATGGCAACAACAACAACATTATTAGTTGTGATCGAAGAAAAATTAATGTTGACGTTTTAGATTTACACCGACGAAGCACTAGTGTTTGTCCGAAAAAACGTCACTAGGTCTATATATAGTAGACGAAATTTAATCTTTTTCAAAGACGAATTAATGGTATACAATAATCATTTCCAAAACAATAGGCCTATCTGGTATTGCAGCCCCCCCCCCCCCAATTAGAAGGCTTTCAGTAATGACCACCATATAGATAGTGCTTCGTTCGTCCGTCCGTCCGATTTTCTACCCGTCCGCCAATTTCTCTAGCTGACTGCTCTTGATGTCAAAATACATTAATTTTATATGTTTAGAAGTTAAAATGTGTGTACTAAATAAGAAAATATGAAAGAAAATATTAAGAAAAAAGGAGCCAAATTATTTTCAGTATAGATCTATTATTCTTTTGATTCAATGTTTTTCCAAACCTTTCTAAATGGGGGAAACTGTTTCGGAAATACATAATGTATTTCATTGCTTCGTCTTTGAATATGGATCAATTTTATCGAGAAAGCAGTGATTAATTTCGGACTTCGATGGCATTCCGTAAATGTAAATGTAAAACGTCGCAACTAGAGCTTGTTTTAAGCTGTAGTTACGACATTTTATACCAATACCAACGGTTTATAAAAACAGGACAGTAACCAAGTCTATTTTAGCACACAATTGATTGCCATAACCGAAATCTCTTATTCATGTGTTCTTCCTATTGATAGGTGCCTTAAAGGGGCTCATTCTATGTTTTTATGCTTCCGAACTGTTCGGGAACTCATATTTGTGCACGGAAAAACAATTAGCAATGCATAAAAACCTCAATCTCGGCGAATTACCACCTTTCCTTTGCTATAGATCAATCCTTTACAAGCGTGTTTTCACATTCTATTTTTACTTCAAAGCAAGACAAGGTCAAGGTCAACGAGACACACCTCCGCGGTATTAACACACCGTACAACCGGCTGTGTCGATGACTGTGACCTTGTTTGCAAGGAATACGTGAAAAGGTATATTTTGTACAAGCACTGAACATTTATACGTGTATTTAGCAACTATAGAATACCAGAGATCCTTTCGTTTATTTATAAAAGTAAATTCATTTGACCTACCATGTACATGACATCAGATGCCGAATCTGTCTTCGCTGACTTTCGACGCAGCCGGTTGTACCGTGTGTTAAATCTCGCTGAGCACAGATGACGTATCTCTGACGTAATTGCCTTTTGAAGGTTGGGTATATATAGCCGTTACAAAACAAAAACAAGAAAACAAGGACGCCAGCATGTTATTAATTGACTTGGATTTCAATACTTAATAAAGCTCGTGTAGTGCTAACAGTGGACATAAATGATTTACCCCTTCAGGTTGGTAATTTCATACGTTATTTCTGGTTTGTAATTATTGTGCCATGTGCATTTTCGACAGCCTAGCTCGTCCCCCTTTAAGTATTAGTGTGGCCTTTCGAAGCAGAATTTAAAAAAAAAATATACATACATAGGTATAAGAATTAAATATATAGAAATAGGAAAGTTCCACCGTCCTAAATTAAAGAAATCACCATGGAAACATGCCCCATGCGTATAATAATATACACAAAAACATGCTAATTTTAATTTTGATTTTAGTTTGTATATCCTATTTGACGTTGTATTGAAAAAGTAGAAGTTGTATGACAATAAGCTATACGTTCTTCAACGCCAATTACTCAAAACGCGGGAACAACGACGTCGTATTGTTTGGCCGCGATGTTATAAAGTCATGAAAACAGATCATGAACGTAAACTTTTGTTTCAGGAGAAATGTAGTGAAATGTCTTTTTTAACATTTTATCTTTAAGAAATCTAAAATATTGAAACAAATGGATTTAATCATAGTATGACTCCCCGTCATTAGAAAGTAGCCACTTGTCTAATGCAAATGGTCGCCAATTTTAGGATTATTCATAAATGTACCGAAATAAATTAATACAAGATATTGAAGCATGGCAAGTAAATCGAAAACAGTCGAATTACCGCATTAATTAGACTGTTTTCGATTTTCTTGCCATGCTACAATTTTGAGACGATTCCAACACATCCAACGTCTGCACGTGACGTCATTCCGACAAGACAACCATTATCGGGACGACTACCTGTGAAATCGACAGAAAAAGGCAAACGTCACAGATAGATTGCTTCCTGGGTTGAGTTCTATCAGCAGAAGAGGCTGATTAACGGATTAGACCATCCGTTTCAGACGTCTTGCGATACCCATAGTCTTGCTGCGATGTTATTGACAACATTACCTTCAGTGGGTTAGACAGCATCTATTGTTTTCTAAGGACAATTGCTTAGCATGTATTAATACCAACGGTGTTCACACTCGAAAATGTCATGTAAACGCGAATCTTATCCTTATCCACTTTCAGGAATTGTTACGGTAATAACAAGTATAGTAATAAATTGACAATTGTTGAAAGTAAAAGATTAAATGTGCATTTGTAAAACTGTATTCATGTACCGTATGCAGTCAAGGTGTTAATTAAAAAGGAAATGCGCACTGTTAACTTTTCTCGTAATAAGTATACTTTGAATGCATGCCCGTAGAAAGCAATTCCATATGGGCCCTGTCTAGGCCAGTGTCTAATATTCGGGGGGGGGGGGGGGGGGAGGGGGACTAAATTTGATTTGCCATAAGTTTTAAATGTGAAATGATGAAAATTCGGCATTTTTGCCAACTATGAGGGGGGTGTCTCCAGAGTCCCCCTGTTCGTACGGGCCTGGGATGTGTGAAACAGTGGATCCTCCTTAGAATAAATGGTGATAATGGTAATGACAAACATTACAGTATAGATCTGGAAACGTTCATTTAGGCTTATGCGACCAACATGGATCAAGATCAGACTTTGCATGTGCACTGTCCGATCACGATCCATCTTGTTCTCATTTAAAATAGCTTATTCTCCACCCGTACCAAATTTAAGAAGGCATAACGAAAATCTTACTGGTGAAACTCCAAGGTAACGATAAAAATGATGATGATGATGATGATGATGATGATGATGATGATGATGATGATGATGATGATGATGATGATGATGATGATGATGATGATGATGATGATGATGATGATGATGATGTCATCTAATTGTCATCACCTGTCGGTAATATATCTGAAAGGAGAGTTAGGCAGTTCATATTGATATATATTGAAACAAGTACCTGGTGCTCGAATTTGATACCGGAAATCTATGGTTAGATGCTCAAATCAGTGCGATATTACCGAAAATGTTTAAATGTGCCGTTAAGTCCAGTGCAATCGATTAATTTATCAAAAATGTTCTCATAAAACACCGTAGCTGGAAAAGATAACATCGCAAACATGCTGTAACGTTGTCACGAAGAAACCGCACAATGATTTTCAATGACATGACACCGAAAACTGCCATTTACAGCCTTTATTTGTACATTTATATGTCTTTTTTATTTACTTGCAATGCAAATAGATAAACATAAACAGTGATATCGTACCATTTCGTTCGGGCGATTAAGATCAACCAACACGATCTCAATATGCGCTTTGTGCACTTGCAATCCGTTTATACCATTTGAAAATAATGATCGATAAAACTGATATTTTCGTGCGTATTATAAATCATATCTACATACCTTAGTTACTTCCATTTGAGTGCATCCTTTAAAAAATACGGAAAGAGAAGTAAAACAAAATGCCACGTGTATTGTTTACAAAAATCAGGATGTGCAATGAAGTATCTGTACCTTGTGTTCATTAAAAATGTTCCTCGCTTTGTCCGAGTTCACCACCAGTGATAACTCCTTTAACCCTTTCCAAAACAAAAAATAGGGTTGTCCAATTTGAAAGGAGTTGCAGACGTCATTTTATAGCTTTTCAGGTAGAAAACATTGTGGGAAATGAAGAAATTGCTTGTCACAAGCAATTTCCTCATTTTCCACAATGTTTTCCAACACCATTAAAATGTGGGAAGTCAAAAGGAGTCACTGTGTGGTAATGGGTTAACAGTTCGAGTGCCTTGGTCATATTAGGTTCCGGTTACCTGATTATGGATTCCTGTCATTTCTCCCACCCGGATCATTCTTTGCGAGCTCCTCTGCCAATTATTAAAAGTCGTTAGCGGGAGATAAACGTCAGAAAGAATATGATCCACGGCTGAGCATTGTTCATTTTGAAACGGTGTAAATGCGCAATTCATTTACAGGCAGTATATGATTGCTGTTGTGAAAAGATGCATCACAACTCAAACCAAACCGTATTTTTTAAGAAGAAAAACACTCATATTTCTTTGTCTTTTGAGCCGATTTCAAATAGGTTTAATTAATTTTTTAACCAAAAAACGTGTTCGCCAAAGGACAAATTGGAAAACTAATTTTCCGGAAAATTTATTTCGTTGTTTCAACATTCGACAGGGGATATCGGCATGGCGAAACATTTCAAGGCAATTGTTGACTAAATTAATACCACACTATAACCCCTACAAAAAAACAAGTCAACTATTATGTTATGATAATTAGGCACTGACGATTCTTGGACAAAATACTAATACATGCATAAGCATACGCGTAACAAATTACCGTCATCGGAAAGTCACAAAAAGTTCCGCATTTCTTCTATTCCCTGAAATGTGGTCAAAGCCAAGCTTTGTTAAAAACAAGGTAAAAAATAAAAAAAAAACGGTTCTTCCGTAAGAAGCCATTAATGTCGCAGTACTTTTCCCTAAGAGAGTAACCTCTACAGAGTTCCATTGATTTTGCTTGTCATCTGAACACTCAATATGCCGTATTGGTAATAATTGCTTATTAGACCTTTACCGCGGTGTCGAAGTGGTCAGCACTTCTGTTTGGTGTTTACCTGGGCGTTTTTGCATTAGAAGTAGTAAGATGTCGCAGTCTTTTTCACTGATAGAGAAACCTAAAGTTGGTTCCAATGATTTTTAGCATTATTGTTCGACCTACTTCTTGGACCAATGAAATTGCAGTACATTTTAAATTTTCGCCGCTATATTTCGCATAAACGAGACTGCCAGCTAGTTCATGTGACGTCTATACATAGCCGATAAGGCCGATAGACCGATAAGGCCCTCTGAGCCTCTTTTTGGTCTCTAGCAGCTTACCTAAAATTCACGGTGGATATTCTGCATCATGGGATGGAGAAAGACTACGGACAAAATTGCCTCGCTTCAATTAATAAATTGTGCAATAACTTTTATATATATGTGTCAATTTTCAAGCGCTTTATTGCATGTACCCCGCCTTATTGAGCTTTTTCCTTAAACACATGCGATATTTGTGTAGTCCTTGTGGAATCCTTGTACTTTTTCCAAAATGTGACCCCAAATGGACCAGAAAAGCGACACAAAATTCAGATCGTTTTTCTGGGCTGTTGGGATAAATTTTTGAAAAACGTACAAGGAGTGATAAATAAGTAATGTTATCTGAGGAAATAGCTCCGTAAGGCGGGGTACATGGAACAAACTGCTTGAAAATTGACACTGAATTAAGAAAGTATAAATTCTAACATAATGCGGAGCTAATTTGGCAGTAGTTGTTACCATTTCGCTTTCTGGTCGATTGGGACAATATTGTGTGAAAAGTAGCAAGAGTTTTCTAATATGTCATACATCCGATGAAAGGGCTGAATAAGGCAGGGTACACGCAACAAACCTTTTGAAAATTGAAGCAGAAAGAGGAAAGTTATTGCAAAACATCTTAAAAGAATCGGTACTATTTTGTCCGTAGTCGTTATCCATCCCATGATGTACAATCTCCACCGTGAAATTGCAATACTTAGAAGAGGTTTTAACAAATAATTAACGCCACAAATTAGACTCTATGTCAAGCGGTTTATTGACAGACAAAAATAACGACTTCCATCAAATACCTATCGAGCTGTGAAATGTCTATTGTGAAATGTCACTAACGAGAAATAAAGTAGAGGTAAAATCTCCATGGTATTTTCTGAAATACCCTTGGGAAAGAAAGAGACATTATGTGACAGATATGAGTATTTTTGGGGTTTACATCTTTCTCGCTAACATAGAAATGTATTATTTGAACATTGATACCATTCCAAACAAGACCGCGTTTTGTAGTCCCTATCCGATAGTTATGGGCATTCAATACGTCAAAGGAAGTTAAATGCTACATTTTCTTCTCTGTCCCTTTTTTCCCATAGCATGCATGATTCAAGGGTTGATCTAGGGGTGGGATCAGGGGTTCACCCCCCCCCCTTGAATTAACCGAAAATTGAATTTTGAATATATAACTTTACATATTTAACAAAGTTTAAATTTTAAGCCATCATTTGGGCTTTGACCCCCCTGGTAAAAAGTCCTGGATCCGCCCTTTTGATTCCCATATATTTGTTTTTGTAAACACGCGTTTTGGGGTCTTCTGAAGCTTTCAAATTAGCATTCTTTAATATAATCATTAGATTATTTGGAAAAATATGAGCAAATGCATCAAAGCATGCAAGCAACGACTTCCAGCAAATACCTATCGAGCTGTGAATTGTCATTACCGAGAAATTAAGAAGAGGAAAACTCTCTATGGTATTTTCTGCATTAAAATTGGATATCATCGGGTTGTAGTCTTCGGGTTTAATCGTTTTCAGAAATTTGAAAATGTTTATTTCATTGGTCAGAGGAAAATGTCACTGAAGATTGTGCCTAACCGATGCCTGTCAGATGTTACCACAGGTAACATAGGATTTTAATGAGATTGTGTATGAACTGGCGGTGTGACCAAATCTTAGACTTGTTTCCGTCTCTGATACCACTACGTTGTAAAGATTGATACACATGGGTACCAGTTTCGCCATATCTTCGTATGCACCCTAAGGATGAATACAACAGCGTGAAAACAAATAAATTGAATGTAACAAATCGTGCTAAATGTCAAGTAATTTACCGAGAGACGAAAACCTATTTCTAGCTTAGACGTATTGCGGAGTAAAATGTCATTTAAAAGAAATAAAAAGGAGACAAAGAAATCTATAGCATTTTGAACACTTTCCTCAGAAATTAAGTTCCAAATTGAACAGCGCTGTAGAAAACAAGTTTAAGTCAATACACGAATAAACAACCCCGTTTTTATAGAAAGAAAAGAATTTGACAAAGGAGAAAAATCTGGAAATTACCCCCCCCCCCCCCCCAAAAAAAATATATATATATATACTGTTCAAGAAACTTCAATAAGTGCGTCAAAAGTAGATTTGGTCTGGGAAAGGATTAAGTAACATTACCGCCACGGGCAAAAGGCAGAAATAGGCTATATGATACAAAATTATTATAAGGTTTCTTGCTCCGCGATTTCCCCCTGAAATGCATATTCTTTTGAAAAGTATACATGACGATCTACCAGTTTTAAGGTTAACAATTTTCTAAACGCTTCTTAGCTTTGACGTCCCTACCAGAGAATGTCTGGAAAAGCATTGAGGCAAAAGAAGAAAATGCTGCTAACCAGCATTTTCACCTTTTGTGTCAATATTTTCTGCGCTTTATTTTACACAAAAGCTTTTCTTATTTACATGAAATTTGTCAGCGGCAACAGCTTCTCATTAAACATTATTGACATCACAATTATTATTTGTCACTTGCTTGCCATTCGAACAGGCAATTTCTGTTATAGTTCTTTAGTTGTGAATAAAAAAGTCACAATTCAAGTACATTCAAGGAAAAATCAGAAGCTGTTTTTAGAATTACAAAACAATTTATATTCTTATTCAATTTGGTTTTCAAATGTTCTTAAAGGTGCCAAATTCAAATTAAATTGTGAAATTGCTTTGTCACTTTTACGGGGAAATTTGAGATCGTTCAGAGACATGAATTTTCTTTTCTGTTTTTGAATTAGAATTAAAATTGAATATATATTTGCGACTAATTTAACCATTATCCAAATGAAGTCATTATTTTGACACCCTTTATAAAAACGATTATTTTAGCAAAGTAAAAATGATACATGTATGCATAGTAAAATAGCACGGTCGGTCTTTTTATCAAGTGAGGGGTGCGTTGAGCGTACACTGTTGTTTTTGTTGCTCCTGTTGTAATTTCCTTTACTCTGGGACAAAAAATAGGAATTTCGAAAAATTCAAGACTGGATAGTGCTTTCAAATCGAAGGTTTGTGCTTAAGGCTGTGTGGTTTTCTTCTTCTTCTTCATTTTCTTCTTCTTCTTCTTCTTCTTCTTCTTCTTCATTTTCTTCTTCTTCTTCTTCATTTTCTTCTTCTTCTTCTTCTTCTTCTTCTTCATTTTCTTCTTCTTCTTCTTCTTCTTCTTCTTCTTCTTCTTCTTCTTCTTCTTCTTCTTCTTCTTCTTCTTCTTCTTCTTCTTCTTCTTCTTCTTCTTCTTCTTCTTCTTCTTCTTGTAAAAAATAAGATCATTATAAATAATTGGTGGTGGTAAATGAATTTTAGAAATAGTATTCTGAGAAATGATTTCTGTGCGATGCCCTCTTGAGGACGTCTAATATGGCTTATCCCTTGTACATTGGTTCGCATACTGATTAGATAAATATGACCTGATGTGGGGAGAAGAACCATCTGAGAAGTGAGGATTTTTGTTGCTTGTGATTTGAATTAGGTGAAACATCGACACCATTTATAATAAGACAAAAATATTCACCAGAAAGTGTGTTTGATTTTTGTTGTTTGTTTTTTTTTTATTATTTTATTTTTGTTGTTGTTGTTGTTTGTTTGTTGTTGTTGTTTCATTTTATTATTATTGGATCTGTTTCAATAGGGCAAATAAAGTGATGTAAACAATACGGTTATCTCTGCTTTTTTCTCGAAGCAATATTGTTTACGAAATGTGATACATATATTTAGGCTGTAAGAAATTGCAGACTACAAATTCTCGAGTATACTACAAGTTCGATTTGATTTGAATCAATGACTCAAAGTTACAAAGGAAAGCGAAAAGATGCTGGATATCAGCACTTGGTTTCTTACCAACCAACCTTAAAGGGGCCCATGCTAGGTTTTCATGCTTCCGAACTGTTCGGGAACTCATATTTGTGCATTGAAAAACAATTTACAATGCATAAAAAACTCAATCACGGCGAATAACCATCTTTACTTTGATACAGATCAATCCTTTACAGATTCTATTTTTACTTCAAAACGAGACAAGGTCAAGGTCAACGAGACCCCCCCCCCCCCGCTGTTTTAACACACCGTACAACCAGCTGAGTCGATGACTGTAACCTTATTTGCGAGGGATACGTGGAGAGGTTTATCAACTATAGAATACCAAAGATCCTATCGTTTATTTATTAAAGTAAATCAATTTGACCTACCATGCACTTGCCATCAGATGCCGAATCTGTCTTCGCTGACTTTCGACGCAGTCGGTTGTACGGTGTGTTGAATCTCGCTGAGCACAGATGACGTACCTCTGGCGTAATGCTTTTTGAAGGTTGGGCATATGAAACCGTTACAAAACAAATGGATATTAATACTTAATAAAGCTCAATGAGTGCTAACAATAGACATAAATGATCTACCCTTTCAGGTTGATAATTTCATACGTTATTTCTGGTTTGTAAATATTGTGTCATTTGCATTTTCGACAGCTTAGCAGGTCCCCCTTTAATTCATTTTCTATTTCATTTATTCGAGATTTCAACTGTTTTGAACGGATGAAAGTAGACAACCGTGAAGGGAACGCACGAGTTTATTGCTGGAAATGTCAGCGAAATTTACCCCGTAAATTAAAATAAACTATAATTGTCAATATTAAATGAGACTGACAAAAATGTGACTTTGAAAAGACATTTCCAATTTTACTTCTAAACATAACCCTATAGCGAATCCGTGGAATCAAAAGCTGCAGAAGGAAACACGGATACGTTTAAAAACAAGGTTCCCTTACAATGTATTAATGCGTGTATTAAGGCAAAAACAGAAAAGACTGCTTATCATCATTTTCTTATTTTGTATCAATTTCCCACAATTTTTGGAGAGCAGTGACTTTATGTCCGAGGAGCTAATGTCACAGAACTAGTTACTTCCAGCCAACATTTGCTTTACAATTTTCATAATTGTGTAGGTTTCTTATCTGGGTAATGCTCTTCCGGTAAAATCGTTAAATTTCGACTTATTCCGTGACGTCTGTGAGTCCGAGCATTTTTAAAGTACCGCTAGATGCAAATATCGCCCGTTTTCGTAACAACGGAAATAATTTAGCGTGTTCAGATTTCCGGATAATGTTTGTGAAAATGTTCCTAAATTGTATGAAGAGTATGCAAAAAAAACAACAATAGTCAAAAAATCAAAATTTGAGAGCAATGAAAATTACTTCCTTTGAAATCGTCTATTCGCATCATACAGATTTCGTTCCATAACTGGTCAAATAGCCCATTACCCAGGTCTTACCTTAAACTTATACTTCGCAAGAAACACAAAGTTTATAAGCTTGCAAATCTAATTGAGCAGATGTAATTAAAATCAGGGACGCATTGCTTGTCATTGTTCGTATCATATAGGCAAACCCAATCTAAGATTGATTTTACAATCTCCAGATATGTAAGGTAATTTGTGACCTGTCACGCTAAAAAGTATGTGAAGTTAATAAAATCGAATTAAGAGAAATTTTCCTGGATCAGCAGATGTAAATCAGTTGTCGTAATTTGAAAATGTAAATACAGTAAGATATGGAAACTTTTTAGATTCAGAAAACATCATGTGACTTAAAAGTTTTGATACGAATCAGGTCCGATATTTTTCACATTTCCCATAAAGTCCCTTTCAACATAACGGGTCACAAATGTTTTTGGTTCTTTACAGTCTTCTTTCAGGTGTTCTTCTTCACCTCTCCACAGAATCTGATGTCGACAGCTAACTGGTTACGCACGTGATCCCACAATTAATGAACATCATTGTATCCAATTAAAACCACAAGGGACCCATTACTTGTCGACATTTTCGCATTATATTGACAAAAGCAATGTTATATTGATTTTACAATCTCTTGATATGTTCTCTTGGTGTTCTTCCGTATTTTTTTTTATTTTCGGCTTTTTGTTCATTTTGGAGCAGTCTTAAGATGTGTAGCTTGTTTAAATCACTAGTCTTAACACACATGACTTGTCCACATTTTCGTATTATGTTAACGGAACTTATTATGCAATTGTTATATTGAAATTTATCAATTCTATACTGTTTAGATACCTTTTTCAAGTCTGTTGCTGTTGTTGTTTTCTTTGTTTTCGTTTTTCTGCAAGATTGCTTTTCAAACTCGATCTATCTGAAAATTGTGTCTTCTAACGCCTAATGTCGGATTAGACAGTCACGTGATCCCACAATTGATTAACCTCATTTGATCCAATTTAAATCACAAGGGAACCATTGCTGACTGATATTGTCGTATTATATTGACAAACTCATATTGATATTGATTTTACAAGGAAGATATTTTTAACCACATCTTTCGCTCTATACGACTTCTGTTTATTTTGCTTTGATTGAATTGTGTTTGACTTATAACCACTGGTGGTGAACTCGGACAAAGCGAGGAACATTTTTCATGAACACAAGGTACAGATACTTCATGTTTAAACGCGCGTTTAAAAACCAGTTTTACTAGTTTGAGCATGTACACAAAGATTTGCACGTGTTTATCAGCCCATAACAATATGGACGAATCGGAGAGACACTTAGAGGCTATTGAAAGTTTTGTCATTTTATTTCTCTGACTGATTCTGAAGTTGGTATTACAATTCTTGGAGTAGAAGTATTTTTTGCGATGTGAAAATCGTAGTTAACGTTTTTTGAAGGGGACTTGTACGGTTTATTTATGGCTGTTCGAATTGCAATGACTTTTGTCCTAACAATAGAATGGGTTTTCGGTTAAATATGGATAAATCGTAGGTTTTGTTTGTTTGACTTTTATTTCCACCAAATTGGTGAGTAATATTACAAATATAGAAAACTAAAGTACAACATACAATACAAACATACAAATGAGAAAAAGCTGAAAAAAGAATCAATATTCAAATATGGGAAAAAACGAAAGCAAAAAAAAAATACTCTTTAACCCTTGCCCATAGGACAAAACTTTCGACTAGTCAGAAAATAATATAAATAGCAAAAGGGTTAATCGAGGTTCTAAATGTGGAATTATTATGTTAATGCACGCATTGTAATGCACAGAAGGCATTGAGGGAATAAAGAAAACGCTTGGCATCCTGGATTTTCCTCATTTCCCTCGACGCCTTCCATGTTGTTTTAAAGTGGGGACATAAATATCAGAGAAAAAATGAGCAAGGGTTCAGGAGTCATTGTAGAGTAAGTATGCAATCAAAGATGCTAACCTTCTGACGAAATCGAAATTAAAGGTAAGGCAATTACATACATTTATTAAACCATTCCCAAACAACACAGTTTTGGGGCGATCCAATTTGAAAATTACTGCAGCCGAGAGTTTGTTGTATGATATAGCTAAGAAAATATTGAGGTAAAAGGATATAATGCTGATAATCAGCATTATTTTCTTTTGTCTCAATGCCTTCCGGAGCATTTTCTGGTGGAGGTGTCAAAACCAGGTCTTGTTTGGGACAGGTTTAAATAATGAAAGAAAACAATGTCAAATGTAATGAAAGATAGCACTGGGAATAGTAATGGCAACAACAACAACATTATTAGTTGTGATCGAAGAAAAATTAATGTTGACGTTTTAGATTTACACCGACGAAGCACTAGTGTTTGTCCGAAAAAACGTCACTAGGTCTATATATAGTAGACGAAATTTAATCTTTTTCAAAGACGAATTAATGGTATACAATAATCATTTCCAAAACAATAGGCCTATCTGGTATTGCAGCCCCCCCCCCCAATTAGAAGGCTTTCAGTAATGACCACCATATAGATAGTGCTTCGTTCGTCCGTCCGTCCGATTTTCTACCCGTCCGCCAATTTCTCTAGCTGACTGCTCTTGATGTCAAAATACATTAATTTTATATGTTTAGAAGTTAAAATGTGTGTACTAAATAAGAAAATATGAAAGAAAATATTAAGAAAAAAGGAGCCAAATTATTTTCAGTATAGATCTATTATTCTTTTGATTCAATGTTTTTCCAAACCTTTCTAAATGGGGGAAACTGTTTCGGAAATACATAATGTATTTCATTGCTTCGTCTTTGAATATGGATCAATTTTATCGAGAAAGCAGTGATTAATTTCGGACTTCGATGGCATTCCGTAAATGTAAATGTAAAACGTCGCAACTAGAGCTTGTTTTAAGCTGTAGTTACGACATTTTATACCAATACCAACGGTTTATAAAAACAGGACAGTAACCAAGTCTATTTTAGCACACAATTGATTGCCATAACCGAAATCTCTTATTCATGTGTTCTTCCTATTGATAGGTGCCTTAAAGGGGCTCATTCTATGTTTTTATGCTTCCGAACTGTTCGGGAACTCATATTTGTGCACGGAAAAACAATTAGCAATGCATAAAAACCTCAATCTCGGCGAATAACCATCTTTCCTTTGCTATAGATCAATCCTTTACAAGCGTGTTTTCACATTCTATTTTTACTTCAAAGCAAGACAAGGTCAAGGTCAACGAGACACACCTCCGCGGTATTAACACACCGTACAACCGGCTGTGTCGATGACTGTGACCTTGTTTGCAAGGAATACGTGAAAAGGTATATTTTGTACAAGCACTGAACATTTATACGTGTATTTAGCAACTATAGAATACCAGAGATCCTTTCGTTTATTTATAAAAGTAAATTCATTTGACCTACCATGTACATGACATCAGATGCCGAATCTGTCTTCGCTGACTTTCGACGCAGCCGGTTGTACCGTGTGTTAAATCTCGCTGAGCACAGATGACGTATCTCTGACGTAATTGCCTTTTGAAGGTTGGGTATATATAGCCGTTACAAAACAAAAACAAGAAAACAAGGACGCCAGCATGTTATTAATTGACTTGGATTTTAATACTTAATAAAGCTCGTGTAGTGCTAACAGTGGACATAAATGATCTACCCCTTCAGGTTGGTAATTTCATACGTTATTTCTGGTTTGTAATTATTGTGCCATTTGCATTTTCGACAGCCTAGCTCGTCCCCCTTTAAGTAATAGTGTGGCCTTTCGAAGCAGAATTAAAAAAAAATATACATACATAGGTATAAGAATTAAATATATAGAAATAGGAAAGTTCCACCGTCCTAAATTAAAGAAATCACCATGGAAACATGCCCCATGCGTATAATAATATACACAAAAACATGCTAATTTTAATTTTGATTTTAGTTTGTATATCCTATTTGACGTTGTATTGAAAAAGTAGAAGTTGTATGACAATAAGCTATACGTTCTTCAACGCCAATTACTCAAAACGCGGGAACAACGACGTCGTATTGTTTGGCCGCGATGTTATAAAGTCATGAAAACAGATCATGAACGTAAACTTTTGTTTCAGGAGAAATGTAGTGAAATGTCTTTTTTAACATTTTATCTTTAAGAAATCTAAAATATTGAAACAAATGGATTTAATCATAGTATGACTCCCCGTCATTAGAAAGTAGCCACTTGTCTAATGCAAATGGTCGCCAATTTTAGGATTATTCATAAATGTACCGAAATAAATTAATACAAGATATTGAAGCATGGCAAGTAAATCGAAAACAGTCGAATTACCGCATTAATTAGACTGTTTTCGATTTTCTTGCCATGCTACAATTTTGAGACGATTCCAACACATCCAACGTCTGCACGTGACGTCATTCCGACAAGACAACCATTATCGGGACGACTACCTGTGAAATCGACAGAAAAAGGCAAACGTCACAGATAGATTGCTTCCTGGGTTGAGTTCTATCAGCAGAAGAGGCTGATTAACGGATTAGACCATCCGTTTCAGACGTCTTGCGATACCCATAGTCTTGCTGCGATGTTATTGACAACATTACCTTCAGTGGGTTAGACAGCATCTATTGTTTTCTAAGGACAATTGCTTAGCATGTATTAATACCAACGGTGTTCACACTCGAAAATGTCATGTAAACGCGAATCTTATCCTTATCCACTTTCAGGAATTGTTACGGTAATAACAAGTATAGTAATAAATTGACAATTGTTGAAAGTAAAAGATTAAATGTGCATTTGTAAAACTGTATTCATGTACCGTATGCAGTCAAGGTGTTAATTAAAAAGGAAATGCGCACTGTTAACTTTTCTCGTAATAAGTATACTTTGAATGCTTGCCCGTAGAAAGCAATTCCATATGGGCCCTGTCTAGGCCAGTGTCTAATATTCGGGGGGGGGGGGGACTAAATTTGATTTGCCATAAGTTTTAAATGTGAAATGATGAAAATTCGGCATTTTTGCCAACTATGAGGGGGGTGTCTCCAGAGTCCCCCTGTTCGTACGGGCCTGGGATGTGTGAAACAGTGGATCCTCCTTAGAATAAATGGTGATAATGGTAATGACAAACATTACAGTATAGATCTGGAAACGTTCATTTAGGCTTATGCGACCAACATGGATCCAGATCAGACTTTGCATGTGCACTGTCCGATCACGATCCATCTTGTTCTCATTTAAAATAGCTTATTCTCCACCCGTACCAAATTTAAGAAGGCATAACGAAAATCTTACTGGTGAAACTCCAAGGTAACGATAAAAATGATGATGATGATGATGATGATGATGATGATGATGATGATGATGATGATGATGATGATGATGATGATGATGATGATGATGATGATGATGATGATGATGATGATGATGATGATGATGATGATGATGATGTCATCTAATTGTCATCACCTGTCGGTAATATATCTGAAAGGAGAGTTAGGCAGTTCATATTGATATATATTGAAACAAGTACCTGGTGCTCGAATTTGATACCGGAAATCTATGGTTAGATGCTCAAATCAGTGCGATATTACCGAAAATGTTTAAATGTGCCGTTAAGTCCAGTGCAATCGATTAATTTATCAAAAATGTTCTCATAAAACACCGTAGCTGGAAAAGATAACATCGCAAACATGCTGTAACGTTGTCACGAAGAAACCGCACAATGATTTTCAATGACATGACACCGAAAACTGCCATTTACAGCCTTTATTTGTACATTTATATGTCTTTTTTATTTACTTGCAATGCAAATAGATAAACATAAACAGTGATATCGTACCATTTCGTTCGGGCGATTAAGATCAACCCACACGATCTCAATATGCGCTTTGTGCACTTGCAATCCGTTTATACCATTTGAAAATAATGATCGATAAAACTGATATTTTCGTGCGTATTATAAATCATATCTACATACCTTAGTTACTTCCATTTGAGTGCATCCTTTAAAAAATACGGAAAGAGAAGTAAAACAAAATGCCACGTGTATTGTTTACAAAAATCAGGATGTGCAATGAAGTATCTGTACCTTGTGTTCATTAAAAATGTTCCTCGCTTTGTCCGAGTTCACCACCAGTGATAACTCCTTTAACCCTTTCCAAAACGAAAAAATAGGGTTGTCCAATTTGAAAGGAGTTGCAGACGTCATTTTATAGCTTTTCAGGTAGAAAACATTGTGGGAAATGAAGAAATTGCTTGTCACAAGCAATTTCCTCATTTTCCACAATGTTTTCCAACACCATTAAAATGTGGGAAGTCAAAAGGAGTCACTGTGTGGTAATGGGTTAACAGTTCGAGTGCCTTGGTCATATAAGGTTCCGGTTACCTGATTATGGATTCCTGTCATTTCTCCCACCCGGATCATTCTTTGCGAGCTCCTCTGCCAATTATTAAAAGTCGTTAGCGGGAGATAAACGTCAGAAAGAATATGATCCACGGCTGAGCATTGTTCATTTTGAAACGGTGTAAATGCGCAATTCATTTACAGGCAGTATATGATTGCTGTTGTGAAAAGATGCATCACAACTCAAACCAAACCGTATTTTTTAAGAAGAAAAACACTTATATTTCTTTGTCTTTTGAGCCGATTTCAAATAGGTTTAATTAATTTTTTAACCAAAAAACGTGTTAGCCAAAGGACAAATTGGAAAACTAATTTTCCGGAAAATTTATTTCGTTGTTTCAACATTCGACAGGGGATATCGGCATGGCGAAACATTTCAAGGCAATTGTTGACTAAATTAATACCACACTATAACCCCTACAAAACAACAAGTCAACTATTATGTTATGATAATTAGGCACTGACGATTCTTGGACAAAATACTAATACATGCATAAGCATACGCGTAACAAATTACCGTCATCGGAAAGTCACAAAAAGTTCCGCATTTCTTCTATTCCCTGAAATGTGGTCAAAGCCAAGCTTTGTTAAAAACAAGGTAAAAAATAAAAAAAAAAACGGTTCTTCCGTAAGAAGCCATTAATGTCGCAGTACTTTTCCCTAAGAGAGTAACCTCTACAGAGTTCCATTGATTTTGCTTGTCATCTGAACACTCAATATGCCGTATTGGTAATAATTGCTTATTAGACCTTTACCGCGGTGTCGAAGTGGTCAGCACTTCTGTTTGGTGTTTACCTGGGCGTTTTTGCATTAGAAGTAGTAAGATGTCGCAGTCTTTTTCACTGATAGAGAAACCTAAAGTTGGTTCCATTGATTTTTAGCATTATTGTTCGACCTACTTCTTGGACCAATGAAATTGCAGTACATTTTAAATTTTCGCCGCTATATTTCGCATAAACGAGACTGCCAGCTAGTTCATGTGACGTCTATACATAGCCGATAAGGCCGATAGACCGATAAGGCCCTCTGAGCCTCTTTTTGGTCTCTAGCAGCTTACCTAAAATTCACGGTGGATATTCTGCATCATGGGATGGAGAAAGACTACGGACAAAATTGCCTCGCTTCAATTAATAAATTGTGCAATAACTTTTATATATATGTGTCAATTTTCAAGCGCTTTATTGCATGTACCCCGCCTTATTGAGCTTTTTCCTTAAACACATGCGATATTTGTGTAGTCCTTGTGGAATCCTTGTACTTTTTCCAAAATGTGACCCCAAATAGACCAGAAAAGCGACACAAAATTCAGATCGTTTTTCTGGGCTGTTGGGATAAATTTTTGAAAAACGTACAAGGAGTGATAAATAAGTAATGTTATCTGAGGAAATAGCTCCGTAAGGCGGGGGTACATGGAACAAACTGCTTGAAAATTGAAACTGAATTAAGAAAGTATAAATTCTAACATAATGCGGAGCTAATTTGGCAGTAGTTGTTACCATTTCGCTTTCTGGTCGATTGGGACAATATTGTGTGAAAAGTAGCAAGAGTTTTCTAATATGTCATACATCCGATGAAAGGGCTGAATAAGGCAGGGTACACGCAACAAACCTTTTGAAAATTGAAGCAGAAAGAGGAAAGTTATTGCAAAACATCTTAAAAGAATCGGTACTATTTTGTCCGTAGTCGTTATCCATCCCATGATGTACAATCTCCACCGTGAAATTGCAATACTTAGAAGAGGTTTTAACAAATAATTAACGCCACAAATTAGACTCTATGTCAAGCGGTTTATTGACAGACAAAAATAACGACTTCCATCAAATACCTATCGAGCTGTGAAATGTCTATTGTGAAATGTCACTAACGAGAAATAAAGTAGAGGTAAAATCTCCATGGTATTTTCTGAAATACCCTTGGGAAAGAAAGAGACATTATGTGACAGATATGAGTATTTTTGGGGTTTACATCTTTCTCGCTAACATAGAAATGTATTATTTGAACATTGATACCATTCCAAACAAGACCGCGTTTTGTAGTCCCTATCCGATAGTTATGGGCATTCAATACGTCAAAGGAAGTTAAATGCTACATTTTCTTCTCTGTCCCTTTTTTCCCATAGCATGCATGATTCAAGGGTTGATCTAGGGGTGGGATCAGGGGTTCACCCCCCCCCCCCCTTGAATTAACCGAAAATTGAATTTTGAATATATAACTTTACATATTTAACAAAGTTTAAATTTTAAGCCATCATTTGGGCTTTGACCCCCCTGGTAAAAAGTCCTGGATCCGCCCTTTTGATTCCCATATATTTGTTTTTGTAAACACGCGTTTTGGGGTCTTCTGAAGCTTTCAAATTAGCATTCTTTAATATAATCATTAGATTATTTGGAACAAGAGCTGTCACTGTAAGATGACAATGCCCCCGACACCGCTTTGATTTTAAATTATGGCCAATCTATGTTCAAGGTCAAGGTCATCCAGGGGTCAAGGTCACCAAAGTATGTGCCTACAGAAAGGTAATGTACCAAGGAATGTTGTGGTAAAGTATGAAGCGAATATGTTAAGTAATAAGGAAGTTATGGCCAATGTTAAAGTTTTTGGACGGAATGACGGACGGACAGACAGACGGACGGACGGACGGACAGACAGACGGACAGACAGACGGACGGACGGACAAGTCAAATTTATGATGTCTCCCTATCGGGGGCATAAAAATATGAGCAAATGCATCAAAGCATGCATGAGAGTGGATGTCAAGCGATTTATTGACAGACAAAAATAACGACTTCCAGCAAATACCTATCGAGCTGTGAATTGTCATTACCGAGAAATTAAGAAGAGGAAAACTCTCTATGGTATTTTCTGCATTAAAATTGGATATCATCGGGTTGTAGTCTTCGGGTTTAATCGTTTTCAGAAATTTGAAAATGTTTATTTCATTGGTCAGAGGAAAATGTCACTGAAGATTGTGCCTAACCGATGCCTGTCAGATGTTACCACAGGTAACATAGGATTTTAATGAGATTGTGTATGAACTGGCGGTGTGACCAAATCTTAGACTTGTTTCCGTCTCTGATACCACTACGTTGTAAAGATTGATACACATGGGTACCAGTTTCGCCATATCTTCGTATGCACCATAAGGATGAATACAACAGCGTGAAAACAAATAAATTGAATGTAACAAATCGTGCTAAATGTCAAGTAATTTACCGAGAGACGAAAACCTATTTCTAGCTTAGACGTATTGCGGAGTAAAATGTCATTTAAAAGAAATAAAAAGGAGACAAAGAAATCTATAGCATTTTGAACACTTTCCTCAGAAATTAAGTTCCAAATTGAACAGCGCTGTAGAAAACAAGTTTAAGTCAATACACGAATAAACAACCCCGTTTTTATGGAAAGAAAAGAATTTGACAAAGGAGAAAAATCTGGAAATTACCCCCCCCCCCCCAAAAAAAAAAATATATATATATACTGTTCAAGAAACTTCAATAAGTGCGTCAAAAGTAGATTTGGTCTGGGAAAGGATTAAGTAACATTACCGCCACGGGCAAAAGGCAGAAATATATGATACAAAATTATTATAAGGTTTCTTGCTCCGCGATTTCCCCCTGAAATGCATATTCTTTTGAAAAGTATACATGACGATCTACCAGTTTTAAGGTTAACAATTTTCTAAACGCTTCTTAGCTTTGACGTCCCTACCAGAGAATGTCTGGAAAAGAATTGAGGCAAAAGAAGAAAATGCTGCTAACCAGCATTTTCACCTTTTGTGTCAATATTTTCTGCGCTTTATTTTACACAAAAGCTTTTCTTATTTACATGAAATTTGTCAGCGGCAACAGCTTCTCATTAAACATTATTGACCTCACAATTATTATTTGTCACTTGCTTGCCATTCGAACAGGCAATTTCTGTTATAGTTCTTTAGTTGTGAATAAAAAAGTCACAATTCAAGTACATTCAAGGAAAAATCAGAAGCTGTTTTTAGAATTACAAAACAATTTATATTCTTATTCAATTTGGTTTTCAAATGTTCTTAAAGGTGCCAAATTCAAATTAAATTGTGAAATTGCTTTGTCACTTTTACGGGGAAATTTGAGATCGTTCAGAGACATGAATTTTCTTTTCTGTTTTTGAATTAGAATTAAAATTGAATATATATTTGCGACTAATTTAGCCATTATCCAAATGAAGTCATTATTTTGACACCCTTTATAAAAACGATTATTTTAGCAAAGTAAAAATGATACATGTATGCATAGTAAAATAGCACGGTCGGTCTTTTTATCAAGTGAGGGGTGCGTTGAGCGTACACTGTTGTTTTTGTTGCTCCTGTTGTAATTTCCTTTACTCTGGGACAAAAAATAGGAATTTCGAAAAATTCAAGACTGGATAGTGCTTTCAAATCGAAGGTTTGTGCTTAAGGCTGTGTGGTTTTCTTCTTCTTCTTCATTTTCTTCTTCTTCTTCTTCATTTTCTTCTTCTTCTTCTTCTTCTTCTTCATTTTCTTCTTCTTCTTCTTCTTCTTCTTCTTCTTCTTCTTCTTCTTCTTCTTCTTCTTCTTCTTCTTCTTCTTCTTCTTCTTCTTCTTCTTCTTCTTCTTCTTCATTTTCTTCTTCTTCTTCTTCTTCTTCTTCTTCTTCTTCATTTTCTTCTTCTTCTTCTTCTTCTTCTTCTTCTTCTTCTTCTTCTTCTTCTTCTTCTTCTTCTTCTTCTTCTTCTTCTTCTTCTTCATTTTCTTCTTCTTCTTCTTCTTCTTCTTCTTCTTCTTCTTCTTCTTCTTCTTCTTCTTCTTCTTCTTCTTCTTCTTCATTTTCTTCTTCTTCTTCTTCATTTTCTTCTTCTTCTTCTTCTTCTTCTTCTTCATTTTCTTCTTCTTCTTCTTCTTCTTCTTCTTCTTCTTCTTCTTCTTCTTCTTCTTCTTCTTCTTCTTCTTCTTCTTCTTCTTCTTCTTCTTCTTGTAAAAGATAAGATCATTATAAATAATTGGTTGTGGTAAATGAACGTTAGAATTAGTATTCTGAGAAACCATTTCTGTGCAATGCTCTCTTGACGACGTCTAATATGGCTTATCCCGTATGAATGGGTTCGCATACTGATCAGATAAATATGACCTGCTGTGGGGAAAGGAACCATCTGTGAAGAAAGGATTTTTGTTGTTTGTGATTTGAATAAGGTGAAACATCGGTAGCATTTACAATAAGACAAACCTGTCCACCATAAAGGTAAGACATTGCAGACTACTAGTACGATTTGATTTGAATCAATGACTTACAGTTACAAAGGAAAACGGAAAGGTGCTGGATACAGCACTCTATATCTTACCAACCTTTATTCGAGATTTCAAAATGAGAAATTGTTTAAAACGGATGAAAGTAGACAACCGTGAAGGGAACACAAGAGTTTATTTCTGGAAATATCAGCAAAATTTCAACCGTAAATTAAAATACGTGTAAACGATAATGGATATTAAATGAGACTGACAGACAATGTGACTTTGAAAAGACATTCCCAATTTTACTTCAAAATATAACCCTACAGCGAATCGAAAGCTGCAGAAGGAAACACTGATGCGTTGTAAAAACAAGGTTCCTTTAAAATGTATTAATGAGTGTATTAAGGCAAAAAACAGAAAAGACTGCTAATTAGCATTTTCTTATTTTGTATCATTTTTTCCAACAATTTTTGGAGAGCAGTGATTTTATGTCCGAGGGGCTAATGTCACAGATCTAGTTACTTCAAGCCAACATTTGCGTTAAAATTTTCATAATTGTGTCGGTTTCTTGCCTGTGTAATGCACTTCCGTAAAAAATGTTATATTTCGACTTATTCCCTGACATCCGTAAGTCCGAGAATTTTTGAAGTAACGTTAGTTGCAATATCGCATGTTTTCGTAAAAACAGAAATAATTGAGCGTGCTTAGATTTCCGAATAATGTTCTATACAATTTTTGCCAAACTGTTCCTAAATTGTATGAAGAGTATGCAAAAAAAGTCAAAAAATCAAAATTTGAGAGCAATGAAAACTACTTCCTTTGAATTTGTCTATTCGCTTCATACAGATTTCGTTCCATAACTGGTCAAATAGCCCATTACCCAGGTCTTACCTTAAACTTATACTTCGCAAGAAACACAAAGTTTATAAGCTTGCAAATCTTATTGAGAAAAGAAGTGCAATTAAAATCAGGGACGCATTGCTTGTCATTGTTCGTATCATATAGGTACAACCAATCTAACATTGATTTTACAATCTCCAGATATTGAAGGTAATTTGTGACCTGTCACGCTAAAATGTATGTGAAGTTAATAAAATCAAATTTGGAGAAATGTGCCAGGATCAGCAGATGTAAATCAGTTGTCGTATTTTGAAAATGTAAATACAGTAAGATATGGAGTAAGATATGGAGACATTTTAGATTCAGAAAACAACATGTGACTTAAAAGCTTTGATGCTAATCAGGTCCGATATTTTTCACATTTCCCACAAGGTCCCTTTCAACATTACGGGTCATATGTTTTTGGCTCTTAACAGTCTTCCTTCAGATGTTCTTTTTCACCTCCCCACAGAATCTGATGTCGACAGCGAACTGGTTACACGTGATCCCACAATTAATGAACATCATTGTATCCAATTAAAACCACAAGAGACCCATTACTTGTCGACATTTTCGCATTATATTGACAAACTGATTGTTATATTGATTTTACAATCTCTTGATATGTTCTCTTAGTGTTCTTCCGTATTTTTACTAAATATATTTTCGGTCTCAAAGTTTTTTGTTCATTTTGGAGCAGTCTAAAGATGTGTACCTTGTGTAGATCACTGGTCTTAATACACATTACTTGTCCACATTTTCGTATTATGTTTACGGATCCTGTTATACAATTGTTATATTGATATTTACAAATTCTATACTGTTTAGATACCTCTTTCAAGTCTGTTGATGTTGTTGTTTTCTTTGTTTTCGTTTTTCTGCATGATTTCTTTTCAAATTCGATCCATCTTGAAATTATGTCGTCTGACGCCTAATGTCGGATTAGTCAGTCACGTGATCCCATAATTAATTAACCTAATTTGATCTAATTTAAATCACAAGGGAGTCATTACTGACTGATATTGTCGTATTATATTGACAAACTCAATGTGATATTGATTTTACAAGGCAGACATTTTTAACCACATCTTTCGCTCTATACGACTTCTGTTCATTTTGGGTTGATTGAAATGTGTTTGACTTAGAACTCCTTTAACAGTACGAGTGCCTTGGTCATATAACGGTTGTGTTACCTAATCATGGATTCCTGTTATTTCTCCCACCCGTACCATTCTTTGCGAGCTGCTCTGCCAATTATTAACTCTCTAGCGGGAGATAAACGTAGAGGAATATGATCCAAGGCTGGGTGTTGTTCATTTTGCAACGGTGTAAATGCGCAATTCATTTACAGACAGTATATGATTGCTGTTGTGAAATGTTGCATCACAACTCAAACCAAACCGCATTTTGTTAAGAAGATAAACACGCATATTTCTTTGTCTTTTGAGCCGATCTCAAATTTGTGTAATAATTGAAAAAAAAGTGTTCGCCAAAGGACAAATTGGAAAACTTATTTTCCGGAAATTTTATTTCGTTGTTTAAACATTCGACAGGGGACGTCGGCATGGCGTAACCTTTCAAGCTAATCGTCGACTAATTTGTAATATTAATACAACATCAATACCCTTACTAAACAGCAAGAGAATAATATTGTTTTGATTGTTAGGCACTGACGATTCTTGGAAGAAAATACTTACATATGAATGCATGCGTAACAAATTATCGTCATCGGAAAGTTTCAACTTTTCAACATTTCTTTTTCCCTGAAATGTGTCTAAATTAACATCCTTCGGGATGATCAAAGACAATGTTTGTTAAAAAGACGGATAAAAAACTGTTCTCCCGTAAGAAGCCATTAATGTCGCATTACTTTTCCCTGAGAGAGTAACCTCTACAGAGTTCAATTGATTTTGCTTGTCATCTGAACACTCAATACGCCGTATTGGTAATAATAATGCTTATTAGACATTTACCATGGTGTCAAAGTGGTCAGCGGTGATGTTTCATTTGATGTTTTTGCTTAAGAAGTCATTGGTGTCACATTGTTTTTCCCTGAGAGAGAGACCTCTGTTTATATTACATATTTCATTTCACATGGCGCAGCTTTAGCTTTTATTATCATAAATCACACACCTTTAAATTGTTTTAAATTACGATTCAATAATATTTTCTTGTAAGTATACCTGTTTTGTCCGTGTACTATGATACAAGTCTTTTAAAAGAATGTTACGCTATATGCGAAATATGAACACATTTTGCCTGGAGGTCAGTGTCAGGTCAAATGAAATCCGTAATACCATTGATTTTTCCATGTCATCTAAACACTCATGAAGTACACCGAGTTAGCAATAACTGCTAAAAAGACATTTACTCTAGTGTTGACATATTTCAAAAATTTGCCAGAATTTCTTAGTTTTTCTTTTTTTTTTTTTTTTTTTACGTTTTGTTGTTGTTTATTAATCAGCTATTCAATATTGACAAGAGGTTAACCAATAGTGGATTAAGGTTAAACCATAGGTCACATACATAGCGGAGGTCAACTATTTGCGTTTTACCTTGTAAAAAGGAAGTTAAACAAGAGGGCCAGAATGGCCCTATATCGCTCACCTGAAAGAAGTTTGTGAGACGCCCACTTTTTTTTACAAATCAAAAATTCGTGAACAAATTTTGAAAAGGGTCACTCAAGGAACATCATGCCAAGTTTGGTTCAAATTGTCCCAATGCTTGATTTTTAAAGAGTTTTCTTATGATTTCTCTAAGTCTGATAACCGTGCCCTGCCACACCCACATTTTTAGAAGACAAAGAAAATTTGTGTACACATTTTTAAAAGAGTCACTCAAGGAAAATTCTTGCTGAGTTTCTTTCAAATTGGCCCAAAGTGTTTTTTAAGGAATTTTCTTAGGGTGTCTCTAACTTCGATAAGCCACGCCCTGCCACGCCCACTTTATCTGACGAATCAAAATTCGCAAACAAATTTAAAAAAAAGTCACCCAAAGAACATTTCTGTAAATTTTGTTTCAAATTGGGCCAACGGTTGATTTTTGAAGAATTTTCTTAGGATTTTTCTAAGTCCGATAAGCTATGTCCTGCCACGCCCACTTTTTCTGACGAATCAAACATTTGCGAACAAGTTTTGAAAATAGTCACCCAGGGAACATTACTGCCAAGTTTGGTTCAAATTGGGCAAATGGTTGATTTTTAGGGAATTTTCTTAGAATTTCTCTAAGTCTGAGAAGCCACATCCTGCCACACCCACTTTTTCTGACGAATCAAAAATTCGCAAACAAATTTTTAAGAGAGTCACCTAAGGAACATATCTGCCAAGTTTGGTGAAAATTGGGCCAATGGTTGATTTTTAAAGATTTCTCTAAGTCCGATAAGCCACGACCTGCCACGTCCACATTTTTTGACGAATCAAAAATTCGCGAACAAGTTTTGAAAAGGGTCACCCAAGGAACATTCCTGCCAAGTTTGGTCAAAATTGACCTAATGGTTTAAGAGGAGAAGATGTTTAAAGAAATGTGAACGGACAGACGGACGGACGGACGACGGACGGTGAGTGACCACTATAGCTCCCCATGAGCACTTCGTGCTCAGGTGAGCTAAAAATAGAAACTCTTTTATCATATGATTTCACATTGTCCGAGTTACAGGTCCTCTGTCAGCTGTATGGGCCCTCGGTCTAGGGCCAATATTGAAGCCCTCGGAAGTGTAACTAGGCCAATACGAACTCATTTGTTGATAATAACATTATCATAAAAGCATAATCGTATTCGGTTGGAATTTGACTATGACAATTACGAGGATTCCGATTCATTGGATTAGAAAAAAATGTTTGTCCATGATTTTGTGGTTTGCACATTAAATTGGCCTGTGTCAATGTGTTGTCAAAGTGAGAGCAATGGGACCTTAAAAACTCTATTTTTGACGTTAAAACACGTAGCTGGGTTGCATTTCTTTTGTTAGACAATTTTCGTTTCTTACGTTGGCTGGTTCAGTCCACTTGCAAATCAACATATTATCATGTAAACTAAAATAAGATTTTAATTATATTACGAGAGAAACAATTACATTTTATGACCTTCAAAAGAGTAAACCCAGTTATGTGAAGATATGCTGAAATTTTGAGAATAGATCTATAAAATTCGCGTATTTTTCAAGCGACCGTAAAAGTGCATCAACGACAAATATTATGTGAACGAAAAAGACCTCGTATGAAAGCCATAAATGTCTCGGCATTTTTCCCTGCGAAAGAAACCATTACTTTGTTCCATTGATTTTTCCATGTCATCTGAACGCTTAATACGCCTTGTTTGGCAATTAATTATTAGACCTTTATACCGATAAAGACACATTTAAAGTTAATAAGAATATGTTGGTCTAAAATTTAAATTGTAAATGACACCAAAATAAATATACTGACTCTGAAAAGAAAGTTTGATTTTGGTTACAAGAGAATAACGCACACTTATAAAGCATAAAATATCATAATTATGGAGTATCAAAATTTACCACAAGGTACTTGGTGTAGGATGATCTACATTTGGATTAACCGAGTACCATACAGCAAAATTTTGGATTATTCCAATTTGAAAGGTGTTGCAGACAACAATTTTGAGTTGGAGAAATTTTAAAGATAACTTGATTTTTTGTTACAAAACATTGTGGTAAATGAAGAAATAGCTTGTCACACGGTTACTATTGTCAATTTCCGTTGCCTTGGGTGACCCCGAAGCCCACTCCATAAAGTTTTGGTATCAAATTATGGATGCAATACCCCAAGCTGGCTTGATTTTTCTTGTTACCACGGAACAACCCTATGGTTATAAAATGCTGATAAAATACGACATACTATACCGGGGCATCAACTATAATTATTTATTTGAATGAACAATCCTCATATTGAAACCATTAAGGTCGCAGTTCTTTCCTGAGAGAGAAACCTGAACTCGGTTCCATTGATTTTCAAACACTCAATACTCTGTGTTGGCAATAATTGCTTATTAGACCTTTACTCCGACATATCAAATTGGTCTGCAGTTCCTGTGATGTTGTCTCGGCTTGCTCTCCTGTGGTGGTTTGTCGAAACAGTAGTACCGTGTTCGTTTAATATTTGATATGGTACACAGATCTACTTATTTGACTGGTTTTTGTTTATAGGGGTTTTATGTCGTTTTCAACAACTATTGCCATACTGCGGTGGATGGAGACCTAACCAACTGTCTTGATAATGGCTTTTCAAAATGCAATACATCTTAATATCGCCGTTGTACGAGGGGCGTTCATTAAAGATTTCCCCTGACCTACTTTCAGTTGAGGAAGGAAGTTGAAATTGTACACATACATAACCGTATACCTCTATAGGTCACATGAAAAATTGCAGCTCTGAAATGAAATTTGTTTCTCATTTATGAGTGTTGAAGTTAAGTAAGGTAGCGTGATGGCGCAAGCAGTCAACAGATTCCTGTATTTGAAAGGTCGCACTCTAAAGGAGAAATTCGATGACATGAAAGAAGTTTGTGGGGATGATTTCCCATCATATGACTTTGTCAAACACTGGTATACTCAGTTCAAGTGTGGATGTAAGTCTGTGGAAACAGCACGAATCATGGGCGCCCACAGTCTGTCATTGATGATGCCACCATAAAGTCAATGCAAGGTTTCGGGCACAATCTACGGTGTTCTACAGAACAGGTCTCCAAAACTGCATTAAACGATGGCAGAATTATGTCTCTCTGACTAGAGGCTATGTACAGAAAGATTAATATTTGTGCCAAGTTTCAATTCTCTATACTTATTGGAAGTAGGTTAGGGGAAATCTTTAATGAACGCCCCTCGTAAATGCAAAACCTCGTATCTCGGTTTTGGAAAATTTTGAAGGTGAGGGAAAAAAGTGTGGTAAGTTTTCCCAAACTGAAATGTCTTACTTGAAATTTGGACATATTGTTCACAAATAATGTGTCAATAATACTGATCAGTCAAAATATCTCAAAACCTGCGAGAATCGTCTGCACAGGGCACACAAGTTTGCACTTTGAAAATCGCGCCAATCGACATACGAGGTTTTGCATTTACCCCGACGTTATATTATATATCAAAACATATGTAGATCTAGTAGATACTCCTTTTAATCGTCTAATTGAAATCTTAGATCTAAATCACGATATTAACTTGTATCAATTAGGGCTGCAGTACGTTTTTAAAATGTTCGTTTTTTAGCAAAAAAGTTTATTCCATCTATTGAACGAGGGTATTTCGTCATAGGGAATTTAGTCTGGTTATCAAACATTTCAAAACATAGGGTCGATATAACTAACCAAAACTGGAAAAATGGGATTTTAGCTTGAAAACTATAGAACCTTTTGTCTAGAAACTTATTATCAGATGACAAAGCTTTAGACTGGTCCAAGTTCATAGATGTTTCTTTTGATACTTCTGATATTTTGTTATGTGGTTGTGTTTCCGGAACATAATTAAAAGTCTGAAGCGTAACATGAAACTCCTTTTATTGAAGTAAATTGCAATTGTCAACATTTTGAAATTATGACAATAATTGATTATAAGACCTTTACGGCGATAACCGAATCACTTAATTAAATGGACGTGCGTGTATTGTGAGTTTTTCGGAATCATTTAACTTAGAAAAAGCCTTGACGGCGAATCACATGACACAACAACAACTGGTGAAAATCTTCAATAATCCTGTTTCGTGGCCGATTTGAATTTGGTTTGAAGCTGAGAATTCATGAAATGTCAGGAATTTGTTGTTTGTGGTGGATCTTGTGAGTATCATCCGATAAAAGTGTCATTTAAGGTATACCACCCCTAATGAGATTTACGTGACGTCGGAATTATTCGTGCGACGTCGTATAACATTCGTTAAGCGTCCGAGCATATTCGGGCGACGTCGAAAATGTTTTCGACGTCGCCCGAATAATTCCGACGTCGCGTGAATTCCATTAGGGGTGAACTACCTTAAGAAGACCATACAAAATATGTTATGGTCTTCAATAATTTTGTCAGGTGCTATTTGAAAGACCTATTAGACCTACATCCAGAAAATCTCTAGAATTTTTCGTCTTTTCTGCTTGAAAACATGTTCAAATCGACCTCGTATTAACAGATATACATAGACGATTTCATGCACTTAGATACGTCATTAGACACGTTCAAACAAATTCTTATTTGGGAAAAGATTAAATATTCCTAAACTCTACCTACTTGAACAAAGTCATCCACCAGCTTTAGATTTTCCTTGTCATCTTTCTCGTCCACTTGAAACTTGGCTTTCTTTTTCTTGTTTCTTTTAGCGTAGGTTTCGTCCTGTCGAGAGTCAGGATTCTCCTTTTTCATAGCCATTGTCCCTCACGACTTTCCTTACAAACACTGTGTCAGTTATTTATGAATATTAATATTTGTGGTTTGTCTCAACTTACTTGGAATCATCAGTCTGAAAAAAATCAAAATTTTTACAGTATCGTTCTTCTCCGGAAGCCTGCTATCGCATGCGCGAGTTGAGACGGGTAACGGGTTTACTTTGTCTATTTGTAAGCATGAGGTCCCAGTCTACAGTAGTGGGTGAAATATTCGAAGTGGCCCTGGAATCAGAAATATTATGAAAATAAGAGTTTTGAGGTGGCAGTTGATGTTAAAGAAAGAGAGTGGTTCTTTAAATGACTGCAAAACATGATTTTGAGACCATTTCCGGAATGCGCAAAGAATAGTAAATAGCTTTACACTTATTTCCTGCACCCGGTGAGTTTAGAAACAGAAAGTGGGTGGGGTAACGGATTTTTGCCTGCTGCAGAGGGTAAAATAGTGAGGTAAGAGTTTATCAAACAATTGTGAAAAAAGTAGAAGGAAACCATATAGTTTTTGATGCACCAGCAGACTTTGTACTGTTTCTACTTTACAGAAAGCAAGCCATTTATGGGCCACCATTTCCCTTGTGGCTACCACATTAGATTGAGTTTGGTGTAAAACGCGTCATTTATCAGTGAAATTGGCAGCCATGTCAAATATCTGTGATTGGTAAATTTCACACTGACTTCGTGTATTTATTTAAATCATAGCATTTTTGTTCAAGCTTTACACTTCATTTATGCTAGAAAAATGTTCCTTTCATTGCAGGTTGTTGTTTGGGGGAGCTTAATCGGCTGTGAGGTGATAGGTGTGTTGACGTCAAGAATTCGGACAATTTTACTATAGTCTGGACCCTGAAGACGTATCATGGTTGGCTACCAGTCTAAACTAGCGCATGCGCTGAAAGGTTTCATGAGGAAAACTGGTGCATTAACCCATTCACACAATGACTCTTTTTACCAACTACAAGATAATGCGATTTCATAGTAAAGTTCCGAAGGGAACTGATTAAACCATTTTAAAGTATTGCTCTGTTTCTAAACTCACCGGGTGCAGGAAATAAGTGTAAAGCTATTTACTATTCTTTGCGCATTCCGGAAATGGTCCCAAAATCATGTTTTGCAGTCATTTAAAGAACCACCTCAAAACTCTTATTTTGTTTGTGCGCCTTTAAATTCGGATGACCTTAGACTTAGACTGGAATACAAGATAATGTATTCAGAAAACATTGTGGAAAATGAAGAATTTGCTTGTGATAAGCAATTTCTTCATTTCCGACAATATATTCTACACAAAAAGACCAAAAACTTAAAAGTTCATTCACTTGAAACTGTCGTCTGCAACATCTCTCAATTAAGAACAGTCCAAAATTTTGTCGTTTGGTACTGGGTTAAAAAAAAAAACAGCGTGAACGAGTCCATTGCTCATGTAACAAATAAATTTTGAAAGCGCTGGCTCGGATCATAATTCTAAAACACTCTGTCGTCTAAATCAAGATGGGAGCTAATAGAAAACATGCCTTCCATTTTAACCATTTCAGAAACGGCAGGAATTTGGCTGTTCCTATTTTGAAAATCCATTACCCTCGCCAATCTTGAGCTCCTGCTATATATCAACTACACAAGCACATATTTCCCTAAAGAGCACTTTTCTTTGTACATAAATTCCAAGTAGATTGCTCCGAAAGCGTATAATCCCAATACTAATTCTTGCTAGGAGATATTGGATTTTTATTAAATCCTTATCGTATTGATTCAATATTACATTCTGTTACTATAAATAGTAACATTTTCGGCTAGAATCGGCCAGATATCGGGCGGGCCGAAAAAGCTATATCCACGTGAATCCTTAGCAGCGGGCAGATATGCGATATCTGCCCGCTGCTAAGGAATTTATTCCGAAAACTATAGGTACAGATCTTTTGCACGTGCCTTTTCGTGACGCGAAACGTCAATGACGTCAGAAAAACGCAATGTTGTTTACAAAAATGGCTGCCGTCGTAACGTTATCTTTCTTCACTTCGAGTGCGATTAATGTAAAAAATGCATAAAGTTGACTTTATTTCAACTGGAACGTTTGTGGAAACTTTATTGAAAGGTAAGATTTATTCATCGAATGAAGGTTATTTTGCAAAAAGAATGCAATATACAGATTATTACACGGCTGATTCGTGCCGGAGAGTGATATCGGCCCTGACCTTGATATCTGCCCTCGGCCTAAAGGCCTCGGGGCAGATATCGCGGTTGCGGGCCGATATCACTCTCCGGCCCTCATCAGCCGTGTAATAATCTCTAATTATAAACTGTAGTTAAATTCTATGCTCAACATTATCAACATTTTAAAATGCTTCGCCTTGTTAGAAAAGGCTTGAGAGATTAATGAGGCAAAAGTAGTTAATGCTGGTGACCAGCATTTTCTTCCTTTGTCTCAATACTATCTGCAATATAACACACATATTACTGCTCGTTTTAATAATGGGGTTGTCGTTTGTGCGCCTTTGAATTCGGATGACCTTAGACTTAGACTGGTTAGTGCTACCATTGCATTTTCCATGGGATGTATAAAATATTCATTGTTTTATAAAACGATCAAGGACCTTTTGTAATTTACTCGTCTGGAATAGCATATTCTGTCAAATGCACAAAGCCGTTTTTTATCCAAAACCACATGTGCCTCGTAACTACAGCAATATTTCTGTTATTATTGCATAAAATGTGTGTTTTCAGTCCGTTATGAGCATTGAAGAACGGGAAGAAATCGGTCCTATATCTTGAAAACCGTTCTATATTCAGTGCGATATCGGACCGGCTTTGCACTCAAATATCCTCGATTTGACCCTTAAAAATAAACAATTGTCTCTTTTCCCGCAAAATTCTCAACGCCTTACGTTAAATAAGCAACGTTCGCCTTTTGGCGCCAAATTATGACGAAACGTCGTTTTACCGACGTCACGCATAACAAAAAAATATCGGAAGATTTATCAGAACAAAACAACAACGGCGGACATTTTCTTATCTCACCTCGGTTTATTTTTCGCACATATCAAGGGGTTTGGGGTAAGTAATCATAGGAATTTTTATGTTTTTTATGCAATAATAGCGTCAATTCAGGTATTTTTCGGTCGTTAACATTCGGAGAGGCCCGCAAAATACGAAAACGACCCTCGTGCTTCGCACAATTGGATCACCAAGGACAACTCTATCGAATCATACCTTGGATGCATCTCGCTGAACTACTTTCAGACTATGAATAGAATAGAATAGAACAACAATTCAAAACGTTCGTCTGTGACTAATGTCGACAATGACGCGGCAATGATACTGAAATTTATACTTTTTTTGCAGTTCCAGTCTCCTCTTTTTTTCAGAATGATTACAACCAGCAAGTCCCGCAAGTTGCCATGGTTGTGCATTTGGTTGACCTCGAAAAACTAATTTATGAAGCGTAGCTTTTTCCGGCTAAGAAATCCAATTTTTTATAAGATTCCTTCATACACACACTTCCGAGTCGATGATTCGATCTTTGATCGACATTATCCGAGGATATCCGAACGGTGCTTCGCACTCGGGCGTTAACGTATTTCTTGTGCCTCTGCGAATGTTAACGACCACAAAAACGTGAATTAACCCTATATTATTCACCAAACCCTTTGTTGTGGGTACACGTTTGTATTGTCTCATCGAGACGATACAAATGAGTACCCATAATATAGGATTTGAAATTGAAAAAAAAAACAAAGCTAGAATGTCTTCGTCCCCACTTGTATGTAGCCTTGTCAAATAGCAAGGAATTTAGACCAAACAATCTTTGAGAAAACTATGGATCTGTGTGAAACCTGAAACCCACAACATAGCGTCAATTTTATTGTACCACTATAATATGAAGTAATATGAAGTGTTTTGGAAGAGGGCAATGAGGCAAAGCTACGTACAAAATTTCAAGACTGTAGACCTTCCGGTTTGGGAGAAGATCTTTTTAGAATTGTTGACATAATTATGGACGGATAGACGGACGGTAAGTGGTGAGCAAAAAAATGGGAGGATAAATGAAAACAACCCATTATCATGACTTGTTATTTTAATTTAAAAATACCAAAGGTTTGTAAAGATAAAATAATTGTAACGGTTCCATTACTTGCAATCTAAAATCAAAATACATGCGGGCCTATAGCTCAAAGTTTATAAATGTAGAGTTGTATTCAATCACTATTTAAGCCAAAACATAGTTCTAACATTTATCAAACCATTTATCGTGGGCTAAACGATCGAATGAATGCCCTAACTCGATTATACTCGAAAGAGAAAGTGTTTGTGTTGGGTAATTTTCAACAACAATAAGTAAATTGTTTGTATACAAGTCTACAATTATTAACGTTGAGTTATACATGTAATGATTGCCTTATTTATACTCTAAAACAGACGCGATTCTTAGCGATTTTGGTACGAATTTGAAATAACAGCAATTGCTACATTCATTTTTTGAATTCCGTGTGCTATTTTATTCGTGTATCACGCAAGAACTCAAGAATAACATCCAATTGCCTTCAATCTACATAAATAATTACAACCGTTTTTTTCCAAGAAAAACTTCTAGCAATTGAATTTTGATTGACATATCACACGAGAAAACAAAAGTAGGAAGAAATTCTTACCGATTAATTTGCACTATGGATAGCTCTACAATATAATTCCAATATAAAACTTGTAACCGGAATAATAGAGCGCAAACTTGGAAATAAAACCTATGGTATCCAATTTATGCAAATATACGACATCCATTTAACCCTTTCCCAAACCAGACCTGGTTTTGACGTCCCTATTAGAAATGGCTTGGGAAAACATTGAGACAAAAGAAGAAACTGCTGATAACCAGCAGTTTCTCCTTTTGCCTCAATATTTTCTGAGCTATTTTCTAGACAAATCCTTTCTTTGGCAACACCCATTTTGTCATCTGCAGCAGTTATCGAAATTGAAGAGTCCAATTTTTTGTCGTCTGGGAAAGGGTTAAAGCACCCATTAAACGCGTAATAGCGACTGACATCCCTGACAGCTAGTTCCACACAGGCTCTATTTTCAGTCCACGACAAAGTCTAATCACTATTGCTATGCGGTTCTAGGAAAGCTCTTGATACATAATTAAAGTGGGTAATAGCATTATTAATCCATTAATTTACACACAAATCATATGTTGTGGGTACTCATTAGAACCGTCTCGTAGAGACGATTCTAATGGGTACCAACAACATAGATGTTTGGGTCAATTATTAAGTGATTACTTCCATAACATAATTTGTTAGTCTCTCTTAACCAGAGCTCCGTATCGGAGAGCGTATTGTCTTCGCCGCTGAGGACTAAATCGATACATTGGCAAAATGACGTTAAAACGAGCCCATGAATAGAATAGGTTGTCAACGGAAAAACGATACACGACCTGATACTCTACCTTGAGGGATGCCATGAATGGAGATATAAGTCAAATCGTGATTGATGTAATTGATTATTAGGTTGATCAAAAAAATGATTGATTTATTGATTGTTTGATTTATCATTTTATTGATTTATCTTAATCCAAAGTTTAACAAAATATCAACTATACTTAGCACGTTTGGGAATCACGTGAGACAACAATAGCAGAAAAACCTTAATAATTCTTAATATACGTACGTCACCAATTAATATTTGGTTCAAAGAAGAGAATGTGGAACTACACTATGTTAGGGATTAGATGGGTGTGGTAGATCCTTTTAACACTTTCCCAAACAAGACCTGGTTTTGACGTCCCTAATAGAAAATGCTTTGGAAAACATTGAAACAAAAGAAGAACCTGCTGATAACCAGCAGTTTCTCCTTTTGTCTCTATATTTTCTATGCCATATTTTTACACAAATTCTATCTTTAATAACATCCATTTTGTCATTTGTGGCACTTTTAGAAGAGGATCACCCAAAAATTTTGTCGTTTGGGAAAGGTTTAAATCAGCTCGTTTCAAACACACGTAATCTGCATGAGTTATAAATTACATCCACAATTTACTCAATTAGGTTATTTCATCTAAGACCACCCCCATTTCTAGTAACATTTAGGGAGCCTCGTTTCGATTTGTGACTATTTTTAGTAATAATTTTCATGTATGCAATGTTGATTTCCCATAAAACCATCGTCTTTGCCTCCGGAAGTGTGTTCTATGGGTACAGAATAAAACATAAGTGAAAGGACCTTATTGACTATTGGTCTATTGACAGAGACAAAGCAAATATGAGCCAAGATCTGGAAAAGTGCCCTTATAATTTTTGCGAACAACATACTGTTTAAGCGCTGTAGCCATTGAACAGTTGGTAGCATATCGGTCTCCTTACTTGAGGTCCTGGGTTAGTTATTCTTAGCACGCCTAAAGTACTCTTGCCACTTTGTTCCTAACAATAGGATGGTTTTGGTGATCTTGGTTTGCGAATGAAAGGTTATGTCCCATAGAGAAGCGAATATTTTTTTCCGAAAAATCTAAGTTATTGTTGCCGCAATACGTATGGCACATATTTACATTTTGTTCAAATGTAAAGAAAACATTGCTGTATAGAACATGACTAAATTCTTGATAAGTAGTGACTTTAATATGTTAAACATTTAGGCAGAATGACAGAATTCATCACATTTTAAACCACAATGTTTTGTTTACGACGAACAAAATGTAAACATGTGCCATACGATCTTGCACCAATAATAGTCGGTGGAAAGGGTTTTGCTATAGTGCGTGTGAAACAAATATCAGGAATCCGTGGTTAGTTGCTCAGGTCGCTGCCATGATACAGAAATAACAAGAGTGACTCTAATTTAAATACAGAAAAAAATAACGAGAGCAGAATTCGTATCGATGATTTAATTATTTAAGCATAATCTAGCAGCATTTGGCCTAGTTTTGAACAATAATTGGAAAAGTTCCTGCTATATGCGCCCACGTTAATTTTTGTTATTAAATATTGGCCGGGGTCTGAAAAAATAGTCCTCATTTCAAGTGATACCAACATGGATCCTGATCAGCATGCGTGTACACGCAGTCTGGTCAGGACCCATGCTGTTTCTGTAATAGCTTCTTCGTGATCTGTAGCAACTGTAAGACGCTGTCCAGAATGGATCATGGTGGACACTCGAAGTAGAGACAAGCTGATCTGAAAATGTTAATAATCTCAAATGCTTTGAAGGTCTCATTTATATACCCAATGCCATATGTTTTGTGTTGTATTAGAAATTTCCCATGCTTTCCTTTCAATTGTATTAACCACTGGTGGTGAACTCGGCCCAAGCGAGGGACATTTTTTCACGATCAATGTATTTCGTCGGTGTTGTTATAAAATCTCGTAACTACGGCTTCGGTGAAGCCGTAGTTATGAGATTTTCTAACAACACCGACGGTTTGTCAATACGTAACGGTAAACCCGGTCTACTTCTAGACCAAATTCATTGTCATTACAAAAACTGATCTTTAAACTCACATTTAAACATAAAATATCTATACCATGTTACAGCGAAAAACGTCCCCCGCTTTGGCCGAGTTCACCACCAGTGGAACCATCCTGTGGAGATTGTATATGTCTGTAGAACTGCATCACTTTATCCAGCTTAGGATAAAATTACTTTGCATTTCATGATTATCTACCGTTGAAATGCACACACAAATACATTATGTAAACAAGAAAAATCACATCGGGTCGACTTATGACGACAATGATCCTGTGAAAACCCTGCCGACTTTGAATCCTTTAGAATTAGATCAGACAGATAAATGGTCTAAAGGGAGCATGACCTTCTCCTTTTTCGCTTTTAATAACTAAAAGAAAATTAATTGAACAATAAAGTTGAAAACTCACTTGTTTTGGTCAAAGAATCGTGATCCCATAGACAGAACCTCACATATACAGAAGTGCCTCCAGCGTAATCCGAGTTTTCTCTTATAAAATTTGCTCTTTGATATGTTGATGTCGCTCATTTACATCAGAGCGCACTACCACTCAAAAACAACGGAAGGTAGGTCATTGTTATCAATGGCTGTTCAGGTGAGGGTTGTTGCAAAACATTGCCTATAAACCTTTTACAAATACATTTTGGTCTTAAACTTTTCACCAGGCATGGCAATAAATGGTTCATTAATCGGTATCATAAGGCGTTTTAAGGATGTCGTATAAGATCGGACAGTGAACAAAGCGCCACAACTTGTGTCGAACTTTCCGTTGTTTTTTTAATAGTAGTACGCTCTGATGTAAATGAGCGATATCAACATATCAAAGAGCGAATTTCATCAGAGAAAACTCGGATTATCTCCAGCGGATTTAAAGCGCGGAGCCATTGGCTCTGCCTCTGGAGTTTCCGTACCGTGAATATGCATATAAATCAATACGCTGGTGCTTCATAGACCGTAGCATTTGGATTTAGCCTTTTCAAAAAAAACAAACAATTAGGCCTACATGTAGACTCTAGTCTGTTCCAATAAGGAAAAATGCTGCACAGAGGACAAGGTGGTTAAAGGGAAAAGATTTTGCACAAAAGTATTGGTACAAACTACAAAGGCAGAAAATACTTGTTATCGGCATTTTCTTCTAGTGCCTCACTGTGTCCTGTGATTTTTCTACTGGAACTCAAAACCAGATCTAGTTTTGGAAATGGTTAAAAACACTTTTCGGGAAAAAAGTCTACTTACGCCTTAAAGTATGCAGTTGTTGTGTGCTTGAAGAAAAGCGACCTCTATACAATCACATGTACATCCAAATCTCATATCATTCGTAGTACATCACATTTCGTTTCATCTAAATTTAACACATTACAACATGGCAAAATTTTAGACTTGTCCTGATTCCAAGATGATGCAGTTGACAATTTCAAGTGAATGGAATTTTTACATGTTTGGGATCCTTTCGGGTAGAAAACATTGTGGGAAATGAAGAAATTGCTTGTCGCAAGCAATTTCTTCATTTCCCACAGTGTTTTCCACAGCCACTTAGGACGTCAAAAGACGTCATTATCTGTGAATACGTTAAACTAATTAATACATTAAACAAGTAAAGAGAAAACCTGTTATTTTCCATAGAATTTGAACATGCTGCATCGATAGATAACTCCAGACGTTGAAATGTTTACATTATATAGAGATGCAAGGCGTCTGGCCTCTGATAGGATTCTCATGGGGTAATTTGTTCTCCGAATTTTACATGTTCATGGGGATTTATCCTTTCCCAAACAAAACTTGGTTTTAAAATGAGGTTTGGGAAAATATTCAGGAAAACGGGAAAATGTTACATGTGTTTTCTATAGATCGTGTACATGGTGCGTCTGGTCCCTGATAGGATTCTCATGGGGTAATTTGTTTCCCAAATTTTACTTGATCAGAGAAATTATTCTTTCCTAAACAATACTTCGTTTTAACCACTTTCCAAACCGCAAATAATAGTGTATTCAAATTTGAAAGCTGCTGCAGATGCAAAATGAATTTTTAAGGTAAGACCTGGATAATGGGCTATGTGACCAGTTATGGAACAAAATCTGTATGGTGCGAATAGACGATTCTAAGGGAGGTAATTTTCATTGCTCTCAAATTTAGAATTGTTGACTTTTGTTGGGGTTTTGTCTACCCTTCATACAATTTAGAAACATTTTTACAAAAAATGTAAAAAATATTTCCCGGAAATCTGAGCACGCACAATTATTTCCGTTGTTACGGAAACAGACGATATTGCGTCTAAAAATGCTCGGACTACGGACGTCACTGAATAAGTCAAAAGATAACGATTATACAGGAAGCGCATTGCCCAGGTCTTACCTTAAAAGATAATATTGAAGCAAAAATTACAGCATTACTTCTTTTGCCTTAATATTTTCCAAAGAATATTCCACTATAAACGTCAAAATCAGGTCTTGTTTGAGAGCAATTTATACACATTCACCATGTAGGGTATTTGGAAATTTTATGGTATCCTTTCCTCTATATATACCATCCATAAAGCATCAAGATATTTAACCCTTTCCAAAACAGCGACGCTTTTTTTTGACGAACTGAAGAAAAAAGACCTGGGAAAATATTGAGTAAAAGGGGGAATGTTACATATATTTTCCATAGATAATGAACATGCCGCACCGATAGATAGATCCAGACATTGGTGTGTTTACATTCTAGTGTCGCGAGGCATCTGACTCTTGGCATGATTCGTATAGGGTGGTTTGTTTATCTGTATTTTATCATTTTGTCCTAAAGTTTTCTTTGCTAAATTGTACAGATATTGGAACTATGTTTATCAACATATTTTCTAAGTTATTATGCGAAGCATTTAAATAAGACAATTTCTTTCCGCATTTCCGAACAACACATGAGTACATGAGCATTTATATGAATGCAACTCGGACTACTTTTCATAAATCAAGCTTGATAACACCAAAATTGTTATTGCAACTGATTTCAAGAGAACAGTGGAAGACTTCGTCATATTACTAAAATATGCATCACTCGTCTTTTAATCTGTGTGACACCTGGGACTGATTTCGCTTGGGATCATCGATCAAGGTACATTTAGGCTACTTTAATTTAATCATTTTATTTTCGTAATAATCAATCAAAAACATGATACCCGATAATGAAAAAAAATAAGGTATAGATGAAACAAATTCTTCTTTCGTCACTGATATCACGGTGTAGGCCTATAATCACGTGACTCAGAATTTCCGATAATCTTCAATATCTTTTTTAATACCTGACCAATTTGAATTCGGTTTGAAGCAGATAATATGAGAAAATACCAGGAATAAGCTGGACGCGTTGGATTTCTTAAAATTCAACTGATGAAATAGTTATTGAAGATAAACCAAAATTTGGTTTATCTTCAATAACTTTTTTATCAGTTGATTTTTCAAAAATCAAACACGTCCATCTAATGCGTGACGTCTGTCCACATGATCTGCTTCAAACCGAATTCAAATCGGTCCAGAATTTACAAAGTTATTGAAGATTTTCTGAAAATATTGTATCACGTAATTATCCACCGCGGATATAGTGAAAAATATGCCGCGTGAAGAGGTACAAAATTAATGATAGTCTTAAAATGAATTATCGATGAAATAAGACAATTTTAAGTTAATATATTTACAACGATTAAACTATTTGGGTGTACACAATATCTGACTCCATATCCTACTGTAATCTTGTATGTGGTGGTTCGAATCTTGCAGGTGTCTCACACATGCAAGATTCGAACCAACCAACGAAAGTTTGTTTTCAAAGTCAAGAACGCTTTTCTCCTTATTTACATAGGCCAAATATGCAAACATGTGGCGTAATATCGTGATTGGACAAGAACTATTGGCACTCATTATGTCGAAATCGGTTGATTAGAATCACTGCTTAAGCCATTACCAGACGGAATATTTTAGACTTGACCAAAATTAATTAACAGATGTTGCGGGTGACAATTTTAAATTAAGGATTCCTTTTTTTTTTTCTTTTTGTCTTTTTTTTTGGGGGGGGGGGGGTAGAAGACATAGTGGGAAATGAAGAAAGTGATTGTCACGAGCAATTTCTTCATTTCACACAATGTTTTCCAAAGCCTTTATCTTGTGGGTGTGTCAAAAGTCAAAATGCGTCATTCATTCGAAATGAAACTGTGGTCCCGCGGCAACGGTGTTAAGGAAGAATACCCGTAATAGTGTGAATAGTGTGGCCATTTTGAGATTCATAAAACATCGAATGTTTTTCGAGTTTCGTCGTTACGTATCCGAACTTATTCGGGCGCGGTCGTAAACATTCGGCGGTGGAGAGTTCCACCGCCGAATGTTTTCGACTTCACCCGAATAATTCCGACGTCGTGCGAATCTCATTAGGGGTAGACTACCTTAATGAAACAGTCTGTATTTAAAAAGGGGGGACGAATATATTTACGGAAAACGTAACATGAATATAAATAGTGTATTTCTTATCGTTTTAAAAATAATTTCATAATTAATCATTGACAAAATACCCGGTATAAGGATAAACATAGCTATTAATTCTACTTTCGTTATTGGTAGAGTGCAAAAATATGCTGTTTAAGGGATAAAATGATCGCCATAAAAGAAATTGTTGATGAAATTGGAATTTGTAAGTTTGTAGATTTTTTTCAACGATTAAAGTACTTAGGTGAAAAGTGTAGACATTTGTTAAGATGTTCTCATAGGACGGACGATGGAATAATCCAAACAACTAATGCAAAGCAGTTTGTCATTGCGTCAGTCGTTTCCATAGACGAATTAAAAAGAGAAGACTACACCATAATAGACATGACAATGCTAGATATAACTCTGAATTATGATAGCGAGACCTTTCCGAGTTGTGCCACAGTTTACCAACATGGGGGAATTGTTGTCACCTTGAACAACAACATGGAGACACTTAATATGCATGGAGAATGTACGCTATTGGATCCAGACGGCACCATTCAAAAGGATTTACAAGATTGGGAAAAGGCCAGTCCAAAATCTGGTGTAGATTATGTTCAAGCTATAAAAGGGTTTTCTGCACAGCCCGATTTATTGTTGATTTATTCTTATTACATTCCGTGCAATATCTCGCCACATGATTGTGCTTATATCGTTGGAGAATATGCGAAGAGGACAGAAACAAAAGTTGTAATTGGGTACGATCACGTACATGAACAGTGTGGTGAAGAGGAATCATTCCGCGCTATGACGAAACACAACTGTTACGTTATTTATCTAGGTGATGATGAATTAAGACCAGACAAAGGAACAGACGCACTGGACTACATTGATGATTTGGTTTATTTGATGTCACAAAAGGCTTTGCCAAAAAGGATGGCAAAACGTCAAAAATTACGTTTCTAGTTATTGTTATAACATTTTGTTAATAATTCCTAAACACGCAATTAGGAATGTTATTTAATCTTCGTTAACATTTTATGGTTTACAACTCGGTTCAACTTAAATTACAGTTGATATTTTTATCGCGACAGCTGATAAGTCAAAAATCTATTGAACTCAAAGTCAAACAAAATTATTTTAAAGTAAACATAGTCAATGAAATACACTGCCCAAAATAATTAAAGGAACCATGAAGATGAAAGCTTCATAAGTGACTAGAATTAGATTGACGACAAATATACTGACGTCAAATAGAAACGCTCCAATGAAATATGTCGTTATTTTCCTTGTGCCTATTACAATGTTGTTGAAATGTATACTGTATATCATCATTTTGACCAACAATTACGGCAAATGAAAAAAATATGCGTTTCTATTCATTAACATGTCCATTTCCGGTGACTAGTCACGTTTTCTACGTGCGCTTCGTGTATGTACATCACGCAATGAAATTTGTCACACTTTACACAGTAACATGTGTTAGTGGATAGGCAACCACTAATTCAATGATTTTCTTATGAAACATCGGAGTTGAAGGATTCCAAGACTAAATTCTTAAAAAAGGAGCTCGTAATATAGCCATTTTTGAATGCGACGAATGCACAAACAAGTCGTGAGACAGTTTTACATATTGTGTTTCTCGATTCGGTGTCTTGATCGACGCATAAGAATTTTGCGAACGTTTATTGATTGGCCACGCCCAAGTAGACCTCACGTAACGCCTGTAAAGCAAGATAATTCTCCACGTTAACGTCATGTACGTTTCAGGTTTGTGACGTTTTGATCGACGTTCTGTCGAATAGTCGGTAAATGTGGTGGCCAAATAAGTGTTTTCTGGCAACTGTTGTTGTTGCAAGTAACGTTTGAAAAAGACACACTGCTTGGAAAATAGAGCTCGTAGATAAACCATTTTCGAATCAAGATCAAGCCGCCTGGTGTTTTGACGTCTTGCACTGCACGATTAAGCATCTCTGTCGACGAGTAAGAGTTACAGAAACATTTGCCAATCGGCCAAAGTCAGATAGACCTCATGTAACGCCTGTTTTACAAGAAGCTGTCTGACGTTGACGTCATATGCGTTTCATGCTTGAGATGTTGAAATCGACGTCGGGTTTAGTATTTAATAACTGAAGTCACCAAATAAGACGTTTTACGGTATCTTTTGCCGTCGCAAGTAATGTTTGAACAACGCGCTACTGCTATTCAAATGGAAATTCTGATATCGCTTTGTTTACATGTGCCGTTTTTTGTAAACTGTAACAATTTGATAATTTCTTTATCATCATTTTTAACAACAGATAATCAAATTTACAGATGGAAATCAGTATTTGTAATTTTAAACCAGATTTACTGAATAATCAGACATTTATTAGGGCTGAGGCGTTTCTATTTGACGTCAGTATAGTACATATCCCTGTATATTTGAGTCCCAGGAAAGCTTTTATAGACCACAATACTAATTGGTTTACCAACTTTGGAATATGTACAAAGTTGGAAGTGTTTGCATACTTTTGAGATGATAAGCCACATTATGATTAATTTCACGATGTCCATTTTCCGCAGCAAAGTAGTTTTCCTCCAAACATACAGCTTCTTTCCTTTAATCATCATAAAAACATAAACGTGAAAAGTCATTTATGAAAATCCATAGACCTACCCGCATGGTTCAAACAAAAGTCTTTTAAGGAATCTCAGACATTGAAACCCAATGATAATAAATTGCTTAGTACTGCTTATTCTAATAGATGCTTATAAAAGGGGAGATCATTCTATTAGTTCCAAAATTGCAGAATCTGGACTAAGGGAGGTAATCCATGAAATCCCATGATTGTTTGCTTGTCGAGTTACTTCCCTTTTCCCATTACAATTCTACACTCAAAATTCTTTGAGGGAATCTTAGAGAGATTCTCACACGGATGATTACTGTGAAATTTGGTTGAAATCAACTAGTTTTTGAGAATAATATTTTACATAAAAAGTTCACGGACGGACGGACGAATGCACGAGCGACAAACGCAAAGATATGACGAAGACTCGCTGGTGAGCTAAAAAGTATGACTAACCCAGTACATCAGCAATTTATTGGTGATAAAGCCCGATAATTGCAGGCAATATGGTGCGTTTATGCACTTGGATGAAGAGGAGCAATTTGGGGTAATGTTTATGCTAAGAAACATTCCCGAGGCACCGGTGGAATTTGAACCAGGACCCTTCGATCCCGAGGCCCGCGTCCTATCCCTAAACCATGGCCACGGTGGATAATCACATGATACAATATTTTCAGAAAATCTTCAATAATTTTGTAAATCCTGGACCGATTTGAATTCGGTTTGAAGCAGAGAATGTGGACAGACGTCACGCATTAGATGGACGTGGTTGATTTTTGGTTTATCTTCAATAACTTTTTATCAGTTGATTTTTCAAAAATCCAACACGTCCAGCTTATTCTTGGCATTCTCCCACCTTCTCTGCTTTAAACCGAATTCAAATTGGCCAAGTATTAAAAAATATATTGAAGATTATCGGAAATTCTGAGTCACGTGATTATACACCGTGATGGCGCCTCATATGGCAGTTGCACGTAAAAAAAATAACCAAGGCATTACACAGACGCCCTGTGAAAGGGATAGCCCCCATACTCTACGAATGTTCGCGCTAAAAAAGAATGCGAAAACATCCATGTATATGTTTATTTCTAAAACCTGGTATGCAACAGGTATAGCTCACGATAAATCACATGGCATAGAATCTCTAGCTAATAGATAGAGATGCTCTGCATGGTCATTCATTAAGACATATATTGTGAGCTATAGCAATTGTTCTGTGACTAAACCAATAAAATTATAAATGTACATGAACCATAGCATACATGTCCTTTAATTCTTTAGAGCAGGGCAATAAACAGAACAAATTATCAGTCTGCTAAACAGCAAAAGGATTGGCCAAATACAATTCCGCATCCGCTTCACGTCCAATAGTATGCTGTGCCAGGTACATTTTTGCTCTGGTAGTGATTTGGTTGTGAATGTGTGCATGTGTTGCTTGGCCTTAAGTATTACAACCATAAGCAATTTCTTCATTTTCCACAATGCTTTCCAAAGCCTTTTCTTATGATGAAGTCAAATTGAGTTTGAGTTTATTGGGGTTTTACGCCGTTTTCAACTACCAGGGTCATATCGCGGCGGTTGGAGCACCTAACCGTGGGTTTCTGGTATTTCTCGCACCAGTACAACCACAATATCCAAACCGAGCCTCCAGCTGCTCTCTCACATAGATGATTCACACCCATTGGTGAGAGACAAATGACTTTTGTCAAATGTCAGAATGGATACTGGCCGAGCCGGGGTTCGAACTATGATGAAGTCAAAAGGCGTCACTGTGCAGTAATGGGATAAATCCAGAACAAAGCATGTATATAATGTGTATTTTGTGGCTTTATTGTAAATATTCATAGATTACAGAGAGACAAGTATAAATTATTCTTGAAAATACAAACATGCACTGACAGTCACAGCACTGACGCAGTCACGCTGGATAATCACTTGATTCAGAATTTCAGAAAATCAATATTTTTGTTAATACTTGACCAATTTGAATTCGATTTTAACAGGTGTGAAAGTACCAGAAATAAGCTGGAAGTGGTGGATTTCTGAAAAATCAACTGATCATAAAGTTATTGAAGATCAACCAAAATTTTGGTTGATCTTCAATAACTTTTTACCAGCTGATTTTTTTAGAAAATCCATCATGTCCATCTAATGTGTGATGTTGGTCCACCTTCTCTGCTTCAAACCAAATTCAAATCGGTCCAGTATTAACAAAATTATTGAAGATTTTCTGAAATTCTTGTATCACATGATAATCCTCCATGGCAGTTATTTACCCTTTCTCAAACATCACAATTTCAGACAGGTCCCATTTTAAATCAGCTACAGACATTAAATGTGTCCATGGGAGGTCAAAACCTTGTAACTACAACCTGAAAAGCTGGAGGTTTCGATCTCCTATCGACTAATGGGTATTTTTTATGAGAACATTTGTGAATAATGTAACTGAAAATATTGATGCAACAGAAGAAAATATTGGTTACCAGCACTTTCTTCTTTTGCCTTATTTTTTCCTGAGCCCTTTCAAATGGGGGCCTCACATCAGACCTTGTTTGGGAAAGGGTCAAACCCTGAAACTTTGGATTCTATGGATTGTTTTATTGAAAATTATTCATCAGTTTCTAAAAGGTTCAATTTGTGAAAATAGTCCAAGTTTTTGTTTTTTTTACAGATGACAATCCTGCCTAAATTGAAATGATCTTGCACAAAATAATTAGCTGTTGCGCATTTAATGCATTAATATTGCTACATTAAATTCTGTTTTCCTTCAATATATGAATTTGAACCTTCTCATGCTGTTCATGGCAATTTCTGTTTGTAACAAAAGCTTTGACAGGCAGTATAGACTAAGATCAGCCTGCACAAATGTGCAGTCTGATCTTAGCCTACACTGCCTGCTTTCTACTCCATTATTGTGGCAAAATCTTGTTGAAGTGTCTCATAAATTGCTAGTTTCCTTTGAAACAAAACTTAAAGTCAGCAGGACAAGGGTTAAATTTGCCAGTCTCCAAGTTTCAGGGTTTCACTATTAACTCATATATGCATGGTGCACGGGATAATCTCCATTTATACAAAGTAAATCATGACACTTTTGTACATACAGCACGTGCTAACAATACTTTTATTATAAATTGTAAATACTATCAAAAGAAATGGTTTTTAAACCAAAGTTATTTCATTACACAATGTTCTCACAAATAGAAATTTAGGGGCTGTGCAAACATGTTTGGCACTAACCCCTTTCAACACATTGGATCATCATTCAGACAGTTTGGAGTTTGAAAATTGATAAATTCCAACATGTTTCATTCATTACAGTCGAATATGAAACATGTACATTGAATTATCAAATGTCAATACAGAAAATTGACAAGTCATTATTCACTATTTCTTGGTGATTTAAAGTATTTGAATGTAATTGGCATTAGAATATTGTAAAGATTATTTTCTTGTGTAAATTCAAATCCAATATTTTGATGTTATTAACCACTAGAATAGGTACATAAAAAGTTGTATCAAAAACAAAGACTTTTAGCAAAAACCAAAACACAACATCAAGACCCCAGATTCAGAAACAAAATCAGCTTGCATTCGTACTGTTAAATCGTTAAATTATCAAAATGGCGATTTAAACTTTTTTTGTTTAATTGAAGCCAAAGATGCAACTTTCCAGATTATCCATTATGCTATCTACAACTGTTATGAACTTATAAGATTCATATTGACCAATCAAAGTATAATTGCGCTATCAAAGTAATTTCAAAGATAACATCAATTGTCATTTCATCTAAGAGATCTATCTTTAAATTTTCCTGCATGAATGGAAAAATTAACAATTTCATTCGCTAATTTGCTAATTGGCCAGATTTAACAACAATCAATAAAATGGTTTCTGAAAATGGAGCCTTGGAAAACGATTGTGTAAAACAGTAAAACAGTTTCGGTATAAAAGACCTACAAAAACCTACAAGCAAACTCAACTCCTCAAATAAAACACAACACAATTATTGAGAGAAAGTTTGGTAATGAACCACATATAAGTAAATGCAAACAAAAACTCATCTTTGTCCAGAGCAACAGAAAAGAACGGTTCATGAATTTTCAAAATGGCAACATTTAATTTATCATTCAAATCCTATGTTATGGGTACTCATTGGAATCGTCTCGGACAGTCCCTAACTTGATTCACCCGACATCAGAATTATTCGGGCAACATCGTAAACAATCAGCAGTGGAACAGTCCACTACCATTATGTTAACCCTTTCCCAAACAAGACCTGGTTTTGACGTCCCTGATAGAAAAGGCTTGAGAAAACATTGAAACAAAAGAAGAAACTGCTGATAATCAGCAGTTTCTCCTTTTGTCTCAATATTTTCTGTGCCATATTTTACACAAATCCTATCTTTAATAACATCCATTTTGTCATTTGTGACAGTTTTTGAAGTGGATCACCCTAAAATTCTGTCGTTTGGGAAAGGGTTAAAAGATGTCGCATAAATTGGTTTGGATATGTAATTGATATTGCCGACTTCGCACAAAATATTCTGACATCGTATGAATCTCGATAGGGGTGGATTACCTTAAACCTATCACCACAATATAGTCTCTACATACATGTGTACTATAAATACTAGTTGAAGTAGATAGGTGCAAAACTAGAGTAAGTGAATAGAATTAAGATCTGATTTGCACAAAAGGGCTCTTATTTCATTTGAGAACACAATGTCTCAAGATCAGCCTGTGCATATGCACAGGCTGATCTTGAGTCATTTTGTTCTCAAATAAACTTTTCAATCTCTGTGGAAACTGTTCAAGATTAGTGTAGATTCCAAATCACATTGCATTCTGTTCTGGATCCTGATGTTTTATAAGCCTATCCCAACTCACAATAGCTTTGCACCATGTCCTCTATTTGCTCTCCCTATGTTTGGCTAATATCCTGCTTAGACCATCTGAACAGACAATTACTGGCTTTAAAGACAAGTGGAAATCAAGGCCTGGTAACTTACAATTACACATCTTGCCATTTCATGTCCAAAATGCTCTATACTGATCATTTTTGGACATGCTCTGGCCGTAATGTGGATGTGGAATCATATATGTGACCAGAGGCGCGTTCTTTAGAGCGAGATTTTTTAAGATTTCTTAAGGTGCTTTGGATAAAGCATTTTTAAGATCGAGACTTTGACTAAGCTGTTCCAAATACTCCATATTTATACAAATGACGTCGTGAAGTATGGAGCATTGGGAACATCGCGGTTTATGAATTATTGGGTGTTCAGAACAACTCGGTATATAATTTGTACAGAGTTGACCGAGGGGTTCCGCACGAAGTATAGAGCAATGGTGGCTCCCAGTGATTGTCTTAAAAATCTTGCTCTAAAGGACACTTTATCCTAAAATATCTTAAGAATTCTCAAGATATCTCAAGAAATCTTGCTCTAATAAACGCACCTCAGGCTTTGAAAGGTAACTATTTGATGCTCGACCAAGATGCATTAAGGTAGTCCAACCTTAATGAGATTAACATCAGAATTATAAGGGCACTGTCATAAACATTCGGCAGTGGAAAATATTCATTTCTGTACAGATTGACATATTACAAATGTTTAAAACATCACGTGGAACATTCCGATGTCAAGCAATGACAAATTTCATTAGTGATGGACTACCTTAATCATGTTTTATCAAAGATACATCTATAAAATTTTCTGATGTTGTTCATGGTGTAATAGCAGGATAAAAGCTTCTTACATTTCCTCTCAAAAATGATAAATACAAATTCACTACTGTTTATGAAGTAATGGGCAAAACACAACTATTCATAATATACAAAAACACTCCAAGTACGAAAAAAAAAGATTTAATCACAGAATATTTACACTTTGTCTTTTTTTGTGCAAAAGTTTTTTTGGAATGACATAAAAACATTTCTATACACAATACAAAACAAAATTTGTCTAAAATCTGCATTAAGAGGTACATCTAAAGCCACTAATCTGACCCATCTTTTGTTTTTATTATGCTGCTTTCCTACGGATTCTATATCCAAAAGTCCAGACCAGGGAAATGCAATGCTCATTTCTTAAGTAAAGCCTGATCTGGAAACAAGATGCCCGCAAATACTAAAAGAGACATTTTTGTAGACTCTTTACATATCAATGTATTGTTGTTTTTCTTCAAAACCCTTGTCACTGCAGCTTAAAACAAGCTGCAGTGACAAGGTTTTTGAAGAAAAGTGACGATATTTATCATTTCTTGTACAGGATAAGTGGCAATTAATTCAAACATAATAAACACAAGATTGTTAGACAAATTTAACACATATTCAGCCAATCAAAAAATCATATTTTTATATGAATCTATAATTACATCTATCCACTACATGCTCACAATATCACTAGATGATGAAAGATATTTGATGATAAACTATTATATAAACAAATATAAATGATGATTTAATGTGAAAAAATGGTTTGATGAGTGAGAGAAGAAAGGATACATTTACCTATTTACATTTGCAGCAAAATAAATAATTCACTCAATAATACATACACAATTTCTATACATTTAATCGAACAAAGTCCTGGCAAGTTAAACACATGGAACAATATTCAGAATCTCAACACATTTAGGAATTAATTCTCCATTTGGTTCCCTTGCATTAAATACAAACAATTTTATAAAATCTTGTTCACTGTTATTTAAACCCAAGGAAGCAAAGACTTCTTAAACTTCCTTGAACAAAAATTTGCGGAAAATTTCCAATCAGGGTTTTAGTATTACTACCTGGTTGTATTTGTGTTTAAAATGTTTTGTTACAACCCAAATAAGTATGATATTTTTATTTAAATTTGTACTCCTATTTCAAGACAATAACATATCAAACATATTTCTATAAACTTTTATACTGTCAATTACAATACAAGGAATAAGTGACAACTTTTACAAGTTTTGCAAACCATACTCTTATACAACATGAATGAAAATGTGCTTGCATGTTTTTTTATACCCTGAGAAAATGAACTGTTGGCACAGACCTAACAGACAGAACAGTATCTGGGATTCCCTTTGAACAAGTTTGATATCAGAGCAATACATAAGAGTGGGTGAAACCATTCTAAATTTCTTATTTCAAGCCTAAACCTTATGTTGTGGGTACTCATTTAAATCGTCTCTATGAGACAATTCTAAAGAATAATCTCAAAATAGGGTTTGGAGAACAAATAACGAAATATTGCATTTTGCAAACCCATCACTCCCTTTTATCTGTAGTCCTAAAAATTTTCATGGCAGTCATTTTGGCAAAGAGGGGGACATCGTAACATTCAGGAGTCCCTTTTTTTCCCGATAGACCCATGTTATTCTCTAACACATGCTACATGCAATCATGAAGCCCAGAAAACAACATGGATCCTGCATGATATACCCAGGCTGATCAAAATCAATGTTAATCTGAATTTTCATTTTCTTTGGTCTTTTAGGGTAGAAAATGTTGTGGGAAATGAAGAAAATTGCTTGTCACAAGCAATTTCTTCATTTTCCACAATGTTTTCCAAAGCCTTTACCTTGTTTGGTGTCAAAAGGTTTAACAAAATGGGATATCAAGAATTTGATAACATAACATGTATGACATGTCAGCCTGCAAGGTCGGTGTGCCTACATAAGCCTATTCAAGATTGTCATTTAGAGGCGTGTCTATGAGCAATGTTCATGTGCTATTTAACCCTTTCCCGAACAAGACATGGTTTTGACGTCCCTAATTGAATAGACTTGGGAAAACACAGAAACAAAAGAAGAAACTGCTGATAAACAGCAGTTTCTCCTTTTGTCTCAATGTTTTCTATGCCATATTTTACACAAATCCTATCATTAAAAACATCCATTTTGTCATTTGTGACAGTTTTTGAAGTGGATCGCCCTAAAATTTTGTCGTTTGGGAAAGGGTTAAGGTGAAACACCATATTGGGATATGAGATGAATATGTTAATTCATTCACAAGGCATATATGGATAAACTTATTATACTTATTATAAACTTCTTATTCATTCATTTGATTCTCACAATGCAATGATTATGAAGACGAAAATTAAAGCAAGGCAGAGAAAGGTAAAAAAGGTGTTTTTGTAAATCTTAAATCACCAATGGCCTTTTCCCCCATTTTTAACCCTTTCCCAAACAAGACCTGGTTTTGACGTCCCTAAAAGAACAGGCTTGGGAAAAAGGAGAAACTGCTGATACCCAGCAGTTTCTCCTTTTGTCTCAATATTTTCTGTGCCATATTTTACACAAATCTTTATTATGATCATCTTTATCACCTGCAGCAGCTTTCAAACTGGACCACCCTAAAATTCTGTCGTTTGGGAAAGGGTTAAGCATGCCGTTGATGATGATCCTGACCATTAGCAAAAAGTTTTTTACACAAAATATTTAAAACTACATGAATTACCAATTATGAAAGCTCAATTCCAAAATTGTTCCAAAATTTATGGCCATTGTTAGTGTTTCTGACAACAGGCAGGGCAAAAAAGACTATGAAATCAAACCACAATATCAATTGTGGGAACTAATATCATTGCAAATGAAATTATACATCCCAATCATTAAATTTGCGCCGAAATCTCTGAAATGGAATCTAGAAAAACTTTATCTCTTATCTGAAATACAGTTAAATCTGCCTAGATGCATTTTCTTTTTGAAGGTACCACTTGTAACGGATAATCTTTGTCTAAAAATATTCCTGAGTTATCTCACATTAATTATCACAGTACAAATTACAAAATATCTCCCTGCTTAAGGTGTATAGTAGAGAGAAATTAGCAACAGGGAAACAGATAAGAATGGGTTCAGACCTTAAACCTTCATTCTTTTATTTCCAAACCACTTTTTTCAGGGTACTCACTTGAATTGTCCCGACTAGGCAATTCCAATGAGTAGCCACAACATAGGGTTTGCTGAACAAGAAAACAAATATCACTGGTGGTGAACTAAAACAATTTTCGCTACAACAAGGTATAGATATTTTGCGTTTAAATGTGAGTTTAAAGATTTTTTTTCTAATGACAATGAACTTATTCTAAAAACAGACCAGGTTTACCGTTTTGTATTGACAAACTGTCCGTGTTGTTATAAAATCTTGTAGCTACCGCTTCGATAAAGCCGTAGTTACAAGATTTTATAACAACACCAACGGAATACATTGTTCACGAAAAAACGTCCCTCACTTTGCCCGAGTTCACCACCAGTGAATATTGCATTTTGAAAAGCCACCACCCCTCATATCTGTAGCTATGTAGCAAACATAGGTATATCATTCTTGCATGAAAACATATACAGAGCTGACAGATTAACCCTTTCCCAAACAGCAAATTTTCAAAATTTCCATTTCAAAAGCTGCTTCAGACGATAAATGGACCTTGTTTATGATAGAATTTGTGTACAATATAGCACGGAAAATATTGAGACAAAAGGAGAAACTGCTGGTTATCAGCAGTTTCTCCTTTTGTCTCAATGTTTTCCCAAGCCTTCTATTATAGGTACGTCAAAACTAGGTCTTGTTTGGGAAAGGGTTAAGTTACCATTAGCCCTTTCCCAGAGCACAAAAAAAATAGGATGGCCTAATTTTAAAATTGCTTGCAGAGGACAAAACTAGTGCTTCAAGAGAAAGAGTTAATACATTGTTAATACATTGTAAAACCTGTAACGACATTTTAAAACGCAGATCTTTTTACCTCCAAAAATAAGCGTTTGGATTTTTATTCATTACAATGCTTCTTTTGTGTTTTTTTTTATATAATTCACATGTATTTTATTCTCTTTGGTACAGATACTAATTTCAACGTACATTGTATGTGGAATTTCGACATATACTAAACGAATGTGGAAATATGATGAATGTGTGCGTGTATGTATGGTCGTATGTTTGTGTATGTTCGTGTGTGTGCTTGTGTGTGTATGTAATTGTACAGATGTGCATGGATTCTGTAATTACGTTTTAGTCTCTTATAATTCTTACTGAGAATGGTCATATACTATGTTTATATGTTTTAACTGTTTGTATTGTAAATATGCTTTGTATATGAATGAGACTTTAATAAACTATAAACTTGTAATCTGAATTTAAAATAGTTGCTTTTGTTTTATCTCACTTTAATAGTGTATGGCTGACCCAAAATTTCTGTGATGGGGTTTGAGCATACAAATAGAGGTTCTTTTTCTTATCACTACATAATTTAGACTAAATTTCTATGCGTAAATGTAATAATCAGGCAACCCAGCCCCCAACCCTGAACTCCATCTGGATCCGCCACTGAATAACACACTTTATATAGAGTGTTGTTCAGAAATAATTTCTCCTATATAACTACTAACCTTTAAATATTACACTACTCAAAATTTGAAAAGGACAGTTTTCTCTATGAAAACATAAAACTTTGTCACACTTTCTCAGCATAATTTAGAATACATTACATACAATTGCATAAATAATTTTCTTTCAATCTAAAACACATTATATGTGCTTAAGAATCAGACCTTTAAATACACTTCTCTAACAAAATAGTCCTTTTAAAATTATGAGAAGTATATCGTAGCAAGAAATAAGACAGCTTTAACCCATTACCACACAATGACCCTTTTTGACTCCCCACAAGTTAAGGACTTCGGAAAAAATTGTGGAAAATGAAGAAATAGATTGTGACAAGCAATTTCTTCATTTTCTACTATATTTTCTACCCAAAAAGTTCCATTAATTTTGAAATTCATTCACTTGAAATTGCAATCTGCAACATTGGAAGGGTCCAAAATTTTGTCGTTTGGGAACCGGTTAAACTTATTTATCTAAGTTATTTATCAATGTTTTCTGGTTATTTCAATTCCAAACCCTATGATGTGGGTGCTAATTAGAATGGTCTTGATAAGACCATTCTAATGAGTATCCAAAACATAGGATTTGATTATCTTTAAAATATACTTTCCATTTGGAACAGCCATTACCCCTTTCTTGTCTATTGCTCTGAAAGTATTTTACATTGATTTGTGCATTATAACAATACCAGCTTAAATTCTACTGCATATCTTAGCAAGGAATATAGATTTTACAATGTGTATTTAAACCATATGATATGGCTTTTCTAATAACATCTCTGAGACATTGTCGTTCTTCATTACTTTTTTCCTCGAGTTTTGCTACCTTACTATGTTTAAATCTTGAAAGAAAAAATCAAAAGGGAAAAAAAATCATTTTTTAAATCTTCAGGTAATTACAGTATATCTACAGCTTAATGCAAAATGTTTGTATGTGTTTATACAATTCAACATAATTTACAACTACTTTGTTCTTTGCAAATATCCACTGATAAGCTACAAAAGAGCCTAAAATGAATTTGAAGATGACTTTAGAAATCAAAAGAACACTCAACAGTACTTAAGATGAAGTATATTTAGCTGAAGAATACTTGATATTATAACAGCATGTCCCTATTTAACACATAGAAAAGGTGGCAAATTGCTTAGGTAAACTTTCAAACTTGAAACTAACCATGAAAACTGTCAGGAAATCAAGAAAGCAATTTAGGAAAAGAAAACACTTTTCAGCATTTCCTCCTTTTGTGACAACATTTCTACCCTACATGTACCAATTATATATACTTAGCACTACATCTTATCTAACTGGAAAATTGCACTTTTTCTTGGATAACTACCACAATTTCAAGCCTGAGTGAACAACCAACATGTCCACAGTTGAGTTTGAATTTCAAAATCATTAGTTGATATATCATTTTAGTCATGTCAAGAGTTCAAACTAAATTGGTTTTAAAGAAACAAGAAAGCAACCCCTTCCCATACAAGACTCCATTTTGATGTCCTTATAAGGCTTTGGAAAACATTGAAGCAAAATAAGAAAATGCTGATTATCAGCATTTTCTCCTTTTGCTACAATATTTTCTTAGCTATATTGTAAACATTTCCTACTTTAATCAATGTCATTTTTTTCATCTGCAGCATCTTGTAAATTGGCAGGAGTCCATTTAAAACCCTATATTAAGCATACTTATTTGAATTGTTTTAAAAGCAACACCCCCATTTTTATCAGTAAATCTGTTTAAAGTTTTCAACTGAAATATTGACCAGAGCCACAAATAAAAGAGGGTGAAGGCATTCTAAATTTCGTCGGTGTAAATGCAAAACATCATATGTCGGTTATTGCGATTTTCAAAGTAGAACCTTGCGTGCCTAGTTAAGAAACTTTTGCAGTATCTTTACTGATCAGTTTTAATGACACATTATTTGTGAACAATATGTCCAGTAAATCCTTTCAGTTTGGGAAAAGCCATTATACTTTTTTCCTTCCCTTTTCAAATCTTCCAAAAACAAGATACGAGGTTTTGCATTTACAACGACGATTTGCTATTTCAAATCCAAACCCTATGTTGTGAGTACTCATTTGAATCGTCTCCATGAGATAATTCCAACGAGTACCCACAACATAGGGTTAGAAGAATGACAAATGAAATATTGCATTTTGAAAAGGCATTACCCCCCTGTTATCTGTAGCCCTGATTGACTACTCTACTTCCATACTTTCTATGTACATATTTATATGATATATATTCCACTCTGAGATTACGGACACTCAAGTATTAAAACATACAATACTGTACAGTGACCTTATGTGCAATATACTCAAGGTAAAGTCAATGGTAATATGATTTGATTTGTCGGGATTTTACTCTGTTTTCAACTTCTATGGTCATATCACAGAGGCGGGAACACATAACCATGGATTCCTGTCATTACCAGTACACAGGTGTCTTTAACCATGTTAAATAAAATCCTGCAGATTTACTCTTGTTTGACCTTCCTATTGACCTTGAGTAATTGATATATATACTGACCTTTATTTAACCCTTTCCAAAACAAAATTTTAAAATGGTCAAATTTGAAAGATGATAAAACACTGAAGATATTGAGGTAAAAGGAGAAAAGGCTGATTATCAGAATTCAACTTTCACTTCAATGTTTTCCAAAGCCTTTTCTATCAAGGCTGTCAAAACCAGGTCTTGTTTGAGAAGGGTTTAAACCCTTTTTACACTAGACCTGGTTTTGATGTCAATGGTAGGAAAAACTTGTCAAAATATGGAGGCAAAAGAAGGAAATGCTATTTACCAGCATTTTCTCCTTTTGCCTCAATATTTTCTGAGTTATATTATGCCTATCATAACATTTGCAATAACTTCAATTTCGTCTTCTGTAGCAGTTTTTGAAGTAGACCGCCCTTAAATTATTACCGTTTGGGAAAGGGTTCAACACAAGGTCACTGTACAAGGGTCTATCAACTACACACTACATTCAAAAACTTCTGTTTTCTGTATAAAACTGCACCATTGGTTTAATCTTCGTCATCGGAAGATCAGGATTTGTTCTCCAACTTTTTCTCGCTCCTTTTCCACAAATATTCTCAATGAATGATCATGTTTTTTGGTAAATGAAACCTTTTACACTTTGCAATCATTTACAAGTACATTTTCGAAATGTCATACACAAAAATGCTGATTTGCAATCCGGACTGTTTTGAACATGTCCTAGCATAAATGGTTGTTTCGGCGCGAAAAGTTGACGATTTTAATTTTTTGGTCCACTGTGTAAGCACATGTATAATTGTAGCCCATCTTGAAGAAAGGAAATTATCCACACAGCAAATGAGTAAGCTTTTTGTCAGCCTTATTAGTTGAACACTTGAAATCTTTGTGTTTTAGAGTTTCTTTTTCATCTGCTTACATACTTGAATTTGGCTTCTCTGAATTACTTTGGCAATTCACAGGATTTCAAATCCCAATTCTTAAAATTTAAAATCCAAATTCTTAAGATTTGTTTCATTCAATGAATAAGCCATGTTGGTAAGTACAGCTAAACTAATATCATTTTACAACAGAGGAAATCACAGTTTTTCCTTTTACATTTAGCGATCACTCCAAGCTAATAGATTGACAAAAACTTTAACAAAGTCCTTTTCTTCATGGAGGATCACAATATACGTTGACAGGTGTTTGATTACGGACATTTGGCAGTGGGCATAACGATGATGACGATGATGATATAAAAGTTCATTCCCAGACGTGAGGTGATGGGGGCAACTCGGATGGTTGGGCTACCTGAGAACTGAAAATAAAACAACAAAATAACATCATAACTTGTTTGTTGGGGAAGATATTAATCGTTTCAAAAACAACAAATGTTGATTTTGTGATACTTTAATGAATCGAATATCTAAAGAGTAATTGGACATTTTCTTGAATTATTTGTCGATATCAATTTCATCGTATCATTGATGTAAATGTTCATCTTCCAAAAAATTAAGCCATCAACACTGCAGCCACAGAAAATTTCAAACTAACCTGAAGCAAATTTGAAAATCCATTAAAATGGCAAATAATTTTGTGGTAAAAATAGACTTCATTTACAGTTGTGTTTAATAAACCATCCATGTTTTTATAAAATCTCATAACTACGTCTAGATTCAAGCCGTAGTTACAAGATTTAATAACAACACCTACAAATTCTATTGTTTGTCCAAAATTACATCACTGTTTACATGATAAAAATCGTTCCCTATTCCGTAGTTTTTCAAATACAAGCTGATACTTACTTTGCAAAGTTTTTATATGATATGGAACTTGGATTAAGGCATAATGGCACTCGGTTTCCTTTTTGTTGTTCTAAAATGAACTTGTGGAGTTTTTCTGAAATAAAAAGATGGAAAATTCAAGTTTTTTCAGTTTAATAGTATTACTGATTTGGACTTTCTTACATGTTTCAAGCAATTATTTTATTTTTCTACAAAATTTCATATTTTACAGTAAATGTTGGAAAAATTCAGACTTATTTTGGTCAAAGTAAGACAACTCTTAAGGAATAAAGCTTTTTAAAATTTCATCAACATGAAATTGTCATAAGCAACATCTTTAAATTACACAGGGCTAAAATGTTGCCATCTGGAAATGGGTTAAATATCTTACCTTTCACTTTGAACACAGAGGTCAGATCATCTTCGAAGTCGTATCTAAATGGTTCCTTGCATAATGGTTCAAAGTCTGACGTATAATGTCTCACTTTACCAATATTATGGCAACATGTACACATACAGGAATGATAGCGTAAACGACCTTCGTCTAAATAGGGGTGTGCTAGTGCGTCAGCCGCGGTGATTCTTTTGTCCTGTAAGGCAGGGAATATTCTTTTATATTACATGTATTATAAAAGATTCCAGTTAATAATATTAATTATTCAAAAACGTTCATTGCAAACCATAATTCTCAACTTAAAAGGAACTAAATAGCTTTTCAACAAAAAACTAAGTAACAATAAGAATTTTTTGGTTGATTAGCAGCATTATGTTCTTCTGAATCTTTAACTTCAGCAAAATAAAATCATGTATCATTGTTAAGGATGCAATTGGTTCAACAAATTTGCACTTGATGCAAAGCATTTTTATATTCCTTGTATTCAAACTTACAACAAGGAAATAGATTAGCATCTAATAGGGATCGATTTCATAAAGAAGACTGTGACATAATTTTGGACAAACAATAGTATTTCTAAGGTGTTGATATAAAATCTCGTAACTATGGCTTGAATGAAGCCGTAGTTACGAGATTTTATAACAACACCGACGGTTTATCAAAACATAACGGTAAACCCAGTTTATTTGTAGCACAAAATTCTTTGCCATTTGAGTGAAACATACAATTCGGTACTAATCAAGTCTCAAAGACATCTATTTTTTACAGACAAAGAGACATTTGATCAATAATTTTCCGAGTCATTCAAAACAGGGCACTAACATGCACCAATAATTTTACATCACAAATAATTTTGCATACAAGGTTAACAAAGGAAAATCTATGATCAAAATTTTGAATTTCTTTGAAGGAAAATGTGCAGAAAGGACACAAATTTAAATGCCCACATAATTCATTGATTGAATGAGGTAAAATGCAACTTTCAACTGCATTTGTCCTATCTCAAAGGCAGGAGCACCTAACAATGGATTCCTGTCTGCAGTTCTACCATAATATTCAATCCAAGCCTCAAGCTCATCTCTCTCTTTTCGAAGATTCACATCCATTGGTGAAAAACAAATATAAGAAAAGATATTGGCTTAGCCATGGTGTGATTGATTTGAATGGAGTTTTACATCTAACTCAACAGCTAAGGTCATATGGAGACTGGACCTCAGTTTAATTCTCATACAAAAGACTGAAGAGGTGCGGATCAAACCTGCAACCCCTGTGTAACAAGTACAGAGTGTTACCACTGCTCCAGATCCTCCCTGAGTCGGGTTTGACATTACCAACTGAGTTTGGCTAATTCATTTAACCCTTCCCAAACAACAAAATTTTGGGTTGATCCACTTCAAAAACAGCTACAAATGATGAAATCGATGTTATTAAAGATAGGATATGTGTAAAATATGGCATAGAAAATATTGAGACAAAAGGAGAAACTGCTGGTTATCAGCAGTTTCTTCTTTTGTTTCAATGTTTTCCCAAGCCTTTTTGATTGGGGACGTCAAAACCAGGTCTTGTTTGGGAAAGGGTTAATAACTGAACATACAAACAAAACTTTATACTTACAGGATCGAACACAAGCATTCTACAGAGCAAGTGTACGGCCTCGTGTGTCGCTTGATTGGATAATGTATATAGAGCTGCTAATGATGGGGGTCGATGAGCTTGTCGGATGATGTGTGATTTGGCACCGTCGCACGCAGAGCGCATGTCGTCTATAGTGGGACTTCCCAAGAGATCAATGATGAGATCCAACTGTAAACAAGACAGATATCATACAAGAAATGTGTCATACAGTCTAAAATCATGGTGGTTAATCATGTGACTTAGAATCTCGGAAAATCATCAATATTGGGAATGGATCAAAACCGAAAAAAACTTATTTTTTGGTATATGTTCAATTTTCAAGTAAACCATGGTCATTTTATTGATATTTTTACAGTAGATAGTTAGATGACAAAGACCAAGGCTCTATGTTTTACCTATAAATGAATATCTTAAATCAAGATGAATCATTGTGATCCAAGTTATCATTAAGGTAGTCCACCCCTAAAGAGAATTACACAATGTCTGGATCATTCAGGCAACGTCATAAACATTTGGTGGTGGAACATTCCACAGCCAATATTTACGTCACCTCAATAGATTCAAAACATAAAAAATGTTTACATCACATGAAGAATTCTGACGGCACATGAATCTCATTGTGGGCATACTACCTTGATAAGAATAGGATAAAGGTTTGATAATGTAATCACTATAATCATCAACCATCAATTAATCATCATTTCATCCTCTTATGTCACTCCTAACCAAGAAGTTAAGGTTAAATTTAACTTACTTCCTAGTTTAACCCTTTTCCAATACAACAAACTTTTTAATCAGTTCAGAAAGGAGTTAAAGACCATAAAAATATCAAAAGTAGAAAATGTGTATGATACAGGCTATAACACAGAAAATATTGAGACAATAGGAGAAAATGCTGCTTATCAGAATTTTCGTCTTTTGTCTCAATGTTTTCAGAGCTAAATTATACATCATAACATGTACACAAACCCTGGAAGCCTAGTATACCAGCTAATGCCATACCAACATTTTGTTACTCCTAACCCTTTCCCACACATTGACGCTTTTGTACGCCCCACAAAATAAAGGCTTTGAAAAACATGTGGAAAATGAAGAAATTGCTTGTGACAAGCAATTTCTTCATTTCCAACAATGTTTTCTACCAAGAAAGACCAAAAAATGTTATATTTTGTTCAATGGAACTTGTCGTCTGCAACACCTATGAGTTTGGACTAGGCTAAAATTTTGCTGTTTGGTAATGGGTTAAATGAGAGAAATTTTTCTACCAACCTGCTGGACAGGACTTTGAGCTTGAAATAGAATCTTCCTTCCGAGAAGTTCTGCGAAAATGCACCCTACGGACCATATATCTATGCTATAACTATAGTGTTTGGTCCCCATAAGGATTTCTGGCGCGCGGTAGTACTGCGTCACAACTTCCTGCGTCATGTATGCACTCTCATCTGGCTCTTCGATGCGCGCCAAACCAAAGTCGCAGATCTGTAAGATACAAAATTCAAACTTTTTTACATGACATCTCACAGCAACAGATAAAAGAAAGTGGTGGCTTTTCAGAATGTAAAATTTCTTTTATCATTCATCAAACCCTATATTATGGGTACTCATTGGAATCGTCTCATCAAGACGATTCCAATGAGTACCCACAACATAGGGTTTGGATTTAAAAATCAATTTAGAATGCCGTCATCCCCTCTTATCTATAGCTTTGATGACATCTACGTTATCAAATTTTACAAATTCAAGAGTAAACTACACTAAGAATATCAAGAATATCAATTTTCTTTGTACAGGTGTTAACAATTTTGTTTCAAGATATTGCAAATAGCGATATTAATTCTGGAAATAGATAGCTCTTGTATTCTTAACTCTTTCCCAAATTGCTAACCTTTAGTGTAGTTTATTTTGAAAGCTGCTGCAACATACAAAATGGATGTTGATAAAGATAGCAATTATATATAGCAGAGAAAATATTGAGGCAAAGGGAGAAAATGAAGGCTATGTTCAACCTTTCCAAAACAAGACCTGGTTTCGATGTTCTGAACAGAAAAGGCTGTATAAACATTGAGACAGAAGAAAGATATCCTGATGACCAGCATTTTCTCTTTTGTCTCAATATTTTCTGAGCTGTATTTTACATAATTCCTACCTTTATCATCATCAGTTTTGTCATCTGCAGCATATTTTGAATTGGAACAGTCAAAATTTTGGCAATTTGGAAAATGTTTGGTTTATATGGGTTTAACCCCGTTTTCAACTGCCATGGTCATATTACAGTGGCTGGAGCACCAAACCATGAATTCCTGTTGTTTATCAAACCAGGACTACCACAACTCCCTGATCGAGTCTCCAGCTGCTCACCCACCCATTTGGGAAAGGGTTGAGGAAAGGGTTACAGGGTTCTCCGCAGAATATTTTGAAGCTGTAGTGGCATTGGTAAACCTTGAAACACATTGTGTTCATGCAAATAATTCTGTTTAAAAACATAATGGCAAAAGAAGAAATTGCTCAAATTGAGCAATTTCTTCTTTTCATACGTTTTTATACAGAATTTTTACATCTTTATTTATAAGAATGCATTGTTTATCAGTTTTTGACATGAAATACCTCTAAATTTCTCGCTTTGGTGACCATTTTGAAGAAATTAAGCTGTGGGATACTTTTGAAGCTGTAGGGGCATTACACTGATTAACATGAAGCTGTAGTGGGGCCGATACAGCTTATTGGGCTGGGGAGAACACTGGGTTATATCCAAGCTTACCTTGAGGACGCAGTTGCTGTTGACTAGAAGGTTGCCTGGTTTAATGTCTCGATGTATAACACGCGCTGAATGTAAATATTTTAAACCTGAAAATGTAAACAAACCTGCCATAAGTCAAATGCTATAACATTTCTTGAATGTAAATATTGTAGACATGCAATGATAAACAGGCTTTGTATTGAATCTGGTTGAATGCAAAAAAATTGGCATTAAAGTCAAAATTCCAGAATCCAATACAACATAAGGACAAGTTCAAACATCCACGAGGATTGGATAAAATGGAGTTTTATGTCCCCCCAACAGCTACGGTCATATAAGTGACGGGACCTGGGTTTAAAGTCTCATCCTAAAGACTGGAGGGGCAGGGAATCGAACCTGTGACTCCTGTGTTACAAGTCCAGTACATTACCACTACACCAAATCTGCCCCCTAACATCTATGAGGTAGAGCTTTGGAAAACATCTAAAGTTTTCCCTTGAGTTTTTCTAGAGGGGGGTCATTATGTCCCCCTGGTCTTCAAATTAGGGGTCATACCTATTGAAACATTGTTTCTTTATGTCCCAGCTGGTAATTTTTAGTGAAAACTGCACCAAACCTCACAATTTTGTGCGCTAAGGAAAACCCTGAATTTACCGAAACATAGCATACAGAAATTTTGTTACACAGCATGCCTTTATTTCCACAATGTACTCCAACCTTTCTGATAATTATTTAACGGTTTTAGCCACATTGAGAATGATTGTGTGGTCGCTTGAAACAACTTCCAAATCCTAACAAGAAATGGGTTAACTATCGCATTGCAACCAAGGCCATGATAACTGAATCATACTGTTTGGTTCAAATAATTCAAGAATAGCTCTGCCATACACAGAACCAAATATTTTACATCTGTAATAACAAACAAAGATTGTAAGAGTCATAGATCAAACAAAACAGCAGGCTTAGTAATAGCTTTTCACCATCCTGTTGAATGAGGAATAATCATACCTAAATCATGAACAATTAATTGTTCCAGTACAGTCTGAGTACAGAAATTCATTCTTAGTGCATATACTATAATATTTTCAATCATTTTGTGCATTTGAATCCATCTTACATTTTGTTGTTTGGGAAAGAGTTAAATTCATTTCTCCCAAACAAGAAAAAACTTTTCTCGGTATCATGTTATTCTTTTCCCTTTACATGACTTCCATCAAATATGCTTTGTGGACATCCTTATGGTAAACCAGGAGTCTTCTTCGAAAGAAACGACCAGATTTATCAGCACATTCTTGCAGTAAGACTGATAGCCCAATTTATCATGTAATATAAACAATCATTACAAAACACAGACAAGCTGCTACTACAGACTGGCAGACAGGCGATCTATATTTAGATCATGTTTGTAGATAATTTTTATTACCAGGTGAAATTAATACCTTTCTAATCAGACAAGTTAACCTAAGTTTATTATCTCAAAGCGAACTGTTGGAATTTTCATATAGTACACCTCTTTGATCTATTCTGTTCTCAAAAAGTTATTCTTTTGAGAACCCTGCCTGGCAATTTTTTGGAAAAGTGTTGAATTAGAAATGAAGTAAACACCATATTTAGAATTTTGCACTTAATTACCACCCCGTCTATACATCAGTAATTGTATATATCCCATTACTGCAGTGATGCCTTTTGACTCCCTCACAAAAAATTACTTGGGGAAAATGTTTTGGAAAATGAAAAAATTGCTTGTGACAAGCAGTTTCCACATTATCCACAATGTTTTCTTACCAAAAATGTAAATATTTTTTAAACTTAATCAATTTGAAATTGTCGTCTGCAACACCTTTCAATATAGAAGTAAAAAATTTTGCCGTCTGGTAATGTGATATTGCAACATCATCTGCAGCCCCTCAATTCTATGAATATTCTTGCTAAAAAACAAGGATTGTTTGAGAGAATTAGGGCAATATTTAGGCTTGACAGCTAATTAGCACTCCTACCTCAAATAGATGATTTTATATTGCTTTATCATCATTAGCCATACACTGTATGAAATTTATTATTCTGATCGCATCATCAAAGTCTATATCTTATTTAAACTAATTAACCCTTTCCCAAATGGCCAAATTCTAAACTGCTCCAATTTAAAACAATGTAATGACTTTTTGAAATAAAATATTACATTTATTGATAATCAAACCCTTTGTTGTGAGTACTCATTGGAATCGCCTCAAGACTTCTCCAATGTGTACCACCACATTATAAGGTTTGGGTTTGCAGGGTTCTCCCCAGAATAATTTGAAGCCGTAGTGGCAAATTATAAGTATTGGTAAATCTTAAAATGCATTGTGTTCATGCAAATGATAGTGAATAAAACCATGATGGGAAAAGAAGAAATTGCTCGATCTGAGCAATTTCTTCTTTTCCCATTATGTTTTTATACAGAATTATTACATTTTATATCATAAGAATACAATAATTATCACTTTTTGACATTAAATGCTTAGAAATCCCCCTATCTGGTTACCTTTGTGAAGGAATTAAGCTGTAGGGGTACTTTTGAAGCTGTAGTAGCATTACACTAATTCACATGAAGCTGTAGTGGGGCGATACAGCTTATTAGGCTGGGGAGAACACTGGTTTGTTATAACAAAGTAACAAGAGCTGTCCGAAGACAGCATGCTCGACTTTCTAAGTTGCTTAGTATAAAGGGGGCATAACTCCAAATATAGTGGGGTCAGGGTCATGGGCCCTGGTAGTAAGGTAGAGGGTGTGATGGTGAATAAGTATTCCAAGTTTGGGTTGAATCCCTTTGATAGTATGGAAGTTTTTGATGTTTGAAAAAACTTTAACCTTTGTTGCAACGCCAACGCCAACGCTGACGCCCAGGTGACAGTATAAGCTCTCATTTTCTTCGAAAAGTCGAGCTAAAAATGCTTATCTGTTGCTCTGTTATCATAATATAGCCATGAAAATTGTGAGGGAAAAGGAGAAAAACATTTCTGTACTTACCTCTGAGTATTTGGTATAGAAAAACTTTGACATGATCTGATGTTAATGGTTGTGGTGATACGATTTATTGTCGCTTTTCCACAAAAACGTTGTAACTGCAGCTTGTTTTAAGCTGCAGTTATAATGTTTTCGTTGAAAAGCAGATATAGCTCAGAAAATTGTGAGGGAAAAGGAAGAAATGGACTTACCTCTGAGTATTTGGTATAGAAAGACTTTGACATGATCGGATGTTAATGGTTGTGGTGATACGATGATCTTATGGAGGTCACTCTGCATAAGGGGAGTTAATACATATCTGTAAAATCTACGGTCAAGGAAAAACAACATGTGTGTGTTTGAACATGAACAATAAAACATAAGGGGAATTTATACCAAATTTTGTAGATCTACAATCAAGAAAAAACAACTAGTGAAATAGTTACATCATATTACCGGTAACAATGTGTTCGAGCATGAACAATTGGGCAGATTTCTTTATTATTTATGAGTTGATACAATAAACAAAACATTCAAACCTTTCTAAACCAAGAATTGGTTTTGTTTTTTGATAGAGAAAGGGAACCACCTTAAGTGTTTCTCATTTAAGACCTTTGTTACAATGCTGAACTCTTTATCAAATAAAGCATTCAACAACATAGTCAAGTCTAAATTCAGATGATGGGGTTTGAATACATGCATTAACCTGCAAATGACACCTTAGGAACTTCAAAAAACTTGTAACAGCAGCTTATTTTAAGCTGCAGTTACAAGGTTTTAGAAGGAATGCAACAACAAACTGGTTGAACCCCCAAGAAATGTTATTGATAAATTCATCTGTCTATTCTTATCAATATTTTAACAACAAACAAAAACATCAAAACAAGTTTGTATGTACTCAGACTGGGTGTACATATTGTTATAAGTTAAGTTCTAACATCAATCATATTCTGAACAACAAAAATGATTCTATGGTGGTCAAAATTTCAACTCCTAACTAAACAGCCACAGCCCCCATGTTACAAACATGACCAAAAGACCAGGGACCCCTTATCAGGAGTTCATTAACACACCCCCAGACCTCTATCATCAAACAACCAACCTCCTGCTTTGGCAAACAAAATTAACCCTTTTCCAATCAGCAATTCACCTATTTCCACAGACTGACTCTTTTTGACTCCCCAAAAGATAAAGGCTTTGGAAAACATTGTCATAAATGAAGAAATTGCTAGTTACATGACCAAAAGACCAGTGACCCCTACATTATCAGGAAGTTCATTAACACACCCCCAGACTTCTATCAACACTTCGTGATCAAGCAACCAACCCCCTGCTTTGACAAACAAAACAACAAAACAAATACTTTACCAAACAGCGATTAAACTCCCATAGCTAGGATGTTACAAAACATGACCAAAAGACCAGTGACCCTAGATCATCAGGGTTTCCAGTTTCCACAGACTTTCAAATCTGGGAGTAAAAACCATACTTTTACAGCATGCTTGTATGGGGGGTCTGGGGGGAAAAACCCATTTGGAGGTCACAAGCAATTTCTTCATTTTCCAAAATGTTTTCTAAAGCCTTAATCCTGTGGGGCGTCAAAAAATGCCATTGACATCATGACTTCTTTTAGTCCAATTTAAAGTTTTTTGAAAAGTATGAAATTGTTATAATACTAAACCTCTATTCTGACTCTTCCACTCTTCTTTTGCCTAAAATGTTTTTTCCCAAGCTATTTGTATTAAGAACATCAAAACCAAGTATTGTTTGGAAAAAGGCTAAAACAAGCAAACACCAATAGAGACTGAATACAACCATGCAGTGTATATAATTAATTTCAGATCTCCATTTACAAATAATTCTAGAGCAATACCAAATAAGGTAAAAGTTCCTTTTCAAAGATCAATAGAGGGTAGTTTACAAGCTTTGTACAGGGACAATAGAGTAAAAGACACTATTGTAGAAATCGTTTTCCCAGACATCAAAATAATTATTGGTTCTTCCTGCTCTTTACAAAATTGTGATTTGTCAAAGATATCATGCTAAAAAGTACCATCTGGAGAGCCCATAAAAGTATGGGAAACACATCAGCAGAGGTCAAAACCAGGTGTTGCTTTTGTAAAATGTACATAATATGGTAAGACGCAAAAAGCATGCTTAACAAGTGCATTCCAAATTAGGAATCTAGAATGTAATCAGAAATCTGGTAAATGTTGAAGCTGACTTTTCATAACTAAGGAATTTATAAATTTTCACCTTTAGTATACAACTCCATAAAGACTGTACAAAGATTTTATTAAAGATAAAACTCAGTTTAACCCTTGTAGAAATAGTTTGGATAAATACTGAGAAAAAAAAAGAAATTCCTGATAATAAGTAATTTCTCCTTTTCCCTCTGTATTTTCCCATAGCCTATGTTCCCCTTTTCTCATGGGTTACCTTCTCATGCTGCTGATGGAATCAAATTCTTTTAACAACTTTGAAAGCATTTGCAATAAGAATCATTCCTGTCAAGTTTCAAGAAGATTGGTCAACCGGTTTAGGAGAAGAAGATCTTTAAAGAAATTGTGGATGGACGAACGGCTGGACGGCCTGACGGACGACCGATCACAATACCTCACATTGAGCACTTCATGCTCAGGTGAGCTAAAAATGCTGGTAACCATCATTTTCTTCTCTTGCCTAAATATTTTCCTTGCAATAATATACAACTTCCATGCACATATTAACACTCATTTTGTCGTTTGAAGTTCCGTACAAACAGAAGAAGACTAAAATTTGTCTGTTTGGGAAAGGGTTAAGTGAAGGAATGCATCTAAATGCTGGGATGGCTTATCAGTCAGACAGTGTATAACAAGAGCCAAACTAACAGATGTCATTTAGCTGCCAAAATTTGTGTATCTAGAAGACTGGATTATTCACCATGCATGATGCAAAGAAAAAATGAAAACTGACACCCCATAAGATAGAGGAATAGGAAAACATTGTGTAAAACGAAGAAATTGCTTGTGACAAGCAATTTCTTCATTTACCACAATGTTTTAAACACAAAAAGAACCCCAAAAAATGCAAAATTCAATTATTTGAAATTGTCAACTTTAACAAATTAACATCTTCAAATTTTGTCATCTGGTAATGGTTCAACAGAGAATTTTGCACTTGTAAACTTTTAAAGAAAAGGAATGCATCTAAATGCTGGGATGGCTTATCAGTCAGCCAGTGTATAACAAGAGCCAAACTAACAGATGTCATTTAGCTGCCAAAATTTGTGTATCTAGTAGACTGGAATTCACCATGCATGATGCAAAGCTAAGATCACAAGAATTTCACTTTTTGTAAGATTCAAATAACAGATGCCTTAAAATTATCAAGTAGAGCTGCAAATTGCCAAATTATACAATCAAATTCATAAATTATGTGTAGTTTCAACTTTTGGTACAAAGAAATGCTTAAAACAGTACATGGAATTTGAATTTATTAATACTTTTTGAGTGATATGTTACCAAAACAACAAAATTTTAGGCTTGTCCAAATGCAAAATTGCAGATGACATTTCCACTGATAAAATTTTGTAGCTTTTTGGATAGAAAAACATTGTGGGAGATGAAGAAATTGCTTGTCACAAGCAATTTCTTCTTTTTCCACAGTGTTTTCTTAAGCCTTCATATTGTCGGGTGTCAAAGGACATCAAAAGACCTCTGCACTGTTTGGGAATGGGTCGAGTCCGAGGAGTAAAAATATTTTTCCGATTACAATTTGATGTGGGTTGTAAAACCAGCAATTTTAAGAATTTCAACTAATATATATCCACATGTTGTGGTACCTGTTCAAAACCAGCAGGTAGCCTACAGATGTTTCATGAAAATTCAGAATTATCTTATCAACTGACATGTCAGGTAACCCTTTTCCTGGTAACAAATTTACCCTGTAAAATACAGTCAATACACTGAATGGTGTTTACAGCCATTTTAATCTTTCCCAAAAAGCAAATTTTTCGGATGATCTACTTCAAAAACTGCCACAAAATGACAAAGTGGAAGTTATTAAAGATAGAATTTGTGTGAAATAGGACATAGAAAATATTGAGACAAAAGAAGAAACTGCTGATAATCAGCAGTTTCTTCTTTTGTCTCAATGTTTTCCCTAGCAATTTCTGTTAGGGACGTTAAAACCAGGTATTGATTGGGAAAGGGTTAACCCTTTCCAAACAGTGATAATTTTTATGTCTGTAGGTAATAACCAGCATTTTCTCCTTTTGCCTCAATGTTTTCAGTGCTATATTATACATGTACAAAAACCCTTTCTCTTTCAATGTCCCACTTCGTTGTCTGCAGCAGCTCTCATATTGGGCAGTCTAAATTTTTGCTGTTTGAGAAGGGTTACAACAGAATTCTAGTATGTCAATTTCAAACATAATCACTCAACAACAAAGCAACATAAAAATCTATACAAAATTTTGTTATTTTGTCCCAAAATAAACCAATCTATAAAAAAAAGTTTGATTGTACTTGGCAGCTATTACATCACTGATGGTCTATATTTAGATTTCATTGATCTTGTTACTAACACCTTTGAATTGTTGTTATGGAAGCAACGTAAATATTAGGCAAATAAACATCCTTTTGTCTGAATTGTACATGTAGATATGTAGATATCTAGCAAACACAAGAAAATCTTTTTTGTTACCATTTCCCTAATACAGATCTAACCTGAACAGTCTTGCCTGCGACCAACTTGGTATTTATAATAATTACCTTGTGCAGAGCAGAGCAGTGGCGGATCCAGGGGTTTGGGGGTTCAAACAAACCCCCCTTCTGTAGCCTGATTATTTCATTTTCATGCAGAAACTCGGTCAAAATTGTCTTTTACTAGAAAAAAACACCCTATTTGCATATATCCGAACCCCCCCTAACAGAAGTCCTGGATCCGCCGCTGGATAGGGTTCATTTTCATTATTCATTTTTTTTAATTCCAACCCTATGTTGTGTGTACTCATTTGAATCACCTCCGTAATTCTTCTAGGGACATCACATCCACGGACCTGTATTATTGTACCGTAAAACAAATTAACCCTTTCCCAAACAAGCCCTGGTTTTGACGTTCCTAATAGAAATTGCTTGTGAAAACATTGAGACAAAAGAAGAAACTGCTGATAACCAGCAGTTTCTCCTTTTGCCTCAATAATTTCTACGTTGTACTGTGCACAAATATAACCTTTGATAGCATCTATTTTTCTTTTGTAGAGGCTTTCTAATAGGATGACCCTAACATTTTGTCGTTTGGGAAAGGGTTTTAAGCATTATGATTTGCCGTCCAACTCATTCATATACAGGCCCAAGGTCTTGTTAGGGTAAGGTACTAAGGGTTAATATCTTCTTATTAATACAAGGTCATGTTTCACTGAAGCTTTCCGATTTTCAAACAAATCAAAGTTGCAAGCCCAAACAAATCAGAGAGTAAAGTGGATACATTGACAGTTATGACCCTAACAAAGAGTATTGACAATTCACAATGACATAATTTCTTCTGCCAAAGGCAAATAAAGGAATAAAGACCTTTTCATCTGTTTATAGGTGTCTTGTTAGTATGATTGATTTGTCAATGTGTGAAAGTGTAGTAGTTAGTAAGCTAACATAAAGCGAAATCACGCCGAAATGGCCAATATCTCATAAGATTGGTTCAAACTGAAATGGCTTGCAGTCGAGCAAATACACATGATATCAAATTGAAATGAAATCTTTGACTTAATAGGTTTGAAAATATCATTAAAATATTTCTCAGAAAAACACATTTATTGCAATTGGTTCTAATAGTAAGAGACTTTGATATTTTCTTTTTGTCTGTTCAGTATAATTTACTGAACCAAAACATTACAAGCTAATCAATAATAAGGAATGGTAATGTAATTATCTGATTCATAGGTGAGGAATTTGATGATTAGTTCCTATTCTATAAATGTTTAGAATTCTTGTGGCACAGTGGAAACAGGTTTTTTTTTTCCTGTATTACAAAATTTAACCCCTAAATAACTGATTTTGTTTCTGCATTTTCTCATTCTCTCTCTATGGTTTCCCATCTCCAAATATTAAATCAAAACATGTCCTTATTTTAACACCTTAATGATCCCTCTTCTGTCATCATTTTCTCATTCTTTCTCAATGGTTTCCAATCTCCAGCTATCAAAAATTGTCCTTGTTTTTTCAAATGTTAACCCTTTCCCAAACGACAAAATTTTGGAATGTTCCATTCCAATTTGAAAGCTGTTGCAGACGACAGTTTCAAGTTGATGAAATTTTAAAAATCTTTGCATTTTGCTTTGGAAAACACTGTGGAAAATGAAGAAATTGCTTGTCACAAGCAATTTCTTCATTTTTCACAATGTTTTCCCTAGCCTTTTCTTATAAGGGAATCAAAAGGCATCACTGTGCAGTAATGGGTTAATGAGAAAATTTTCAAAAGTAAATCCCAGAATTTGAGAAAGGATTGAAATTTTTAATTTGCAATTGTGCCTTATTTGCCAGCTTTTTTTTTCAAATTTATGAAACATATTAACCCTATTTTCCCAGAATTGGGCCATAAACCTGTACAATAAATGTCTAAATGGAGCAATCTCGCAACACTTTATAGGTCAATAGTCTAAATTAGACTCCAACAATAAATCTGCAAAGGTCGATTAACTTTTCATAATATTTTTTTTCTCTCTCTTTTTTTTTTCTTATTTTACCCTTTCCAAAACAGTCCAATTCTAAACTATTAAATTTGAAACATGCCGGACATGACACAGGGTTTGCAGATAAATATAGGATTTCTGTGACATAGAACTAAGACCAGGAATAATTTGTTTGCCTATATTGATGAAAGACAGAGTTGCATTGATGGACAAAAAAAGGTCGCAATTTCAAAACTATGGGGGTCAACAACTTATTAGGACATATAAACTGGCATGTCAGATATAAAGTCAGATAGAACTGGGATAATTTGTTTGGCTGTATTGATGACAAGACAGACATACAGACAGACAGACATGCAGACAGTTGAACAAAGTTACATTGGACAAAACAGGAAAGTCCTTTCAAAACTATGGGGGTCAACAACTTACTGGACACAAGAAGGCATGTCAGATATAAAGTCAGATAGAACTGAGATAATGTGTTGATTTGTTTGGCCATATTGATGAAAGACAGACAGAAAGACAGACAGACAAAGTTGTGTTTGTGGACAAAAGAGGAAAATTGATTCAAAACCATGCAAAAACAGATTTTGAAACTATGGGGGTCAACAAGTTACTGGACAAACAAACTGGTATGTCAGATATAAAGTCAGATAGAACTGGGATAATTTGTTTGGTTATATTGATGAAAGACAGACAAACAAACAGACAGATGAACAAAGTTACAATAATGGACAAAGAAAGAGAAGTAATTTCAAAACTATGGGGTCAATAACTTACTGGACACATTAACTGACATGTCAGATATAAAATCAGATAGAACTAGGATAATTTGTTGATTTGTTTGGCCATATTGATGAATGATAGACAGACAGGAAGACGGACAAAGTTGCATTGAGGGACAAAACAGGAAAACCATTTCAAAACTATGCAAAAACAGATTTTGAAACTATGGGGTCAACAACTTACTGGACATAAACTGGCATGTCAGATATAAAGTCAGATAGAACTGGGATAATTTGTTCGGCTATATTGATGACAAGACGGGAGGTCAATGACCCACTGATGTATCTGGCTGGACTTAACAAGGGCTCTAGATAATACAGAATGAATCATTTTTATGTTGATAAATAACTCTTTTTATCGCTTAATATTGCTCAAATCCAATGTTGTGGGTACTCATTAGAATCGTCTCAACGAGACGATTCTAATGAATACCAACAACATAGGGTTTGAAAGATTATTACATTTAATTGACTCTTGTCTATAGCTTTGTGAACTCTCAATCTAAAACTAGGTCATCCCAATGCTTTACTACTTGGCTTCTGATAAAGAGTGATTGACTCCTGTATTTTCTTGACTTGCTAGTTACAATATCTTTTTTACTTTGTAATTATATCCTTTTTCTCCTTTCCAATATAAAGAGACTTCAGACTGAATTACTTCTTAATTTAGGCCGATTATAACCTTGAATAGCATTTTCAGAGTATTTGTAAGAGTTTCTTTATAAATAGTCCTGGCAATACATAGAAAATCTTGTATATTTCTCAAAACAATTCAGAATATAAAAGGGATAATTGCACACACCAGTATGACTTTACACTCATTCTCAAATTAATTGTGATTTTGATGTTCCATATTATAAATTTCTTATCCACTTACTAAACACCTATTTTTAACAAATAACATACGGGTGGAAACATCTGCCAAGTTTTCAAGGCAAGATCATAACCTTAAAGTCAGTAAGAATAAAAATGCAGCACGATTTGTCCTGAAAATGTAATGTTCGAGACTGTCGCCATTCAAATAATTAAACTTCACACATCACAAGAGAATACTTTTAGCACATTTAACAACAAATTTCATAGCTTTCTGAAGGTATTAACACCATATTTTGAATTATTTCAAGATTATATCGCATAATCATAGTAATGTGAAAAAGTGAAAAGACTTGAACCAATGTCGCCGTTTTTTCTACTTCTTTGTAATGTCCGCGATGTCATAATTTAGACTGTCCGTTTTCCGAAGTTAAATCAAATATATACATAGAATTCACTTGAATTTGTCTCATGTTATATATATGAAAAATTAGTACAAAGTCTACAGTTCGATCTTATGATTTAGTTTTTAAAAACACAAAGAACAAATACAGACCCGGCCATGGCTGAAATTTTCTGTAATGTTCGCTACACGTTTATATAATATATGTAAATAAGCAATGATGGAATCATGTGTTTTTTCCTTTCGTTCATTTATGGCAGAAAGCAAATGTATCATTTATATGAGTTATGTGGCAAAGAAATCGTCAGAATCGAATAAGATAGCACTGTTTGTAATGTACGTGATTGTAATGTTCGATACATTGAATTAATATATACACAATGAGTCAATTATATGATATGAATTATGTCATAGATGACATCACATAAGCTGTGAGTATTATTAAAATTATAATATATCATATTTAACGGGTTAGTTTAAGACGTATCAATACAATACAAGACGATTGTAATGTCCTATACCGGGTTATTTTTTGTAGAAAAACGCATGAAATGAAACTTAATCATACCATATAACAAAATGTATAAGAAAGTTTAATGTATATATGACTTATAAGGCTTTGATAAAGTGAATATATCAATGTAACTACCTTTTAGTTATTTACTACATTTGTGTAATGTTCGAGACGTGTCAACAAATGCATAATATACTAATTTCAATACCGTATACCATTTATGAAATCAAAATTATCAGCAGTTAGAATTCTTTGTAGTAACGCAATGCATATCACTTAATTTGAACACATATTTGATAAGAAAAGTGCTAAGATCTTTTTGAGTCAATTTCATTAACAAGATTGTAACTAAATCGTGGACTAGTTTTCATATTTTGATGTTATATATGTATGAATACTGAAGCATGCATTCCTTAGACACAATTTTCATTAAGCGATTGTTCTATAGTCAATTTAAGCAGTTTACTCTAGAGATAAATTGACATATTAATTTTATGTAATGTACAATACAGTTCACCCATATATTTTTAGTATTGATGCAAGCTGTTCATTTTTACATACTTAGACATCATACTGCTTTAAAATTCAATGAATGGTTATATTTCAATATTTCGATGTATTTGACTGAAACTATGGACACACAACATTAATACAAAAAGTTTTTCTAGTACATTTAAATCCTAGCGTATTCAAGTTAAAAACCGCTGATATATATACATTTTCAAGGCAGAAAATACTGAATGATTTCAAAATATTTCTTATCTTTATCGATAAAATATGATCAAGTAATGCTTCATAATTTCACAATAAGAATAAGAGGCATGCAAATTGAATTAAGACGGTATTATGTAGTGTCATTTGGCAAACATGTCATAGTAGCGTACATTACAATGAAAAAAATCGAACTCAACATGTGTCAACTTCAAGGGTTGACTGTAGCAATATGCGTTATGTAATGTTTGAAATATTTTTCCTCGGTGTCCATCCATATTTAGTTTGTTCAAAATAGTTAAAATCAACCCATTTGGATAAAGTTCATTTTTTGCTGTTTTTGTTTCGTCAAATCACAATTAATTTGAGAATGAGTGTTTACTTAATGGTTTACTAACTCCCTACATAGATAAGCCTGGTAACATACACAATTCCTGATTTCCATGCTGAGTAGCCAAAACATGCGGGTTTGATGGAAAATACAATGCTGTATTTTAACCCTTTACCAAACAAGACCTGGTTTTGACATTCCTTATAGAAATGGCTTGGGAAAACACTGAGACAACAGAAGAAACTGCTGATAACCAGCAGTTTCTCCTTGTGTCTCAATATTTTCCTTGCTATATTGTACATTATTTCTATCTTAAACAAGGTCCATTTGTCATCTGCAGCAGCTTTTGGAAAGGAAATTTTGAAAATTTGCCATTTGGGAAAGGGTTAATAATCCATAAATTTTTTACCCCACACTTCTATAGAAAGGATACACTTCTTGGAAGAAGTCAATGTGAGGAGGCTGTAGAATGTCCAGAGCTGATAAAACCTGAAAAATACAACACAAAACAACATCAGCTTATTTTGTTCTTCTAACCATTGTCTAAACAGTATACTCTTAGACAGGTCAGTGGTGTAATTTGAAAGCAGATGAACAATGGCGATGTTAAGCCATTCCAAAATGACAAAATTTTAGGATTTACTACAACTTATAAGCTGCTGGCTGACGACAAAAACAATGTTGAGAAGAAATATTTGCTTAGAATAGTTAGGAAAATATTGAGGCAAAAGGAGAAAATGCTGATTATCAGCATTTCTTCTTTTGCCTCAATGTTTTCTCAAGCATATTTTCCTACAGACGTCAAAACCAGGTCTTATTTGGAAAAGGGTTAGTTTGTTCGGATCTTTCAAGACGAGGCAAAATGAAGATTTCCATAAATGTGGAGACAAAACTCTTTAGATTCCATTAATAAGAGCCCAAGGGCAGTGCCCATGGCAGTTTGTCTACCAAATCCAAACATATCAGATCTAATGTATGCATTTACTTTTGTTTTGCACTAGTTGTCCAATCTGTCTACCAAATGCAAACATATGTAAAGTATGCACATGTTTACTTTTGTTTAGCACTAATTGTCAAATCTGTCAATACCAAAGATTTGATGACCTTATACATTATGTCAAAATACTCTGTCAAATGATGATATTACACAGGTAACGTTTGTTAACCCTTTCCACAAATTCATCTAGTGTTTATGACCCCAAACAAAGTCAGAAAGAGCCTTTAAAATCATTGAATGAAAAGAAGCAAATGAAATTCTCCCAACTATCACTATATCAGTATTTACTAATCTATGTGATTGAGACACCATTGATGGGCATCTTTTTATTCGTCCGAGGTGAAACAAAACAGAAAGAGTCCAAACATTAGTTCTAAGTCCAATTTGGTTTGGGAAAGGGTTGAACAGCTGATTGGGTGAACTGAAGAGAGTACAATTGTAGTGCAAATATCATAAAACTTGTACTATTATAAACTTCAATCAAGTGAAGTTTATACATGTAATGATGTTTGATCAATTATAATGGTATGAATCTTTGAAATAACCTTGAATTTGTACAGTTCTAGAAAATTGTCCATAAATTGTTTGGACAAAATGGAATGTGCATGTATACTCCGTAAATATTGACCTGAACCTGTTGAATATGTAATGAGTAACTTTGATGCGAAATAATCAATACTCGCCAGCACTTCTCATTGTCGAGCATAGTCGATAATTTCCATAAGCATTGGAACTTTGTATTTTGCATGTGCTCCTCGTGTCAATATACGTCGAAGAGTGATTATTTCGCATCAAGGTTACTCATTACATATTCAACAGGTTCAGGTCAATATTTACGGAGTATACTTCACAATCTCTTTAGGACCTCACCATGCTTTGGGGAAGGCAGACACCCCGATCCCCCAAAAGATTTCCCTGAATAATTCCCTTATGGGTCTGAAACTATTGATTGATTGATTGGGACTGTACATCACTTTCAACAGCTATGATCACTCATATCTCAGCAACTGGGGCATCTAATCAAGGGTTCCTGTCATTTCTCATACCGGTACTAACGCAACATCCTTACAGAGCCTCAAGCTGCTAGCCCACATAGGCTAATGATTATCAGACCATTGGTGGGTTACAGTTGCTGCAGCCGGAGATCGAACCCAAGACCTCATGAGTGAGAGTTTGATACCCTACCAACTGCACTATGGCAACAGCCTCTGAAACTATCCCTCATCCGATGGAGATTCAAAGTGTCCATTAATTGAGTTATTTTATCAATCATACTTACATTGTCATGTTTAAACTGGCAGAGCATTCGAAGTTCCCTGTACACACGTTTACAAGACACCATATTCTGAAACACACTTGGCATTTTCTTCAGGGCCACCCGCTTACCATCCCTCGGATCCGTTACAGACCTGTAAAGAAGGGATAGGATTGTTACAACTAGTTACCTGGGGCCTGTATTTAGCGATGCCAAATCGATTAGAGTTACTTCCCTTGTTCGCGAGTCATGAATATTAATGAGGTGACGTCGGCGGCCCAAGATTGGGACCATTTTATTACGCTGTAATACTCTTTTCGAGCGTAAAGCAGGAACCCAAACTGATTTGCATATTAATGACAAGTGCTTCCTCGGCCCGGGTATGTGAAATTTCCCGCGATCAATCGCCATTTTCAAAAGTTAAATTAACAAAGAAATTTTACGTCAAGATTATTCCTCATTTAGAGATCGATTACGCTTTATTTTTGGCTTTGTATAAACAATATGATATATAATCTAACATATGATAATATGTTAGTGAATGAATCAAACCGTATAAGTGCTGAATTTGACCCCCAAAAAATCTCGGTAAAATGTAAACAAAAACCGGAAGTTGCCATTTTGTCTTGAAAGAGAAAGTAGACCAATCTACGATTTCGACCGATTTTTTTGCAACTGGGCTAATAAAGGACTGTATAACTGAATAAATTGTTAGCAATATAGTTCTTTGTAGGCATACAAGAGTCTCGATTTCATGATTTAAGATCTTTGTACTTTATAGCTTACTAACAGTTATTCTCATGTTTCGTCCATGTTTCTTTCGTTCCATACTAGGTAAAAATTGACATTGTTGGCTCTTCGTCAATTTATTTCTCATTTTCTTTTGAGATCTAACTCAATACTCTTTAAGTGTCTTTGACAAACTATTACAACTTACTTATTTGTTTAATTAACAAGCATTACAGTGGCGGATCCAGAGGATGTTCGGGAGGGGGGTGTTGGGGGGGGGGGGGGGGGGGGGGCTTGACCTGATTATTTCATCTTCATGCAGAAATTCAATCAAATTTTTTTAATACTAGGAAAACGAATCCCCCTAATTGTATCTTATTCGTTTTAAGAACTAGCTTTACAGTGGCGGATGCAGAGGATGTTCTGGGGGGGGGGGGGGGGGGGGGGGGGGGGGGGGGTTGTTGTAGCTAAAATTCAGTCAAAAAATTTTAATACTAAGAAAACAAGCCCCCTAATTGTAATAATAATAATGATGCAGTAGGTACTTGATATAGAACGTTTTTTCCAAATAAATAGTAGCTTCTTAGCAGTATTTTTGTGATTTTTTCTTTTTTAGGGGGGGGAGGGGTAAAGGGTTACAGAATCTTGAGCTGTGAAAGGGCTTTAAAGCCCTTTAGTATGGAACCAATTTCCTTTTTCCAGTAGGGAACCAACAGTATGATTATAACAATTATGAAGAAAGTACTTGATATTTACTTTTTTTCTCAAAATATACAAGCTTTTAGCAGTATTTTCATGACTTTTGGGGGTAAAGGGTTATAGAATCTGGAGAAAAGGGTCCTCTTGTATGGATCTGTTTTACTTTTTCCAGCAGGGGACCAACAGTACAATAATATTAATGAAGAAGGTACCTGGTATAGAACTTTCTTTTCCAAATATACCAGCTTTTTGCAGTATTTTGTTATTTCTGGGGGATAAAGGGTTACAGATTTTGGATTAAATGGACTTTTTGTATGGGACTGTTTTACTTTTTTTCAGCAGGGGACCAACAGTACAAAAGTAATAATAATAATGTCATTATGATGAAGAAGGTACTTGATATAAAACTTAAATCTTTTCTCCAAAGCTTTTAGCAGTAGGCCTATTCTCGTGATTTTTTGGAGGGAGGGGAAGGGGTAAAAATGTTACAGATTTTGGAGCTAAAGGACTTTCTGTTTAAAACTTTTTTACTTTTTTCAACAGGGGACCAATAGAACAATAATTAAAACACATAGAAGCTTATATTGTATTCATAAGATAGCAGATATAAACTTGGGCTGTAATTCAATTGTTTCTTGTTCATCCCAATTTTTAAGCGTTTTTAGTGGTAAGGGTCAAGTAGCAATAACTTTGTTGAAAACGGAGGTATTTACAAAAAATAAGCTGATTTGTCTTTTTCAGATGTGTATGTCTTCATATCTGAAACTCCTTTACTTGATCGTGCAATTTAAAAAAATCATTTTGCATGGCTACTGTATTACTAAACATATTACGATCATCAAGTTTTTATGTAAACTTTGTAACAAGACATCTGATTGCACGAGAAATCCGACTGAGCCAATCAGGGCTGACCCTGTTCAGTGTTGTTACAAGTAATTACGCAAAAATCAAACGTATGATCGTTAGTAATACGGGGCCCCTGATCACCAAAGCAGTTAACCCATTACCTGATGGCAAAGTTTTAGACTTGCCCAAATTCAGAAGTGTTGTGGACAACAATTTCAAGTGAATGAAATTTCACATTTTTTTGGTCTTTTTACGTAGAAAACATTGTGGGAAATGAAGAAATTGCTTGTCACAAGCAATTTCTTCATTTTCCACAATGTTTTCCAAGGCCATTATCATGTAGGGAGTCAAAAGGAGTCACCGTGTGGTAATGGGTTAACCCATTACCTGATGGCAAAGTTTTAGACTTGCCCAAATTCAGAGGTGTTGCGGACAACAATTTCAAGTGAACGAAATAAAACTTCTTTGATGTTTCTGGTAAGAAATCTTCATTTTCCACAATGTTTTCCAAAACCTTTATCTTGATAGTCGTCATTATAAGTGAACGGGTTGAAGGCTTTATATTGGTTGCGAATCAAACCCTTTATTGCCGCTGTTGTGGTTACACATTGGAATTGTCTCGAGGCTATTCAGATGAGTACCCAAAAGATAGGGCCTCGATTCGAAATATTAATTTTAGAATGTCTTTATCCCCTTTCAAGTTACTCTGCAATACCAATCAAAATGTGGACTAAACAATTTATCCTTTCTCAAACAACCCAATTTGGATGTCATTTGTGTAAAAAGCTTTTGAAAACATCAAGACAAAAGAAGAAAATATTAATAACCAGGATGTTCCCCTTTTGTCTAAATATTTCCCTATGCTAAATTTTGGATTGCATGTTCTATCATTATTGGTCAGTATCTTTTCTGTCATCTGCAGCATCTGAAAATTTTTTACCGTTCTTGATAACTCAGTATTTTCTATGCTGTCCTTCATTAAAATCGTTTTTAATGTCTGCAGTGGTTTCCAAATTGGACCACCCTAAAATTTTGTTGATTGGTAAAGGGTTAAATTATTCATTTATTTGCTGGGACTAATCTTTGACAATGATTTATCATATATACCTTTGTCTCAAAAATACAGAGAGACATTTTTTATTTGTTTTATTTCAATTTCAAGCATTTAGAAATGAGGCTAGATCAATTTGCTTTAGGAGATTGGTCACACTTCCTTTCCTTTTTTGTGAAAGTGAATAAAAAGCCATTGAACTTCTTTGTCCACTTCGGTCATCAAGTACTTCATTGTTCAGGAGTGGCAAAGGGAAGGTAGAGAAAAACATGTGCCCAAACAATCAAGAAAATATGTATTTTTAAAAATTAACCCTTTCCCAAACAAGACCTGGTTTTGACGTCCCAGGTGGAATAGGCTTGGGAAACATTGAAACAAAAGAAGAAACTGCTGATAACCAGCAGTTTCTACTTTTGTTGCAATATTTTCTATGCCATAATTAACACTATTCCTATCTTTAATAACATCCATTCTGTCATTTGTGGCAGTTTTTGAAGGGGATCACACTACAATTTTGTCGTTTGGGAAAGGGTTATTTTCTAGACATGTCCATATTTGTCAGAAGCCCCACCCCCCAACATTATGTAGAATCTGACGTTTATCAGCTGATACTAGGTCAACTGTATTATCATCATTCTATCCTCCCTAAACAATATTCTTGTATGAAATAAGGTCTGTAAACATAAAATATGGCTTTGTCATTTAATTCAGACTAATTTCGGTGGGTTTTTGGGCCGATTAATTTCCATCCGGAAAATATTTCTTTGTTTCCAGTGAAGAAATCCCCTAAACAATGGGTTCGTGTATGGGAGGGGTACTCACCAAACAACGCCGAATGCTCCGTAACCTATGGGCCGATCTGGTTGAATATCTTGAGGAGGCACGACTTGATAGTAAGGAACAGCTACGGCAGCGGTCAGGATAGCATGTTGCGAGGGGACGGGCGCAGGCGGGCCTGAAAATGCCATCATCTGTCGTGCGTGCCTTTGGCCCACGATAGCCATCGGCATTGTCAACATCGACCTGAATAGGCCGTTGGGAAACCCGTTGAATTGCAGGATTTATTCACAAAACATATCCAAACTAGAATCGAGCACGTAAAGCAAGGCCTAACCTAGCTTTCTCACACAAATATTCCTCACCAGAAGCACTTAGAAGCGAGAATTTCATACAAGAATTTGAGGTGAAATGATGGCACACTGACTCACACGCGGCGAGACTAGCACACAAAGAAGTCACGTGACTACGCCTAGTGTATTACCCGAGATGCAACGTCACAGAGGTCAAAGGTAGCAAGGTGCGCGCTTAACCAAATTCCTCTTTAATTGATTTTTCACCTTGATTGATCGATTTTATTGTCGAGCGGCTGCACGATGAAAAAAAATAATAATAATGAAATCCCTTAAATGTAATATTTTTGTGCACGAGTGTCAATTTTAATTCTGAATTCAATTAGATATTTCCTTTCTTTCGTTAACTCTTTACATATATAGGCCTAGACCTAGATTTATAAGAAACTTTGAGAGAAAATAAGAAATAACTGGTTATCGGCAATTTCTTTTTCATTCAAAAGTTTCAATTTTGCTTAAAGTAGAAGTATTAACATCAAACATGAACCATATTTAACTTGAATTTTGTAGTCTTCAACTTCTTCAACATTCAGTTTTGAGCAGTTCACATGCAGTTATTAGTGAAAAGGGTTATGTTACCTATAATTGTACCATTCCCTACTGATTACTAATAGGTTAACCCTTTCCCAAAAGACAAAATTTTAGGGTGATCCACTTCAAAAACTGCCACAAATGACAAAATGGTTATTAGTAAGGAAGTGGCTAGAGATACGGGCCCGTATCCCTAGCCTATGGGGGCTAGAGATACGGACCCGTATCTCTAGCAAAACCCCCCATGTTTCACTAGAGATACGGGCCCGTATCTCTAGTGAAAACAAGGGGGTTTTGCTAGGGATACGGGTCAAACGACTTCCGGTCTTACATACGGGCTAACTTATCGCGTCAATTATGAAAAATCGATAATATTGATCCTTTCCCAAACTGCGAAATTTAGACTACGTTTTGAAATTAGTTTCAGACGACACATTAAATAGTCTTTAGGCAAATGTCTCACTTACAAAATATTGCAGGGAAAATTGCTGAAACTATTTCTTTTTGTTTGATAAAGGTTTAAAATGGAAATTATTTATTTCATAGATATCTTATCTCGTTATTCATACACTTTATGCCGTGTGTATTAACCCTTTTGTTTGTTAACCCATTACCAAACAACAAAATTTTGGAGTTGTCCAAATTCAAAGATGCTGCAGACGGCAATATGAATTGAATGAAATTTCGCATTCTTTGATCTTTCTTTGTAGAAAAAAAATGTGGGAAATGAAGAAATTGCTTGTTACAAGCAGTTTCTTCATTTTCCACAATGTTTTTCAAAGTCATTATTTTAAAGGGATTTAAAAAGAGTCATTGTGTGGTAATGGGTTAATATCATTCTTGTTTGACAAGATACTGTAAATGTGGATAAGGCGGATCTAGGGGGCTTCGGGGGGCTCAAACGGCCGATTCTTTCACTTTTATGCAGAAATTCAGCCAAAATTGTGTGATACTAGGAAAACAAACTCGGGCTATGTGTACATTCGAATCCCCTTAGCCTCACCGAAACTCTGGATCCGCGGTAGTCAGAAATATGATTCAGTTGATCATATGCAGATCTGTATAAGCCTACCCGCCTCCAGATCTATGAGAAAATTAACCGACTGTTAATTAAATTAAACTGTTAATTTTGAATATCTCGTATATCTAGACCTCCTTGTATCATGTAATAGAGTAATAAGAGTAAGGGAATAATAAAGGGTGTTTATGTCCATAAGGAACGAGTTCATTATCACCTGCTAAATTTTCTGTACATTTTTTCATCTAAAAAAAACATTTTTAATAGAAAAAATAATTAATAAGTACATTGGCATCCACCTATTGCGTTTACCTGTTTATCCGATTAAGACACATCTTATTTCATACAGTAACATCTGAGACTGACCAGTTGTAGGTCATCTTCACTGACTCTGGGATTTCCACAATAAATATCTTATTTCTTCGTCAATTTTCAAGCGATTTGTTGCATGTACCTCGCCTTACTGAGTTTTAAAAAATATAGTAATACATCTGAGCAAAGAGCTTAGTAAGGTCGGGTAGGCTACATGCACCAAACCGCTTGAAAATGTACTCTAAAAGAAGGGTTAATTCAAAAATTCATACCTGAAGCGTGGCTAATTTGGCCGAAGTTGTTATCAATTCGTTTTCTGGTCGGTTGAGATCAAATTGTGAAAAAAGTAAAAGGATTCCATAAATAATCCATATATCTGATGAAAAGGCTCAGTAAGGCGGCGTACATGCAACAATCCTTTTGAGAATTGACGCAGAAAAAAAGGTTATAGCAAAATATTTGACCAGAATTGAGATTATAATTTCGTCCGTAGTCGTTATCCATCCCATGAAGCACAATCTCCATCGCGTGACTGCATTCAGACCATAAATTGGATGATAAATATGAGGTGTGTGTAATTTTGCAGCTCTAAAATGTTAAAGCATGGGGAAAATGATGGTTTTCATCACTTTCTCCATAAATCTCCTTTATCTCAATATTTTCAGTTCTAACAAAGTTTAAATCGAGACACGTTCGGGGAAGAGGTATGCGTATTTACCGCTTCCAATGAAATGACTTTGATACAGGCGTTTTCTTTTAGTCCACCAATGGCGGTAACCTTTCGAAGAGAGTCATGGGCGACAAAAAAGGGTTTTCAAAATAATGAAATATATAGACGATACTGTTGATGGAAAAGGAAAAAAGTTACTTTACTATTTTTATCTTTTCCCTCAACAGTTTACCATTTCACCCTTTCCCAAATTTTAAGACAATTGACTGGTCCTAAGTTGTCCAATTGCAAAATTTTGCGTTGCATGCCACATACAAAATACTTTGGTTAGGAAGCTCGCATCCAACATGAACGGCATCAAGCTGAGATAAGAACATGATTAATTTCATCAATCTATTTAAATTTTAATCACTCATAACGTACGTAAAAAACATTATTTGTTCTAGGAATTGGATAATCTAACAAATAGATTTTAACGCTGCGTTCAAAAAATTATCGATTACATTTCGACTGCTGGTGCACATAACCAATTGGTCCTACCAGTATTTATCCATAACAGTAGGCATACAAACACAATATATGCCTACGATCGAAGCTGTCCATTCGGCGTAGGTGAATCATTATACAAAAATTTCACTGCATTATTGAGAGACGAATAGCATAACTTCTGTCAAACTTCATGAAGAACATTTGCCAAGCAACGGATAGAACCAATGATCCCAGGATAATGTCGGACGTTATCGGCTGCACTACCAACCCTCTCTCTAATGACAAGATTTGAAAACATTTCTTGTTTTGGAATGTGTTGAGGATGTCAAGTAGCCTATCACATTAATTTGGAATGTGTAACAAGAAGTATGAGAAGTCGGTAAAAAAGCGAAAATTGTTCGCGGTAGGGTAAATATTGAGTTATTATTATGTAATAAAGACAAGTTTGGGTGTTGATCGTGGACAGATTTCAATTAGCCTAGTCCCGGTGATTCATGAAGGGATAATATAAACAGCTGAAAAGGGGGACACAAAACAACAAAAAATAACAAAGGTTAAGGCCCGGTCACACCGAGCGAGCGGTGCTATAGCGGTCCTGGAGCGGTACAGAAAATCCAAAACCGCTCGTCACCGCTCACACCCTGAGAAAAAAGATCAAAGAAGACCTGCGTTGATTTAGCGGTGCCAAGCGGAAGCCAGCGTTGCTAAAGCGGTTCTAGAGCGGTAGGTAACGGTTGATAGCGTTGAAGCGAGCGTTGGTATAGCGGTGTTTTGCGCATGCGGATTTTCTCTTGGTATCATTAAATTTTTTTATGATTAAAAAGAGAACTAACACAGCATCCCCAGGAAATGTTCAATCTTAACTCATTTCCAAACAAGATCTGGTTTTGACATCCCTGTTAGTAAATAATTGGAAAATACTGAGGTTAAAGAAGAATACGCTGATTATCATTATTTTCTCCTTTTTCCTCAATATCTTGTATGGTATATTTTACAAAACCCTATCTATATCAGCATTTTTGTCGTCTCGTACTGCTTAAAAATCAATCCAAATCATGGCCGTTTAATTTGGAAATGATTTGAAGCAAAGAAGACTTAAAGGCGTCAAGAACTTGCTTGGTGTGATAGAAATAAGCAAGGAATCCGAATAAAAAGTTATTGATGACCGAGTAACATCTTACTTGGTTGTCAATACAATTTTATCAACTGATTCCTACAAGATCACCATACCAGGCAATTTCCTGGTCCTATTCCATCTTCTCTGCTTGCCTCGAACCGAATTCAAATTGATCACGTATTAATGTAGTCCTACCTTATTGAGATTCACGCACCGTTGGGCTTATTGGTGCGATGTCGTTAACATTAGTTTTAGACTTTCAAAAGTACACGTAACTAGCCTGACACGTCAACGTATGTAAACTTGTAATCTGCGTGTAAATCCCTTTGTAATTGCAGAACTCTGCCACAGAGTTACGAGGTGCCTTACAAGCCACATGCTTGCCATCAATGGTACCTACTATATGTGGAAAGTTCCATCTCTTGTATTATTGGTCTGCCAGGTCTCGCCATCATTGCTCTTTTGTAGGACACACCAAGAGTTCATCAATATATCCATTGATGATGGCTTCTACCACCTCTATAACTATCAAAGAGATAGTGTTGAAGGGAATTCTCCAAGCATACTGCATGTTACGGTAACTGTTACCAGATGCTAGGTGTCGTAGGGCTATCGCCACTTTTAATCCAGGCTCAAGACTGTCACGATAGTTAGCATCTGCCATTTTTAATCTGGGATCAACCTCTGTAAGAGTTGGTTGAACGTGGCAGGTGGCATTCTCAAAAATGCTGGAACGCCCGTGGGTTTTCATTTCTTAGCTCTACCATAAATCTAGAATACAATCCTTGTTCAGGCCTTCTCACTATCCAATGGCTGATCCAAACCTTCTCTCTCTTCTCCTCCTTTCAACATGTAGTTGTAACCTGGCAATGTTGTTATTTTGACGCTGCACCACCGCACCTATAGCAAGCAATCTCTTACCGTCCATGGTAACACAGATTTCTGTATTAGTTTCCACTATTATATGTATGCCTAAAGGGCAGACCCAACCTATTTCTGGACGAAGCGATGACCAAGTTGAATTATATACTATTGTTATAAAATGTACGAATCCAATGAAATTCGTTAGTTCGTAAAAGATGCATCTTCAATTATCTATTTATGTATCGTCATGCACCCTAAAAATTAAGTATCTTAGTGAGTTGGCTCAAAATGCACTTACAAAAGTTTTGCACTGGTCCATCGATATTCAGAGTTGTGTATTTAGATACAGAAAGACTACCCCGCTCTCGTTGCGCAGAAATTTCTTTGAATTATATCACATAATCCTTTACCAAACAAGACCTATTGGTTTTGAGAAATAGCTTAGAAAACATTGAGACAAAAGAAGAAAATGTTGGTAAACAGCATTTTCTCATTTTATCTCATTTTTTCAGATGTGTCTTGTAAATGAATCCTATTTTTACTGAAGTCTATTTTGTGATCTTCGACAGCTTTCAAATTGGAATGGGTTATGATATAATAATAATAATAATAACAATAATAATAATAATAATAATAATAATAATAATAATAATAATAATAATAATAATAATAATAATAATAATAATAATAATAATAATAATAATAATAATAATAATAATAACACCTTTTCGTTATATTATGAGTTTGATTTTCTGTTTTTAACGGCAGTTTGACTTCAAATGAGTAACTTGTCAGCTTCTCTGCGTGTCGTTATCTTCCTTTTCCGATAGGTGATGTTTTCACAGACTGGCAGATATTATTAGTCTACATACGCAGACAATTTTTGTCGTTCGGATATCCTCGGATAATGTCGACCAAAGATCGAATCATCGACTCGGATGTGTGTGTATGAAGAAATCTTGAAAAAAAAAATGGATTTCTAAGCCGAAAGTGGCTACGCTTCATAAAGTAGTTTTCGAGGTCAACCAAATGCACAACCATGGCAACTTGCGGGACTTGCAGGTTGTAATCATTCTAAAAAGAAAGGACACTGGAGCTGCAAACAATATATTTCAGTATCACTGTCGCGTCATTGTTGACATTAGTCACAGACGAACGTTTTGAATTGTTGTTCTATTCTATTCTATTCATAGTCTGAAAGTAGTTCTACGAGATGCATCCAAGGTATGATTCGATAGAGTTGTCCTTGGTGATCCAATTGAATTTTTGTGTGTGTCGCAGACAAAGTCTGTGGTCCCATATCCGACGACTATCAGCGGTCCTAAAGCGGACCAAAGCGTTGACGAACTTTCATATAGCGGTGTCCAACTTTCTCATAGCGGTGGTTTAGCGGTAGTGAACGGTGCCAGAGCGTAAAATTGGCCCGTTCTCACCGCTCGCGATATTTTGGGCAGTCCAAAACTTTCAGAGCGGTCGGGGAGCGGTAAAGAGACTTCAGCGGTAGTTGAGCGTTTCGCAGCGTTGTTGTAGCGGTTGTGAGCGGTGACGAGCGGTTTGGGATTTTCTTTACCGCTCCAGGACCGCTATAGCACCGCTTGGCCGGTGTGACCGGGCCTTTACGTGTAATAACATGATAATTAACGAACTCGTTTCTCGTGATGATACACAAATGATAAAAGGCAAGGGGTAGCGAACTGGGTATGCTATTCGCTGAGAAATTAAGGCAATAGACTATACTTTCTTGACGCAAACCTTAGAGTTTCTTGCCAAACAAGAATAGCCCTTAGGCTAATATTAAAACAAACAAAAGGGTTAATAGGCCATACACATGTCACATGTGTGAAGCCATTGATAAATTTGCTAATAGTTAGCACCTTCTTGTCAAAAGATAATAAAAATACCATGAGATAAATCTAATAGACTATTGAATTAATATAAAGTTTAAATTCTAATACGTTCCTTTCAGCAATTTCTCCATTCTTCCGACATTTACCCTGTAATAGGCCTATCGCCTGTAATTTCAAAATGTATTATATAGTCTAAATTTCGCAGTTTGGGAAAGGATCAGTATTATCGATTTTTCATAATTGACGCGATAAGTTAGCCCGTATGTAAGACCGGAAGTCGTTTGACCCGTATCCCTAGCAAAAAACCCTTGTTTTCACTAGAGATACGGGCCCGTATCTCTAGTGAAACATGGGGGGTTTTGCTAGAGATACGGGTCCGTATCTCTAGCCCCCATAGGCTAGAGATACGGGCCCGTATCTCTAGCCACTTCCTATTAGTAAAGATATGATTTGTCTAAAATATGGCATGGAAAATATTGAGACAAAAGGAGAAACTGCTGGTTACCAGCAGTTTCTTCTTTTGTCTCAATGTTTTCTCAAGTCTTTTCTGTTATGGACGTCAAAACCAGGTCTTGTTTGGGAAAGGGTTAAATTAGGTGACGATTTTTGTGTTTCACCGATACATTATTTATTATTCACCGCCTGGTTACAGCAAAGAATGAACAAAGTATTTCTCATATTGTATGACTTGGCAGTGGTAGTAATAATACACACGTTAACCATTTCCCAAACAGCAAAATATTAGGGTGGTCTAATTTGAAAGCTGCTGCTTGGACGTTGATAAAGATATAATTTGTCTAAAGTATAGCACAGAAAACATTGAGACATAAGGAGAAAATGCTTATCATCAGCATTTTCTTCTTTTGCCTCAATGTTTTCCAAAGCATTTTCTCTTTGGCATTTCAAAACCTGATCTTTTTGGGAAAGGGTTAAAACCAATTCTATATAATTTTGATCGGACTTTCGTTCTTTCTTTCTTTCTTTCTTTCTTTCTTTCTTTCTTTCTTTCTTTCTTTCTTTCTTTCTTTCTTTCTTTCTTTCTTTCTTTCTTTCTTTCTTTGTCCCCTTTCAAAAGATGAAGCTGAGAGAGATAAAAAAAAAATAATTATTATGTTTTGTATATAATTTCACAAGTAGGAGAAGATTGAAACAAAAGAAGAACTCTTCTTTTTATCAATGCTTTCACGATCATTTAATATGGTAAGGGCGTCAAAACCATACACTTCTTATTTATAGTTCGAGAAATTTTAATGATTTTGATCATCAGTAAAAGCTTTTACAATGTTGTCTAGGGAGGGGTTTTAAATACGTTTCATAAAAGGTACGGTAATTTGAGAACGCTAAAAGGACATTCGCTTGGTTACTTCGTATCAATCCTCTGTTTTTCTTTATGTCGTTGACAAAGAGATCCTGTTATGCGATTCCACATTTGGTTAATTTTTCATTTTTTTCCGGATTTTAAGTCATTTCAACAAATTCAGAAATCCATCTCAGCCAACATTTTTTCAAAAGTCTTTGTGACACGTATAATTTGGCCGAAGACGAAGTGCTGGACTTGTAACACGGGGGTTGCAAGTTAGATCCCCAGTCACTCCTGTATAGGCTATTGCAGATGAGCTGAAGTTCCGTCTCAATATGACCTTTGCTTTTGAGAGGGGCGTAAACACAATTCTATCAGTCGGATGGCCAATCGGTAACTAAACCTGACTTCAAACCACTGGTGGTGAACTCGGCCAAAGTGAGGGACGTTTTTCGCTACTACAAGGTACAGATATTTTGCGTTTATATGTGAGTTTAAAGATCTGATTTTCTAATAACAATAAATTTGTTCCAAAAATACTAGACCGGGTTAACCGATATGTATTGACAAACCGTATGTGGTGTTATAAAATCTAGTAACTACGGCTTTATCGAAGCCGTAGTTACGATATTTTTTAACAACACCGACGGAATACTATGATCGCAAAAAAACGTCCCGCGCTTTGGCGAAGTTCACCACCAGTGTTACTACCTTGATAGAAATCGCTTATGAAAACATTGAGACAAAAGATAATCAGCATTTTCACTTTTGCCACATTTTTTTCTGTGCTATAGGCCAATATTTCACACAAAATTATGTTATTTACTTAATTCGAAGCAAGTTGAGAAAGTTAAAAGGGAAACAACTGCTGCTTATTGATTACAATATTGTTATAGTTATAATAACTGAAATTACTTCCCTTATCGACCAAAAGCAGACTTGTCTAAATTACTGAAAAGTTACAAACCAAACGAAACAAACCATCACATATTTTTTTTACCGAATTTTCATATAAAATTAAACAATCAGGCTACAGGAGGAGGTTCGTTTGAATCCCAAGGATCCGCCACTAGACCTCCCATCCAGGAATTCCTTTTATGCTGAGAACATTTGTGAAAAGTTTCCCTTTCCGCAATAAGACCTGCTATTGACCAGAGACATAGATAAACGACACAATTCAATTAATATGAACATTGAAAAACTTTTCCTCTTTTGCCTCAATGTTTTCCAAAGCTAACTTGAGACGACAAAACAAGGTATTGTGTGGGAAAAGGTTAAACAAAATTGACCCTTGATCATTCACCTTACATGCTGATCTACAGTATTTCCCAAAATATTGCTAATTTCATCGATTGGGATTTCTTGCTTTGTGTGTTGTCATAGCAATATTGGATTTCTATGCAAGAGAAACTAGCACCATAACGGGTAAGCACGTTTTTATGCTATTTTTTCCGAATGTTAATATAGACAATTCAAATCAGTACCTACAGCATTGGGCTTGAATTAGGAATAACACATTTAGAATGAATTTAACCCGCCTATCAGTATGTTACTTTAGGTAAACTTAAAGATCTAGATTTCGGTTCGGGAAAGGTTGGATTATCGACCAACACCAGCTTCTGTCTCTCTAAGTTCGTAGAAAGCAATTTAATATTGGGTGGATACAACCTTCTTAACTTTTCCTAAACAACAAAAATGTATATCGTTGGTTGTGAACAAAAACCTCGTAACTGTAGCTTAAACAAGCTGCAGTTACGAGATTTTTGGTGAAAAGCATCGAAATGTCCAAATTTGAATGAGTCGAAGACGATAGAATAAAATTTTTGATTCGACTTTCAGAATGAAAGAGTCTAGATTTCTACATTCAGTTGATTTCAGTTTATATGACAGTTCTCTCACTTTTCTTTCAGTACAGAATGACCGTTGAGCCACCAAACTTTCAGATCCACGAAACACCCATAGACACATATTACTGGACAGCCGAACCGAATAAACTTTTACTACTAACTTTAGTGTTCATTTTTAGTGCATTGTTCCTGTGGAAAAACAAACCAAGGCATTATCCAAATGGACCATGGGCTTTCCCGGTGATAGGTAACTTGGGCTTATTTAAAACTAAAGCGCATATTTGTATAACGAATCTAAAGAACAAGTATGGTGATATATTCAGTTTAAAGATGGGAAGGCGTAACGCGATCGTAGCGTGCTCGTACGATGCGATACGACAAGGACTAGTGAAACATTCCGAAGCATTCGCAGGAAGACCAAGCAAATTCTCTCGCAATGTGTTGAACGATGGGAACTTGGAAGCTGGTAAGTTCGTTTGTATCGAGTTGATTTGTTATTTTTCACCCGACACGTAGGCTACTTTTAATAAGGAACGATTTTATTCAGTATGCCGTGACGTAATTTCGGACAAATAAAAGTATTTCGTCGGTGTTGTTATAAAATCTCGTAACCACAGCTACAGTTGTCGCCACGTCGTATGGCACAATGTTTATGTTTTGTTCAAATGTAATTGAATGTTAAAGAAAACATAAACACGTGCCATACGATGTGGCGACAACTATAGATTCAAGCCGTATAATAGATTCACAATTAAACGAGAATAATTTCAGTTGTTTTGATAAAGCAATTCAACTGTAATTATTCTCGTTTAATAGTGAATCGATTATATAATCGATTCACTATTAAACGAGAATAATTACAGTTGAACTGCTTTATCAAAACAACTGAAATAATTCTCGTTTAATTGTGAATCTATTATAGTTATAATAGATTCACAATTGAACGAGAATAATTACAGTTGAATCGCTTTATCAAAACAACTGAAATTATTCTCGTTTAATAGCGAATCTATTATACGAGATTTTATAACAACAACGACGGTTTATGAATACATAACAGTAAACAACATTGTCTATTTTTAGCACAAAACCTCTTGCTATTCATCCGACGCAAATCAATTTTCGTCGGACGAAAATGATATCTAAAAATACTTTTGACAAAAACGGTACACTACTGTACATGTATAGTATTTCAACATTTTTTTATTAACACCACGAAGTCCACCCCTATGAAACTCACGAGACGTCAGGATTATTCGGGCGATGTCGTAAACATTCGGCGGTGGAACGTTCCACCGCCAAATGTTTACGACGTCACCCGAATATGTTCGGGTACGTGCAACGAAGGTTAACGACGTCGCACGAAAAATTCCAACGTCGCGTGAATCTCCTTCTCTCCCGTCCGAAATAAGAGCTGCTTCTACAGTTTCATGTTTTGAGAAATACTTAACAAGGGCGGATCCAGGATTTTTTTTCCAGGGGGGGGGGTCCAAGCCCAAGATTTTTTTCCAGGGGGGTCCCCCCACCCCCTCTAGATCCACCCATGCTTAAAGACATATTTGTTTAAACAGATTTATGGAAATTAAACACTGATTTTCCTTTTATGTGTATCGTCGTTCACGGTTCATTATTTTATACTCATATAATTCTTATAACGTATGTATGATATTTCTTATTAGTATGATGTATATTTTAGTAGATTTTATGTTTGTAACGCGCTTTTGAAAGTACTTTCGTATGATAAAAGGGCGATATAAATTCGGTACCTCAATAATTAGGGGCGGACTACCTTTATCCTTGGTAACATTATCCTTGGTAAGCTCCAGAGACAGAGCCAATGGTTCCGCACAGAAAATCCTCTGGGGCGTCTAGAGCTTGCGCGATCTTTGGTACATATTTTTTAATTTGTGGTCCAATTATTTTCTTTGGATGCTTAAAAGCGAAAAAAGGAGAATGTCATTATCCGCTTCAACCATTTACCTATTGAAAAAAAGATAGGATGTTTGTATTACCGATATTTACTACATGTATACTATATAGCTTAGAATGAGAAATCGGCATTCAGCATTTTCGTCTTTGCCTTGATGTTTTCCCAAGTATTTTGTTTTAGCAACGCCAAACCGATGCCCTGTATTTCTAATTATGTAGTTTGTATTTACTTTGCAGGTATCGCATATTCCGACTTCACACCCAAATATAAAATGAAGAAGCACTTCACTTTATGTGGAATCGAGCAAATGTGCGGACAGAGCAACATACTAGAAACCATGGTGATAGCTGAAGCTGAAAACTTAGCCTACGTTCTGTCCCTGCAGAAGAAACCATGCAGCTTAGGTGTCGTGTTCGAATCCACTATTTTGCGGATAATGCTCTTCCTGGTGAACGGAAAACTTTACACCCCTGGGGATGAGAACTTTCTGGAAATATGGCGGACCTACGAGCTGCGCCATGAACTAGCCGTGGATAACTGGAACACGAACTTTACTTTCTTTAGTGGATGGAATAGACAGAAAGATATAGAAGTTCGGGAAAGGGTTAAACTACAGTTTGAATATCAAAGGCACATTACAAATAGGTAAGTTGGTAATGGTAATGTTAAAATTTCAAATACATATCGCAGCTTTTCAACAAAAACTTCGTAACTGCAGCTTGTGTTCAGCTGCAGTTACGAGGTTTTCTTTGAAAAGCGACGATATTGCTCAACTTGTTATCTGCATTGTCTTCTTCTGTCTTTCGAATCTGTCTCTAAATCGACGCTGGAATTCTTTGGACAGGATGAACACGCCATAGGGAATCATGAATGTGAATTCTGAGGATTTCGTGTTCATTTTCCTTAGGACCAAGGGACTTTTGTCCCTTGAGATTAAACTACCGTGTTTAAAAATGTAATCTGCATTCGAATTCGGAAATTTTGAGCGATTTAGTATATCTTCATTGAGAAGTGCACATTTTATACACTTCACAAATCCAAGACGGTCTCTTTTGTAACTTTCAGGCATAAAGATTGTTTCAATCCAAACTTGGCCTCTGACGTCATAGATCACGTGCTCGTTATGCTCGAGAAGAACGAGGACTCGGGACTTCTGGATCAAGATGACCTCGACTCGCTGTTTATTGAAGCCGCCGGATCTGGGTATAAAGCGGTAGCTGCAACGATGCAGTGGCTTATTTTGTACCTGGCAACTTTTCCTGACATACAGAGGAAGGTATGGTAAATTTCTTAAAATCATAGATGACGACCAACGATGCAGTGGCTTATTTTGTACCTGGCCACCTTTCCTGACATACAGAGGAAGGTATGGTATTTCTTTTTAAATCATAGATGAAACTCTAGATAATCGAAATCGCTTTTCAACAAAAACCTCGTAACTGCATCTTGTGCCAAGCTGCAGTTACGAGGTTTTCGATGAAAAAAATGCGAAATAATGCATCTTGTACTTTAAAATAGATCTACAGAAGACTGAGACTAGCCAGAATATGGAAAAGTACTTTATATCATTTGCTAGTATAATGTCCTTAGACCAACCTATGTCTAAGCGTAGTCTGGTCCATATGCACGCTGTTCTATTAAAGTAATGCAATGTGAGAGCTATTTACGAGCTGACTTTAATCAGTATGTAACCATGGTGGAACAAGAGAAACTATCCAGAATCTAATGGTATGCAGACATCGTTAATCTGTCTATTATGACAAAAGTAGTTTAGGGAAATGGTTAAACAGTTAATTGTCTTTGGTTGTCTTTACTCTCTTCGTTTCTTCGTTTCAAGCTCATGTAATAGATCTATCTCCTTGTAGAGAAAGAAATATTTTATACTGCTATGGAAAAAGAAAGAAAATGACTGTATACAGAATTTTCTTCTTTTAATCCTTTCCCAAACGACAAAACTTTAGGGTGATCCACTTCAAAAACTGCCACAAATGACAAAATGAAGTTATTAAAGATAGAATATGTGTAAAATATGGGATAGAAAATATTGAGACAAAAGGAGAAACTGCTGGTTATCAGCAGTTTCTTCTTTTGTTTCAATGTTATCCAAAGCCTTTTCTATTAGGGACGTCAAAACCAGGTCTTGTTTGGAAATGGATTAATTCATTGTAACCAGGTACACGATGAGCTGATACGAGTGGTCGGGAAGGAGAGGTTACCAAAACTCTGCGACCAGCCTAACTTGCCGTATACATGCGCCGTTATTTTAGAAACACAGAGACTCGCCACCGTTATGCCGTTCCTGATGCCGCATTCTGTCACAGAGGAAACGAATTTCATGGGTAGGTCTCCTAGATCCGCTAGTATCTTTTGCCACAATAAATTGATGGGAATAAAACTTGTCACAGACAAACTTTCGTTCTGACAAAAAGCTACGCACCGCAAAACTGTTGTTTGAACTTTGAGATGAACCAAATTCTATTTCCCATTCTCCAAGCACCATCTGGTTTTTACGTCATCGATAGGTTCAGTATACATTAAGATTAAAGAATTGTATTGAATGGAGTTTTACGTCCACTAAGATCATATAATAATAATAATAATAATAATAATAATAATAATAATAATAATAATAATAATAATAATAATAATAATAATAATAATAATAATAATAATAATAATAATAATAATAATATCTTTATTTAACGAAGGTGACTTATTAAGACATCACTACAATACACAATATCATAATGATTAACTTATTTACAATAAGGCCTTCAAACAACATTCATACAAAAGTCAGTATTGACAATCACACAAAATTATCAATAATAATAGTTATCTGACAGATACTCGTAGGATCTAAATTATTGCATGTTATTGATTAAATAGTGTTTGATTTTTCCTTTGAAATTGGTCAGCTTTGGTTCGTTTCTTATTTGGATTGGAATTGAATTCCATACATTAACGCTGAAATAACTGAAGCTACTTTTGTATATATTCGTTCGAGGTCTTTTAGTCAGGATTAGATCGCTTTTTGTCTCTGAGCGTAAATGATAGTTTTCATTGACTGATACTCGTACTAAGTCTGACATGTAACTTGGCGCATTGTTGCCGATTGTTTTATGGATAAGGACCGCAGTATGATACTTACATCTATTTTGAAAAGTCAGCCAATATAGCTCTTTAAATAACGTTTCTGTAGGAAATCTTTTAGACTTACCAAGAATTAATTTGCCGATACGTCTTTGCAAAACAAATATTTTGTTTACATAACCTTGCTCAGGTTTGCCCCAAATTACACAACAATAATCCATTATGGGTAGTATGTATGAGTTATAGAAAAGCATTTTCATTTCGTCTGTTAAATAAAAAGTTATATGTTTGAACAGAGCTATTTTCTTATTCACTGCTTTACAGACAGAATCAATATGAAATTTCCAATTTAAGTGGTTGTCAATGTAAACGCCTAATACTTTCTGCACCTTCACGTTTTCCAGTGCATTACCATTTAGATTCAAAATTAGTTTTTTATCGTCAGTAAGTGCATGCCTCGAACCAATTAACATGCATGTCGTTTTAGATGGATGTAGAGCCATGTTATTGAGAATACACCAATTTTGAACGCGAATTAGATTGTCTTGAAGAGTGTTTTCTATTGAGATCACATCATATCCTGATTTATACATGGTAGAATCATCAGCGTACAAATCAATATCAACTCCAGAAGATGAAAATGATATATCATTTATATAAATCAGAAATAAAAGCGGACCTAAAATTGAGCCTTGAGGAACTCCAGATTTAATTTCAAGTGAGTTAGACTTTAAATTGCCAAGCTGTACAAGCTGTCTCCTCTGTGATAAGTATGACTTCATAAGGCCATGCGCTTTGTTTGAGAAATGGTACAGCTTAAGTTTATGTAAAAGTATTTCGTGATCAACAAGATCAAAGGCTTTACGTAAGTCTAAGAAAACTGTTCCGATTAGTTTACCCTCATCAATATCTTTTAACCAAGCGTCTATCATTTTAACCAGAGCTGTAGTGCACGAATGATTTGCCCTAAAGCCAGATTGAGAATGGTTGATGATATTTGTATCTTTAAAGAATTTATGTAAGTAGTTGGCAATGTGTCTTTCAAAAATTTTTGATATTGTAGGCAAAATTGATATGGGTCTATAATTGAAGGGATCATCTTTATCCCCACTTTTTAAAATCGGTATAACTCGAGCCAGTTTCATCGCATCTGGATACACACCTGAAGCAATACTATTGTTAATAATTGATGTAATAGAAGGGGTTATAATAGCCCCACATTGTTTAATAATTTTTGGACCTAAACCGTCTAATCCTATAGCTTTATTCGAATCAAGTTTGCTTATATAAGTGTATACTTCAAGCGTCGTAATGAATGGAATATTGAACTCATTATTAATCAAATTCTTGTCTAGTATTCTTTTAAGAAATTCGAAATTTGATTCACAAAAAGATGTCTTTGTCACGATATCTGATACACTAACAAAATGTGAATTTAATTCATTGATTATGTTAAGATTACCCTGAATAATCGTTTCGGATTTTGTAATTGTTTTTGGTAAAATTAATTCATCTGATTGATTTACTTTTGCTATGCATTTCAGATTTTTCCATAGCACCTTAGAATCTTTATTATTTTGTACAGCTTCATTGAAATAATTTTTCTTGTTCTGCTTAATCATACATGTCACATTGTTTCGAAGAATTTTACAGTGGTCATGATTTCCTTCTTTATGAGTTTTATCTCTAGCCAGCATCTTTTCCGTTATGTTTCTGTTGAACCAACAAGGTTGGTGAGATCTCTTCACTCGCCTCTGTTTTATTGGTGCGTGACGAGAAAGAATCGAGTTAAAAATCGTATAAAATTCTGAAAGAGCTTTGTTTGGGTCCGTAAATGTTTCTACCGATTCTAAACCAGAAAGCATTAAGTCATTTTGAAACTTTTCAATATTAAAGTTTTTGAAACATCTATATTCTATGACTTTATGATTCGTTTTATTGGAATGTGTACTGGTTGAAAGACGGGTAAAACATACGGGAAAATGATCACTTATTGATAATGTAGAAACGAAAACTTCACAAATATTTTGAAATGAATTTGTGTAAATATGATCTATAATACTAGCGCTTTGTTTCGTCACCCTAGTAGGACTTTGTATTATTTGACACAGGTCAAAGTTTGACACAAGATTTGACCATTTGATATTTTCATATGTTTCGTTTTTCGCGTCGTATCTAATGTTGAAGTCGCCCAATATATGGTACTCTAAATTGAGTAAATCTGCCTGTTCAATCTGATCACTGTATAAGTCTATCCATGTTTGATTTGAATTTGGTGGGCGATAAACGAAATTTAACAAAAAAGATTGAGATTTTGTCCGTTTAATTTCAATCCAAAGAGATTCAATTTGTCCAGATTCAAGATCACGACGTCTCTTAAATTGTATTTCATCCGAAAGATAAACGATGATGCCTCCTCCGGACTTGTTTTCCCTATCCCGCCTTTCAAAGACGTAATTTGGTATAGTCAATATATGGAGACGGGACCTCGGATTAAAGTCTCATCCGAAAGACTGGAGAGGCGGGGAGCGAACCAGCGACCCCTGTGTATCAACTCTAGCGTGTTACCAGTGCACCACCTCCGCCCCTAAAGATTAAAGAAGAAAATGCTCATTTTTCTCAATATCTTATTTGTTACATTGTGCGTTAATCAAGAGAGCAGGAGCCCGTATTACTAACGATCGTACGTTTGATTTTTGCATAATTACTTGTAACAACAGCCCTGATTGGCTCAGTCGGATTTCTCGTGCAATCAGATGTCTTGTTACACAGTTTACACAAAAACTTGATCGTAAGATGTTTAGTATTACGGGGCCCAGGAGCATAACCCTTTCACAAACAAGACCTGGGTTTGACATCCCTGATGAAAAAAGGGCTTGGGAAAGAAGCATGGAAACAAAAGACGAAAATGCTGAAATCATTTTCGCCTTTTGTCTCAATGTTTCCTGTGCTACATCATTTACAAATTCTACCTTTATTAACATTCACTTTGTCATCTGCAGCAGCTTTCAAAATGCACCAACTTAAACTTTTGTCGCTTGGGAAAGAGCCCAAATCTCATGTGACATACATAGATATCATTGAAAGAAAGTTACATACCATTTGAGCTTTGTATGTTGAATACTTTTTGAGAAAAAGCAAATGTTACGTTTTCTGACAGACAGACACGAGTAAAACAATTATGCCCCCCCCCCCCCCCCCCCGATGTCTCGATACGGTAGCATAATAATTATACAACTTTCAGGTTACACCTTGCCAGAAGATACTACAGTCTTGTTTAATATATGGAGCTTGCATCATGACACTAACTTCTGGAAACAACCAGGGAAGTTTGATCCAGAAAGGTACGGATTTTAACCCTTTCCCAAGTTAGATACATGACATAAAATACACAATTTCCAGGTTACTTATTGCCAGAAGATACTATAGTCTTGTTTAATATATGGATCCTGCATCAAGACACTAACTACTGGAAACAACCAGGGAAGTTTGATCCGGAAAAGTATGGCTTTGAACCATTTCCAAAGTAACATACATGACACAAAATACACAATTTCCAGTTACTTATTGCCAGAAGGTTTAATATATGAAGCCTGCATCATGACACCAACTACTGGAAACAACCAGGAAAGTTTGATCCGGAAAGGTACGGATTTTAACCCTTTTCCAAAGTAACATACATGACATAAAATACACAATTTCAAGGTTACTTATTGCCAGAAGATACTACAGGGCAAGTTTTAAAAAAATGTGACCGTTCACTTTTTACATGCCTCGGCTTTTAAAGAGAAACATATTCTACCCAATCAAAGCTAAAAAGATGTGTTATTGTGTGTTTATACTGGGTACCAAGTTTAAAGAAAATTGCTTCACAAATAAAAAAGATATGTCATTTAAACATGTCAAAAATGTCAGGAGTGAAACGCTTTTTGTGTGACACTTAACACTTTGACCAGATTTCTAAGCTATGGTAAATAAAAGATTGTAACAGGATACTATAAGTAAACCATGACCTCTGGACAGACGAGTCAAACTGAACAGGTAAACCAGGTATGTAAACGTCATGGTTTTAAGAAGGCGTTTACCGTTAGATGTAATCACAACACCCCTCTCACGCAGGACAGTTTATAGTTAAAAGTACATTTGAGTCTCAATGTTGATGGTACCACTATACAATAGGCAATTGTAATTCATAAAACAACATGTGCATCATCATCTTAAAATAACCTTTTCATCTTATCTTCACTGGTTTAGGATGTGGAGCCTGTTTTATACAACAACCCTCTAAATTTTATGTCAGGAGTGAAACACTTTTATTCTTTAAAATGTGTTCTCATTTTTGTCTATTCAGCCAGAAATCTACCACTCAAACTGTTTTACGAAGCCATCAACCTTGTGGACATTCTGTACTCTACTATTTAGTGATTCGTGGGTTACAATTTCTCATATAATGCAATATATATGCTGTCAGGAGTGAAACGCTTTTTTGTTGTCATTTTGCAAGATTGTGCACACAATTTTAGCTAAAAGTTAGTGAACATGAATTTTAAATGTAATTTGGACACTGTTTAACCATTTAGAATAGTTTTTAGGCATCCTAATTAAGAAATCTGGATGATATTCTGTAAAAATAGCTGTTATTCTTAAAATTTAACTGTCACACTTTGGTCACATTTTTTTTAAACCTGCCCTACAGTCTTGTTTAATATATGGAGCCTGCATCATTACTCTAAATACTGGATACAACCAGGAAAGTTTGATCCTGAAAGGTCAGGTGTTACCATAAACTGCTAAATATATTTTAAACATTCAAGGCATGTCCCGCTGACTTTAAATTTTGTTTCAAACAAATTGCCTATGACACGATTCAATATCTTTACCCCAGGTGTATGCCAAAATAATTAAGGAGGAAGCAGGCAGTGTATATTAAGATCAGACTGCACATCTGTGCACGCTGATCTTAGTCTACACTACCCGCCAGGAAAATGGCGCGATCAGCATTAGAAGGGTTAAGGATAAAAGATTGTTTTGGATCGTACATTTCTTGTGGCTGTAAATGCCACTTTGTATAAATTTCTACTTTTTCCAAAGTGACCTTTGTTTTTTCGAAATCTAAATGAGCCGGGATCTGGAAAAACGTCCCTTATAGCATTTGAGACATCCACGTTTCAAGACCAGCATGTGCCTAAGCAAAGACTGGCATACACCGATGCTGCTCTTCTATGGTTGCTACAGGTCACAAAGAAGCTATTAGAGAACAACATGGATCCTGATCAGACTGTGCGTATGCACAGGCTGGTCTGGATCCAGGTTGTTCTCAAATGCCATAAAGGACATTTTTCCAGATCCTGGCTCAAATGTATATCATAGTCAGATTTAAGTAGATTTTTTATCTGACTTTTTGTTCGCAGAGACCCCATTTTAGAACACCACGTGGCCTTCCGTCAATTAAAAGTATACATTCTATGCATGTCTTGGAACTTTGATCAACATTTTTGAAAGTTTTGTTTGCTACAATTATTCTGTAGAATAATTCTGTAACGATTTTGGCATACGCCTGGTCTTTCCTTTTCTCTAATGCAAAACGCCAGTGGAGGGGATCAAAGCCTCGTAACTACAGCTTTGAAAAGCTGTAGTTACAAGGTTTTGAATCCCCACTAACAATATTAATCCATTACCAAACGACAAAATTTTAGGCTAGTCTAAATTCAAAGATGATACTGACGACAATTTCAAGAGAATGAAATTTTACATTTTTTGCTCTTTTCATGTAGATCTAGATCTAGAAAACATTGTGGGAAATGAAGAAATTGCTTGTCACAAGCAATTTCTTCATTTTCCACGATGTTTTCCAAAGCCATTATCTTGTGGGGAGTCAAAAGGAGTCACTGTGTGGTAATGGGTTAAACATTCTCCTTCGCAGGTTTCTGAAAGATGGAGCCCTACACATACCAGACCATTTCCTACCTTTTGGAGACGGAGTCCGGGTTTGTCCCGGTGAGGCTCTAGTGGATATTCTGCTATTCTTATTCACCTCGCACCTTCTTTATCAGCTGAGCTTTGACCTTCGTGGTGATAGTGACCTTGAGGGAGAGTTGAAAGGGTTTATTTTATCACCCAAGTCTTATAAGGTATTGACTACGTTTATATCTGATGTGCTGCAAGAAGATGATCAAAAAGACGAATCTGTGCTGTTTTTAGACTCCGGTGAAAATGTTGTCAGATAACAGAGCCTTAAATTGTTGTTTCCAACAGTTAAACTTACAACCAAGAAAGTAATTGTAAACATGCAATAGATGTCAACTGCAAAGATAAAGGGCTTTAACCCATTACCCGACAACCACATTTTAGATAGTAAATTGCAAATGTGATGCAGACAACAATTTCAAGTGAATGAAATAATATGTATATATTTTTTGGTCTTTTGGGGGAAAACATTGTTGGAAATGGAGAAATTGCTTGTAACAAGCAATTTCTTCATTTATCACAATGTTTTCCAAAGTTTTTATCTTAGAGGAAGCCCAAAAGAGTCGATGTCTGGGACGGGCTAATAAAGGACAGCGCAAGAGACTAATGTGGACTTCAAAACCAAGGATTGTTTGGAAAAAGATGAACTCTACAAATAAGGCCTAGTTTTTGATGTCCCCATTTGAAAATGTTTTAGAATTAATATTGGGGCAAAAGAAGAAAATGTTGAAAGTCGACGTTTTCTACACTTGACTATATGTTTTCTTTACTGCATTGTGCATAAATCATTAAAGTTTTGCTTATAAAATACCCATATCACCAGTGGGTTTGGAAGCAAGGACCTTTAACCCATTACCAAACAACAACATTTTGGTTTAGTCCAAATTCAAAGACGTTGCAGACAACAATTCAAAATGAGTTAATGTTTACATTTTTGAGTCCTTTTGTGTAGAAAACATTGTGGGAAATGAAGAAATTGCTTGTCATAAGCAATTTCTTCATTTTTCACATTGTTTTCTAAAGCCATTATCTTTTAGGGAGTCAAAAAGAATCATTGTGTGGTAATGGGTTAATCCCAAAGACAGCGTTTTACCAGTTGACCATGGTGCCTCATCTATCTTTATCAACACCCACTTTGTCATCTACAGCAGCTTAGAAAGTGAGAAGGAAGTGCTTCTCACAGGCAATTTCTTAATTTTCTGAAATGTTTTCCAAAACGTTTATATTGTCCTGCTCCAAACAAGAGCCGTCACAGACGGATTATGCTCCCCGAATAAGTGTTTGTCACAAAATAAAAACTATCATACATTAAGTCCCCTTTTCCCATGACAGCTTTTTTGTACACACATTATTTATAGAATATGGTCTGGAACATCCTATTTATTACATGAGCACAAAATTTCATTAAATTCTGCCCATTAGATGAAGAGAAATAAGAGAAAAACTAATTTTTACACTAAGGCCCCTTTTTCCATGACGCAGCCTTAAATTTACAAACCGAGAAAAATGTACCTAGGTATTGACCCCGGGAGTTCACATGTGAAGTTTCATTGAATTTGGTCCACGGGTTGCTGAGATATGGCTGTGGACGGACGGACACACGGACGGACGGACAGCGTGGCGAATGCTCCCCCGAATTTTTTGTTAGAATATGTATAGGTATACCCATGCAAACAATTTTTCAAGCATGAAAATGGGTGTTTCATTCTGAATAAGATCAATAAGACAAACAATTTATTTTGGTTGTAATTAATATAATGATTCAACAATAACATTTGACAAATTGTATTCCATAAACAACAAACTTTACAAATTTTGATAAACCATTTCCCAAACAAAACCTGGTTTTGATGTCCTAATGGAAAAGACTTAACGTATACAACCCATCATTAGCACCAAAGAGCCAGAGGTCAGTAAATCCTAAACAGTGTTATATATCCATTCCAAATACAAACATAAGCATTTTGAACGGTTTAGAATTTTGAATTAGTGCAAAATTATGTAAATATTTGACAAAAATGTTATAAATTACCTCCCTTGCATATGAATATAGAGTCAAAAGATATTTGTGAATTATTTTCTTCTTGAAGCATTATCTTGAAATCCGGCACGGTGAATCAACTTATATGAAGTGTATCTACAAGTGTGTGTAGTTTGATGCATGTCCCATGGCCAGAAAGTGGTGTTTTTAATGATGGGTCTTATACCTTAAAGGGACATAACATTCCAATTTCATTTTTTAAAAGTATGTCTTGATGCAAAGATTGGTTATTCTAATGCGTATAAATGCTATCAGTTTTTTACAGTTGTTATTTATAAGCGTAAAATACGCATGTCAAGTTGAGACAGAAATGATAAAATACATATAAATCCGAAGTGTTGTGGACAACAGTTTGATTAATTTTAGCACAAAAATATATATTTCTCGTAAACCGCGCAATATTTTGGCTTGAAATTTTTAGAATTTTCATAAGAAAATGTGCTCTTTCAGAAAACAATAAAGGAAAATTTATGAAAAAATATCGTGAAATGTCACTTTAAGAAAACACTTTACCGGTCAAGAGCACTCACTGGGAGAAAAACTAATCTACACAAGACAATATTTCCCCCATCATAAAAAAGCAGCCTTTCCTTTTCCAAAACATTTTTTTGTTTTGATATCTTCTACATAGGTTAATAGATTGATAACTAGCATTTTCATGTTGTTTGGGAAAGGGTTAACTTTTGTCAATAAAGTTGAACTTGAGCATAAGCACTATAACTGTTTAATATACACAATTGCAAGTTAAGAATCACTAAACCTGTACATTTATTGTGATAATAAATTTCTGTGAGACATTTCAGTTCAATGCAGTCCCGCTCCCAAATTTCACATCAATAAATCACTAACAGATAAGAGGGGGGTGAAGACATTATAAATTTTTTATTTCAAATCTAAACCCTATGTTGTGGGTACTCATTTGAATCGTCTCGATGAGACGATTCCAATGAGAACCCACAACATAGGGTTTGATCAACAATTAATGATATTTTTCTTTTTATAATGTCTTTACCCCCCTCTTATCTGTAGAGCTCTCTGAATGGCAGCACTCCAATCTTTACAGTCATGCTGACAACTGTCCGACCCAGGATTTTGGATCTTTTCTGAAATAGAAAATAAATTTTCAAGTTGATAAAATTTTGAAATTTTACAAATCTCTGAGTAGAAAACGTCGTGGAAAATGAAGAAATTGCCTGCATGTATATACAGCCTGACATTATTCTAAATTGTATGTTTCTCTCAATTAAGCATGAAATGAGTGGATAAATGAACTAGTCCTGTCGCGAAACAAACAAATATCCCCATTATTGCTGTATCACTAAAAACGGTTCTTGATTATGAGCTTGACCTTTGACCTATGTGACCCAAAAACAAAGGGCACTTCCATGAGTCAGAGGGGAACAATTCTGTAGCATAGTCCTAGGCCAAACGATTCCTGAGAGCTTGGAAGCAGATTTTCGACAAAGTTTAAATTATTGTGACCTTGAACTTAAAACTTTCATGACCCAAAAACAAAAGGGCACCTTCCTGGGTCAAGGGCAAAATTTCTGTGAAGTTCAAAGGTCCTAGGTCAAATATTTCTTGAGTTGGAGCAGAATTGTTAAAACTCAACAGACAAATGAATCAATAGACAGACATGGTGAAACCAATGTTTCTAATTCTGCTTTGTAGGTGTGGGTATAACACTTACTCAATATCAGCCTTTTTGATAGTTTTTCCAGCTTGAAACATTTCTGCTACTTGAGACACAATAGGGTCAAAGTTCAAACTTGCCACAGCCACAACCTCGTCTCCCCTGAAAAAGATTATTTGCGATATTTGCAACACATGCACAATAAAACAGATCATACATATACAGGTGTCCCACACTAATCTTATGTTTATAAAAAACATTTATCCTATAAAAATATGTTATTGTAGAGACGCACATGCAAATGGTCTTGTCAATATTACATCAAAATACTGATTATCATCAACATGGTTTCATTTTGATCTTTATAACCTATGATTAGTAAATTGATTTATATTTTATTGTTTGGCGGGATTCTGAATATTGTGGGAGCACTATATGTTCCTTAATTGTCTTACGGCAATTCTTGCCTGGTTTTGACATCCCTTGTAGAAACTATTTGGTAAAACATTGAGAGAAAAAAAGTTGCTGATCATCAGTAATTTCTTCTTTTAATCAATTAGATCTACTTTGTATCCTTTAAAATGCACATTTGCGGCTTTTGGTATCAATTATTTTGTTGTCTGCAATTTCTTTTAGATTGGATGTTTGGAAAGGAGCTAATTACTAACTATAAATGGGGTTTAACCCTCATCCAAACAAGACCTGGTTTTTACGTCCCTTACAGAAAAGACTTTGGGAACATTGAGACTAAAGAAGAAAATGCTGATAATCAGCATTTTCTTCATTTGCCTCAATATTACTGTGTTATACCACCCATAAATTTTATCTCAATCAACACCCATTTTCTTGTCTGCTGCTCTTTTCAAATCAGATCACTCTAAAATTTCGCTGTTTGGGAAAGGGTTAAACCAGAGTCACCAGCTGCTTATATCACCAAGACAGTTTGTTTATTGATCATCAGACAAACTACTGATGGTAAAGCCTAAGACGTGTTCTTTAGAGCCAGATTTCTTAATTAAGATATCTTGAGTTTTGTTAAGATGTTAAAGGATACAGCGTTCTTAAGAGCAAGATTTTTACGACGCTCAATGGGAGGAGCCATTACCCTATACTTTTTGTGGAACCCCTCGGTCAACTCTGTAGAGACAATATAAAAGAGAATTGGTTGAAAATTGCGAGTTGTTTTGAATGCTCCATGATTCGTAAACTGCGGTGTTCCAAATTCTCCATACTTGATTCAAATGACGTCATCATGGAGCTTTCGGGACACCTTGGTCAGAATCTTGGTGTCATAAACACATTTTCTCTAGAACATCTCAAGAAATCTTAAAAATTTTCTCTCTAAAGAACGTGACTCTGTATTCACACCCAAAGGTAGAGAATTTACTAAATCAACAGTATCAGTCATTACTGGAAATGGAACCAAATCATTATCATTTAGAGCTGCCATGAATGATCCTTGCTGACTTACTTTGTATAGAAGGCCACAAATTTCTGTTCATCTAAACTGCCGTGAATCTTGATGTCATCATAACCTGGTCCATATCCTACAAATACAGTATTACACATATGGTACTTGTTATAATCTCTAAGTGCACAGGAAATAGCTAGCCTACTGCAATCAGCTTTTTAAAACAAATGTATAGGTGTGTGTATCATAAAGAAAAACAAGAGCTGTCCGCAGACAGCGCGCTCGACTTTTGATCGCTTTGATAGTATTGAAAAAACTTTAACCTTTGTTGCAACGCGGACGCCAACGCTGACGCCCGGGTGACAGTATAAGCTCTCATTTTCTTCGAAAAGTCGAGCTAAAAAACCCCAAAAAACACCAGAATGTACAGGGTGTCCCAAAAGTAAGGTAACACTTATAAATGGTTCTAGCTCTGCTATTTCTTAGCCGATTTCTTTCGGAAAACTATCAATATCTGCAGAATCCACTGGAATTTTGTTCATCATATACTTCATTGATATGCACATATCAAAATGGAGTCATTTTTGACGTCATCTGTACCACTATCAAAATGACGTCACGACCTACCTTCTCAAAACGTATGTATGCGGTAAAGCATATCATTTATCTAAATGTCCAATATGTGTGCAAATAAAATTCAAATTCTAATTCAAAATAGAAGATTCACCATGGGAATACCCATCTACTCAACTATGGATAAATTTGAACGACCTTGGTCAGATTTTGATGAACATGGAAGCAAAAGCCCGAAAACATCCCTTAGCACAGAAAATATCTAAGCTTTGAATAAGACTGCATATGGAAGTCCAGGAAAGTCAATGCGAAGAATTTCGTCCGATCAAGATTCATTGAAATCATTAGTACAGTGTATTTAGAATTTTTATTTGAAAATTTCCCATACCATATTTAAATTGTGGCTTTAGAAGATCGAGTTGAATGCTAAGAAAGTTGTCGGTGGACACATGCCGGATTTGAATTCACTGGACTATTTTTTGTGGAGACACGTGTTGTCTAAAGTGTAATTCCCAAAGCAAGAACATATTAAATTAAACATGTTCAATGTTGCTATAAAACATTCAAGGAGAATGTAGGAACCTTTCTATGGACACATATGAGGCAGTTATTAGCCTATAACTTTAAGCAAAAGAATAAACCAAGGAAAGTGACAGAAGGGACGTAATCTAGAGAACGTCATTTACTATCAAAATGATGTCATTGATAGAATAGGGTGTGTTTGGTTTATCATAAATAAAATATACAAAATTTATGTTAATTTGATGAAATTTCTTTTATTCCTTTTTACACATGATCTTCTGTACTGTCAGTGGTATAAGGAATATATAAGAGATATATTGACCGAGATATATAAGATTTTAAGTGTTACCTTACTTTTGGGACACCCTGTATGAAGCAAATGCGTATTTCTTACATTTTGAAAAATCTTTAGCAACACACCTAATTTTCAATGAGCTGTTACATATTTTTTCCCATGTGTCATTCAAGAAAATCCTGTGCATTCATGAAAATATTTACGACCTACAGAACATAAATCAACCCATAACCAAATAGCAAAATTTTGCACTCATCCATATCTAAAGATGTAGCAGACAACAATTTCAAACCACTGATTTAAAATATTTTGGTCTTTTTGGGTAGAAAATATTGTGGGAAATCAAGAAATTGCTTGTCACAAGCAATTTCTTAATTTTCCCCAATGTTTTCCAAAGCCTTTATCTTGATGGTCATCAAAATGTGTCCTTATGAGGGAATGGGTTAATCCTACATGATAATGAAGTATAATGGGGCGCTGTGGTCTAGTGGTAGGATGCCTGCTGCGAGAGGTCCTGGGTTCAAATCTCGCTGGTACCACAGGAATTTTTCTGAGCAAAACAGTTACCCTACATTGCCTCTCTTCACCCAGGTGTATAAATGGGTACATGGGAGAGTTGAAAGCCAAAGTGCTGTGGCTGCCAGAGGCGTCGACTGTAAACAGCTGACTTGAAACTCAATGATCATGGAGTAAAGTGTGAAAGTCCCACCAATATGAACTAGTTCTTAGATTTGAGACTATAATCCACCTTTATTTATTTTATTATTTCATCAAGAACACACCTGTATATCTGACACTCTTCCCATACTGTACAGTCCAGAAATATGGCACACTTCTGATTGGATGCTTCTTACCCATAATGCTGTAGGCCGCATTTCTTCCTGTAAACAGTTATGTGCAAGTTTTATATTTCATCGTAATAATATATTTGCCTCTCTTCACAAACCTCGAATCTGCAGCTTGTTTTAACCCTTTTCCCAAACGGCAAACTTTTAGGGTGATCCACTTCGAAAACTGCCTCAAACGACAAAATGGAATTTATATCAGATATAATTTGTGTAAAATATGGCATAGAAAATATTGAGACAAAAGGAGGAACTGCTGGTGTTCAGCAGTTTCTTCTTTTGTTTCAATGTTTTCCAAAGCCCTTTCTATTAGGGACGTCAAAACCTGGTCTTGTTTGGGAGAGGGTTAAGCTACAGTTACGAGGTTTTTGAAGAAAAGCAGCAATAATATTTTTATTTTTAATATACTGTCTTTTCATTTTTCAAACAAATTCATAACACATCATATATTGTATAGCATGGTTTGATTTTTAAACAATATTTTATCCTGTATATCATGGTTTAGTTTTTGCTACTAATGAAAACTTTTATGGGTTTAATTTTTTTACTGTGGGGGATTAAAAATTTTCCGAATGAAAGTTACATGATTGATAAGCAGAAGGAATATTCTTCCTTATCTGAGGTATACATGTAGGTTAAAGGTTTTTGTTTGTTCAAGAACAAGATGTGTTTGTTAAACACTATTGACTAATGCCCCAGAAAATGCTATGTTAAGTTTTCATGTTAGTTTTTGAAATGACAGACAGATGGACAGACTGACAGACAGACATAAACATGACCCCGATCTTTCCATAGGGGGCATAAGAATGTAAGCAAACCAGTTCATATTTAAACTCTCACCATGTGCATGAGCCATTTGCCAGTGTTGTACATTAGCATTTTTCCCTCCAATGGTAAACAGTGGGAATTCTACAATATCACCAGCAGCATACACATCTGCAGTCTCAGTGGCCATATACTGAAAAAGAAAAAGAAAGAAGTATAAATATACAGAGAAAGTAAAAGAAGGAAGTATAAATATGAATAGTCTAATTTGAAAGACACTTCAGACGACAATAACCAAGATTACAGGCAAGATCTTATGGTAACCAACATTCTATTCAAGTTTCATCTTGATTAATCAATATTTGTAGTAGTTAAAACTAATCAAAGTCAAAATCAGCTATTTTTGACTTTCAAGGGCAGATAACTAAGGATTTTCTGATTCAATCATAATCATGAAAAGGAATCTAAGAAGGGTCACCCAAGGATTATTCCTGTGAAATTTGGTTGAAATCCATTAAGTGGTTTTTGAGAAGATTTTAAAAGAAAGACATACAGACACACATGGGAGCTAAAAACCAACAATGCTTAAGAAAAGATGTGTGTATGATATAGCACAAAAATATCAAGGCCAAATGAGAAAATGCTGATTATTGGCATTTTCTTCTTTTGAATCAATGTTTTCCAAAACCATTTCTATGAGAAATGGTCATTTTTTTGTAAACCAAACAGTGACTCACTTGATGCCACTAATAGAAAAGGCTTTGGAAAACATTCAGGAGAAAGAAAACGATATTGTCCAGCAACATTAACCTGGAACATCTGCATATGTAATGACCCCACTTCCACAATGTTTTGTCAAGACGCTCAACTAACGGACTTAGCGCACGAAAATTAAGTTGTCCCGGGTTTATTTGGGTGGAAAATACTGATCATCAGTGTTTTGTTGTTTTGTCTCAACATTTTTCAACCTATAAAATACACATTTCCTTTTGTCATCTGTAACTCATATCTAATTGAACTGGTCCAAAATATTGTCATTTTGGAATGAGTTAAAAGGTTAAACATAGAAAATAAATCCATGTTGATGGCTCAGAGCGAAACGGTTGTAACAGCCTATATGTTTATAGGCAGTTACAACCGTTTCGCACTGAGCCATTGATGTACAATATTGTTTCTAATATATACATCCTTACCTCATTGACTGGTATAAATCCCCTGTCTGTCATCTTGATTCCTGATTCTTTGAGGAAGCTTGTAGCTGGCACCACACCTGTAACATACACATGACCTTGAAATTTGACCTTGACCTATGACATTCCATGTTGCAGGTACAATTTGATTTATTGCAGTTTTATGCCATTTGTAACAAGAAATTGTTTGTGACAAGTGATTTCTTCATTTTCACATTTCATTCCCTTAAAATTGCTGTCTGCAACATTCTATGAATTTTGACCAGTATGATTTTTTGCCTCGTGATGGGTTAAAAAAAATTCTATATTTCTCTACATCCAATATGACAAGTTTTCAGCAGCTTTCAAATAACGAAATTGAATCACCCTAAAGTATATTGTAACAGTTGCTTGTGAAAGGCTAAAGTTAATGGAGCTAATAAATCTTACCAACTCCCATAACTGCTACATCTGCAGGTATTCTATCCCCTGTTGACAAGACGGCCTCCGACACCTTCCCATCTTTTCCAACAAACTCTTTGATACTCGCATTAAAGTGGAACTTCACCCCCTTCTCCTCATGCATCTAGGGAAATAACAAGATGTAGTGACCCCGAAATGCTATGCAAAGTTTTCATGTTATCCCATTTCCACAAGATAAAGGCCTTTGAAAACATTGTAGAAAACAAGAGTGCCTGAAAGGCACTGATATCGCTCACCTGAGTTCTTCGTGTATTTGATTGTGTACAATATAAATTTTGTTGTAAACAAATATATATGTCAGTATTATGTCACATTAAATTATTGTAAACTAGAATAACACTGAAAGTGATCATACCCCCCAACAGCACTGTTTTTGTGCATTTTGAGAAGTACATTTAATTTGAACTGTGATCTGATCAATTGGGAAAAAGAGCAAACAAAAAAATCCACAGACAAAACAACACATGTAAATGTTGCAAAAAATACCAATTTTCAACAAAAGGACATATCTCATTTAAAAATCAACAAGCCCCACCCTGCCATGCCCACATTTTTTCAATGAATCAAAAATTCTCAACCATGTATTGAAGACAGTCACTCAAGGTATATTCCTGTAAGGTTTGGTTCAACTTTGCCCTGTAATTACTTTTTTAAAGAATTTTCTCATGAATTTGTTAAGTCCGATTAGCCCTGCCCTACCAAGACCACAATTTTTGACGTATAAAAAATTCTCGAACAGATATTGTAACGAGTCACCCAATGATAATTCCTGCCAAGTTTGGTACCAAATTGCCTGATGTTTAAGAAGAAGATTTTTGAAGAATTATCTAACGATATCTAGAAATCTGGTAAGCCCAGCCCTGCCAAGCCGATGTTATTCACCCAATCAAAAATTCATGAACACGTGTTGAATACAGTCTCTCAAAGGACATTCCTGCTACATTTGGTTCAAATTGGCCGAATAATTGATTTTTAAAGATTTTTAACATGATTTCTCCTAGTCCGATAAGCCCCGCCCTGCCACGCCCACAATTTTTGACAAATCAAAAATTCACGAACAAGTTTTGAAAAGGGTCACCCAAGGAACATTCCTTTCAAGTTTGGTAATACATGTAATTAGCCCAGTTGTTAAGGAGGAGAAGATTTTTGAATAATTATCTTACGATTTCTCAAAGTCTGATAAGCCCCGCCCTGCCATGCCCACAATTTTTGACGAATCAAAAATTCTTGAGCATGTGTTGAAAACAGTCACTCAAGGGACATTTCTGCCAAGCTTGATTCAAATTGGCCTTATAATTGATTTTTAAAGAATTTTAACATGATTTCTCTAAGTCCGATAAGCCCCGCCCTGCCACGCCCACAATTTTTGACGAATCAGAAATTCATGAACAAGTTTTCAAAAGGGTCACCCAAGGAACATTCCTTTCAAGTTTGGTAATAATTAGCCCAGTTGTTAAGGAGGAGAAGATTTTTGAATAATTATCTTATAATTTCTCAAAGACTGATAAGCCCCGCCCTGCCATGCCCATAATTTTTGACAAATCAAAAATTCTTGAGCATGTGTTGAAAACAGTCACTCAAGGGACATTTCTGCCAAGCTTGATTCAAATTGGCCTGATAATTGATTTTTAAAGATTTTTCATATGATTTCTCTAAGTCCGATAAGCCCCGCCCTGCCACGCCCACAATTTTTGACGAATCAGTAATTCACGAACAAGTTTTGAAAAGGGTCACCCAATTAACATTTCTGCCAAGTTTGGAAAGAATTGGCAAAGTGGTTGAGGAGGAGAAGATTTTTGAAGAATTACCTAAAGATTTCTTTTAGTCTGATAAGCCCCGTCCTGCCACGCCCACAATTTTTGACAAATCAAAAATTCAACAACAAGTTTTGAAAAGGGTCTTCCATGGAACATTCCTTTCAAGTTTTGTAAGAATTAGCCCAATGGTTAAGGAGAAGAAGATTTTTGAATAATTATCTTACGATTTCTCGAAGTCTGATAAGCCCCGCCCTGTCACGCCCACAATTTTCACCCAATCAAAAATTCATGAGCATGTGTTGAAAACAGTCACACAAGGGACATTTCTGCCAAGCTTGATTCAAATTGGCCTGATAATTGATTTTTAAAGATTTTTCACATGATTTCTCTAAGTCCGATAAGCCCCGCCCTGCCACGCCCACAATTTTTGACAAATCAAAAATTCACGAACAAGTTTTGAAAAGGGTCACCCTAGGAACATTTCTGCCAAGTTTGGAAAGAATTGGCCCAGTGGTTGAGGAGAAGAAGATTTTTGAAGAATTACCTAAAGATTTCTTTAAGTCTGATAAGCCCCGCCCTGCCACGCCCACAAATTTTGACAAATCAAAAATTCACGAACAAGTTTTGAAAAGGGTCACCCAAGGAACATTTCTGCCAAGTTTGGAAAGAATTGGCCCAATGGTTGAGGAGGAGAAGATTTTTGAAGAATTACCTAATAATTTGTTTAAGTCTGATAAGCCCCGCCCTGCCACGCCCACATTTTTCGACGAATCAAAAATTCACGAACAAGTTTTGAAAAGGGCCACCCAAGGAACATTTCTGCCAAGTTTGGTCAGGATTGGCCCAGTGGTTAAGGAGAAGAAGATGTTTAAAGTAATTGTTGACGACTTCCGACGACCGACGCACGACGCACGCCGGACACAGGGTGATCACAAAAGCTCACCTTGAGCATGTTGCTCAGGTGAGCTAATAAAGAAATTGCTTGTGACTAGCAATTTTTTCATTTCCAACAATATTTTCTTACAAAAAAAAAACTAACAAGAGCTGTCTCAGGACAGCAAAGCGTGACTATCATGTGTGGATAGTGAAAAAATTCTACATCTGAAAAGGATAAAGAATTCACTAAATTATATATCAGAGTAACAAATCTTTGACTAGAGGCTGATATTATTGTCACTTAATTATAGAGGCTGATATTACGGTAAAAAGTTTGAAAACAACAGCTCAAGCAGAATCAACCAAATTGATTTCAAGAATCAGAAAAATCTAAATTTATATAACATGTGCATATAAAACAAAACATTACTGTGTCTTAATCTTTATCTAACTTTAAGAATGTCTTATTGAATAAACATATGAAAATTTTGAAGCCTATAAAATCCAAGTAATTATTATTCTCTATTCTGTTATAACTACCAGCTATCTAAAACAAAAAAAAAAAAAAATAAAATAAAATAAGCACAAGCAAGCAAAAGCACTGAAACAAAGCTATAAATATGTAACTGTCATGCTATGTAGGGTCCTTCTGGAAAGCATGATAAGTATTGAAGTGGTCAGTTTGTGCGGACCGGGCCGACTGAATAGGATCGAAACTTTTCACTCTAATGTAATTTTCTGGAACGATATTGTTTTTCTTACTAGGCCAATATGTTCATTTTCCAAATGGGACTTCTGCACGACATCCTTTAACCCATTACCACACAGTGACGCCTTTTGACTCCCTCACAAGAAAATGCTTGCGAAAACATTGTGGAAAATGAAGAAATTGCTTGTGACAAGCAATTTCTTCATTTCCCACAAGGTTTTCTACCCCAAATGACCTAAAAAAGCAAAAATTCATCCACATGAAATTGTCGTCTGCATGATCTTTGAATTTGGAACAGCCCAAATTTTTGTCATTTGGGAAAGGGTTAAGTCTGATCTAATCCTTAAAAGTTGGTTTTATGGACTTTCCAGAAGGTCCCTTTTATGTTGACTGGTCACATAATACTATGTAATTTCACAGCTATAGGATTGAACAGATAATTGAGCCAGAGTCGGGAAAAAGAGTCCTCAAAACATTTTAGACTACCATGTTTTTAAACCATCATGTGGTAAAATGCAATGTTATAAAGAAGCTACTTGAGAACAACATGGATCTTGATCAGACAGTGCATATGCACAAACTGATTGGGTTCCATTTTGGTCTCAAAATCCTTAGGGCCCTTTATTCCACATCCCGCCTCTTATATTAAAAGAGGTCCAGTGAATAATGAGTATGTTAGAGGGAATATATAATTATATCGTCGGTGGGGAGTCAAAACCTCGTAACTCCAGCTTATTTAAGCTGTAGTTACGAGGTTTTGACTCCCAACCAATGATATATATATGAGCCAGGATCTGGAAAAGGGGCCTTATAGCATTGAGACAGACATGTTTCACAATCAGCCGGTACCTAAAAGCAGTCTGGTCTAAAGGTCATGAAGCTATTGGAGACCAACATGGTTCATGATCAGACTGCGTGTATATGCAGGCTAATTTTAAATCATCTTGGACTCAAAACTTTAACGGACCTTTTTCAAGATCCTAGCTCATATTATGGTGAAGGTTTGCAAGCAAGAAACATAAAACAAATATACACATAGAAGCAAAACAATGCAAGCAAAGCCATTCAATATCACAAGCTCTAGTATACCTTCTGAAAAACCCTCCCTACTTTCATACCAAACACTGTTTGTAAAGGAGTCTCACTCGGACTGACTACCAACACACTTCTGGCATTGACGGCCATATAGGTGGCTGCCTCTAACCCTGTGATTAAATAGATTGATTGATTGGTTGATTGATTGGTGGATCAATTAATTAATTGATAATAATGCGCCTCACTAGGATTATTACAATTTACCTCTGGCAGCGATGGCCATATAGGTGGCTGCCTCTAACCCTGTGATCAGAAAAATTGATTGATTGATTGGCAGGTGGATAAACTAGACAGCCCTGGCGGTCTGGACGCGCTCCACAGGCCTGATTGTTTGTCTTGTTGAATGCAATTTCAAAGGTTCAGGCTGCGCAAACAAGCAAATGCAAGACCAAGCTGAAAATTACAAGCAAGTATGATCGTATGGTCATTAAGATACTGTCAAAGTTCTGTATTGATTAGTCAGAAAAAGTGAAAAAAAAAGCCGAAAATAGCAATTAACTCGTGACATAAAATTCAGATCAAGCTGAAAATTATACCAAGGCAAGATCTCATTATCACCAACATTCTGTCTTAGTTTTGTCTTGATTGGTCAATATTTGTAGTTGCTAGAGTGAAAACAAAGTCAAAATAGAGCCGAAAACAACAATTTTGTCAATTTCAAGGGCACATAACTCATGATATAAAATTCGGATCAAGCTGAAAATTAAACCAAAGCAAGATCTTATGGTCACCAACATTCAGTACATGTTTTGTCTTGGTTGGTCAATATTTGTAGTTGCTAGAGTGAAAAAAATGTCAACATAGCGCTGAAAATGGCAATTTTGTCAATTTCAAGGGCACATAACTCATGATGTAAAATTAAGATCAAGCTGAAAATTATACCAATGCAAGATCTTATAGTCACCAACATTCTTTGCAAGTTTTGTCTTGATTGGGCAATATTTGTAGATTTTAGAGTAAAAATAAATCTGAGAGAGGGTCACCCAAGGATCATTCCTGTGAAGTTTGGTTGAAATCCATCAAGTAGTTTCTGAGAAGAAGATTTTAAAAGAAAAAGTTTACGGACGGACGCACGCACGCACTGATGCACGACGGACACACCGCCATGACAATAGCCCGCTGGCCTGACGGCCAGTGGAGCTAAAAATTGGCTGCTTGATTGATTAATTGATAATCAAATTCTTGGTATTTAAACAAAATAAATGGGGATGAGTGGTTGCTTCTACACCTGTGATAAGATAGTTGGGAGGGTTGATTTAAAAGTTTGTTGATTAATTTGGTAGATGATCAAATTTTGATTGATTTGTTGATATATTGATGATAACTTGACCTTGACTGGGTTCACCAATCACTACCTACATACTTCATGCATTGAGAGACATACAGGTGACTACTTCCATGGTGTATAATCATGTGACTTATAATTTCCAATAATCTTTAATAACTTTTTTAATACTTGACCAATTTGAATTTGGTTTGAAGCAGAGAAGGTGGAAAAATGCCAGGAATAAGCTCAAGCTGGACTTATTGGATTTTTGAAAAATCAACTGATAAAAAAGTTATTGAAGATAACCCAAAATTTTGTTTTATCTTCAATAAATTTTTTAACAGTTGACTTTTCAAAAATCAACCACATCCATCTAATGAGTGACATCTGCCCACATTCCCAGCTTCAAACCGAATTCAAATCGGTCCAGTATTTACAAAATTATTGAAGATTTTCTGAAAATATTGTATCACGTGATTATCCACCATGTACTTCTAGTCATGTACCTAGGCAGAGAGGGGAATTGATTGACAGTTGTTTGTTAATTGCTTAATTGGTGTATTTGCTTATTTGCTAATATTTGTCTTCATTGTGATATAATTATAAAGTGAGAAAAAGCCACAATCGCAACATAAGGAACACTAAGCATGAGCAGGTCAAAGCAAAAGCAAACCCTATTTCAAGCAATATCTTTCATACTTTAACAAATTAGGCTGCATCATTCATAACTGTGAGTTTAACATGTTTACTCAATTGAGGAATTTGGAAAATGTCTGGGAAAGAATAATAGTAGTGTACAGAACAAGGCAACTGGTTTCAGTGGTAAACAATATATTATGATACATGTACTAGCATCACTTCAATGTGGCTCTTTAATTCACTTCACTTTTTATTTTCTGATACAAAAAGTTTGAGAAGTTATGGCTGATTTTCATCTTTGAATGCAGACACATTTTGGCTTTAAGGTAGAATACCCTCAATGTGGCCATTTTGAGATTCATTCATCTAAATTTGTCAGGCTACCTCTAAAATGTTTGGCTTTATCTGATCTATACAGAAAAGGCTTGATGAGGAAAATTTCAATATTTTCTGCTGTCAAATGAAAATGAAATCGCCCCAAAATGCTGACATTGTGTGAATCTCTAATACGGTTATTCACCTGTAATCTGGTACATGGAAATCTGTTGGAATTTTTAGCACATAAAGGGCTAACAGGTGTGAGAAATGATGACAGGTTAAATCTAGCAAGCTACAAACAAAACAAACTAAACATAAACACCACCACTATCATGCAACTTGCAAGTCCATGCTTCAATGTGTTAAGTTCCACTTTCTCAAACAATACATAGTTTTGACAAACATGTTAGATGAAGAGAAAAGGGTCTTTTAATTTACAGAGAAATGAAAGAAAATGCTAACAATTTCTTCATGTTTTCTTCATTATTGTTGAGCAAATAAAACACAAGCAATATATATGTGATCCGTCACACTAAAAAGGATCTTCTGAGAAATGTAAATGTATCAACCCTAGTCAGTCTACACAGACCATACAGACTTACTAGGAAGGAAAAGTAATTTTCTGAATCTAAATTGTTGTTCGTATTTTCAAAATACCACATCTTGTTGATATTGTAAAAGTTATATACATATGTCTTTCTAAATTTGGTTTTATGGACATTCCAAAATATCCTTACAGAGTGATGGACCACTTACATATCGTTCTACCTTCAACACATTGAAAATGGGCTCGTCTAAAAGTTTTTCTTTGCAAAAGTGTTCAACAGAACTGTCACAGAGAGGACTAATACCACTCCTGGTGAGGGTCACAAATTCAAAGTAAGTCAAGTTTTCTCCTTTGGTTGACCTCGGTGAATGGAGAAATTGCTTCGTGGGAATGTCCTTATAATGTTGATCATTCATGTGAATTTTCAGCTGTTTAGGAGGAGTTGTGATCACGAGAAATGTTGACAGACAGACAAGGTAATTCCTGTAAACCCCCACCCAAACTTTGTTTGTTGGGGGTATATTCATCATCTAAGCAACAAAACAAAAGCACCATCACCAAGAACATTGCATGCAAAGGTTAAGGGGTTAAAGGTGATCTATAGACTAGAATACCTTTTGCAAGACAGTTCCTACTTGTTCCCCAAGAGCAAGTCCAAAGGGGACCTTAATTATATCAACTACTGACAAGGACTTGGCTTTATCAGCGAGGTATGAAGCAACTTCCATTCCTAAAATTGTTATAGTAAAGTTTGATCACGATCATTTTTAAGACAATTTTCGCTAATTACCTTTTTAGGTATATTTTATGGGTAAAAGCAAATATTTTATGGGTAAAGGGAAAAATAAGTTCACCAAAAGAAGTACATTGCTGTAAAAACTTAAAGGATTAGAGGTTCAAAAGTACCAGTAACTTTTTAAGCAGTTTTATTCAAACAACATACTATTCAAAAACTTGTAAAATAAGCAACCACCACAGAATATTTCAGCGAAAATTGAAATATTTTAAAATTGCAGTGATCACAATCCCATATGAACACTATAGCAATAACAAACAAGAGCCGTCAGAGATGGATTATGCTCCCCGAATAAGGCAATGTCACAAACATGTATGCCATAAATGGAAAAAGTTATGACCTTGAGAAATGACCTTGACTGATGACCTTGAACTTGGAACATACAGAAAGGTATTGTCATAAGCAATGTACATGTGAAATATGAAGGCTATATCTCTTACTAATCAAAGGTTGTGGCCAATGTTAATTTGTTGCTGAGATATGGAGGGCTAACGTAAAACCAACAAATTTCAAACAGTTTATGGTCAAGGGCATCTGATTTGCTAGTCAAATATGAAATTTCATCAAATTCTGACCATTAGACAAGGATAAATTAGAGAAAACTGTATTTTACCATAAGTCCCCTTTCCCCATGACGAGGCCTCAAATCCAAAAACCATGACAGAAGTATCGGCACTATATCATAGAGTTCACATGGTAAGTTTCATTTGATTTGGTCCAAGGGTTATGGTAAAATCACTGCAAACTGACTGACGGAATGATGGACAGATGGACAGGACGGACAGACAGACAAAGAGGCAACTATATGCTCTCCCTTTGAGGAGCATAATAACTTCAAAACATATTTTAACATGATCATCACTTTTTTTTACTAATATTCAAATAAGATAAGAAGCAATGCCTTTGTCACTGATGTGATATTGAGTAAGTAGTGAGCCATTCCAAGAACTTGCACATTCTTATGAAATAAATGAGAACTGATTTCTCTGAACCATTTCCAAAACATGATTGGAGTTTGATTCACCCCCACAAGAAAAACCTAGGAAAACATTTTCATTTTGATTCACTATTTTCTGTGCTAAGTTCTTCAAATATCCTACATTTATAAACATTCTTTTGTTATCTTTAAAATTTTTTCGAATTGAAACAGACCATGTTTTTGCCATTTGGGAAAGGATTAAACATTCCTTTAGACTGCTAATAGAGTTATTTGTTAGCAACCACAGTCTGCAATTTTTCACAAGAGCTTCGAAAAGCAGCGCATATACGCCCGAGAGGGGTTTGTCAGTAAAATTGGCCATTTTATCAATTCAAGGGCAGAAAATTCAAACATGAAAAGTTATCAAAATTTCGTTTGCACAACAAGACACCAGAGAGATTCATTGTGGCTAGTTTGATTTAATTCTGGTAGAAACTGTAGGAGTTGCGCACAGGAGAAAATGGGCATTTTTGAGAAAATGGGCATTTTTTCTTAAATTCAAGGGCAGATAATTCAAGAAAGAAAACAGTTATCTAAATTCCGTAAGCCGTGTGCACAACTAGACACCATGGAGAATCATTGTGGCAAGTTTGATCAAATTCTGATCAAAACTGTAGGAGGAGTTGCGCACACAAGAAAATGGGCATTTTTTTAAGTCAAGGGCAGATAATTCAAGAACGAAAAGAGTTAATTGAATTCCGTAAGCGGTATGCACAACCAGATACCATGGAGATTCATTGTGGCAAGTTTGATTGAATTCCGATGAAAACTGTAGGAGGAGTTGCGCACACAAGAAAATTGCTAACGGACGGACAGACGGACGGACGAGCGGGGCCATAACATAATACGACCCTTCGGGCGTATAATAATAATAAAAATTGATCTCAGTTACTGATAATCAAATCTTACCAATGAAAGATGATCCAATGATGACAACATTTTTATCCTTGGCAGCTTTTCCAATAGCGTTTGCATCATCAGGTGTACGCAATGAAAACACATTCTCTAGGTCTATACCAGGGATTGGTAAAATACGAGGACTGAAAAATAATACATATCAAAATGAGTCGAGAACTAGAAACATGGCCCTTATAGCATTATTTTACCCATTACCACACAGTGACACCTTTTGATGCCCCTAAAAACAAAGTGAAGAAACAAGCTGCAATTCGTCGGTGTAAATGCAAAACCTCGTATGTCGATTCTCGCAATTTTCAAAGTACAAACTTGTGTGCCCAGTTACAGACAATTCTTGCAGGTTTTGAAATATTTTACTGATCAGTATTGATCACTTATCATTTGTGAACAATGTGTCCAAATTTCAAGTAAAACATTTCACTTTGGGAAAAGTTATTACACTTTTTTCCCACCCCTTTGAAATTTTCCAAAACCGAGATAAAAGGTTTTGCATTTACAACGACGAATTATAATGTTTGCGTTCAAAAGCAACAATACGACCCTTCAGGCATATAAACACAGTAGATTCCTCTGATAATGGCAGATGACATAGCCTACGAGGGGCGTTCAATTAATTTTGGAACTGAGGTTCTATAAGCCATAGTTATGTCGCAATTCAATTTTAAGTTTCTTCAATCCTTCGAAGTAATCCTCTTTGACACCCACACACTTCTGAAGTTTTGAGATCCATTACTTAAATGCCAATAAATGGACCTCTTTTGGAACACCCCGCAGACACTGGTAAATTGCACTGCATATGGAACATGAAGGCCCATACCGACGACCAGAGGCCTTTTTCGTCATCATGGGGAACACAAAAAAGCAACATGGGCTTAAGCCCAGCTTTAAGGGTGGATGAAGATGCTGTGCAGCATGTGTCTATTTCAGGAAGTCTTGGACAAGATGACACCTGTGGACAGTTCCGTTGTCATGGATTTGGTACATGCCTCTTTCGCCGGTCCTAGACCCGCTCTTTTCGTGATACTTCATTACTTTCGCCCACATACATTTCTTGCATGAATGACCGGAGATAGTGGTACTATTTGAAACAGTAATTTGAACAATACACTCATTGCATTTGAAAATTACCGCGTACAAAACTTTTCCCGCGCTTTTATTTTTTTGGCTATTACGGACCTTATCTGCACTTTTCGCCACCATTGCTTGCTAATGACACGCTGTTGGTGCTCATAATAGTAGATTATTGTTCAATCATATGTATAAAGCTCAGAAAGCTCACATTTATTGCATTTATTGCGTTATTTCAAAATATATTTTGCACGGGTGGCTCTCTGTCCTTTAGACAGAAGGTGGGGGGCCCAATGGGCATAAACCTTTCTGTGTTTCAACCCTTTCGTCAAAATCGTATAACATGTCCCCGATGAAATACCAACTTTATCTGCTATTATTTGCACATTAAACCATGCGTCTTGTTCGGTCATGTCGGAATCCACAGCAACATTTGCTTTGGTACTAGCTCTACCCAGGTTGCCTGAGAGGGGGACATCATTCAGGCCAGTTTTACCAATTTCAGTTTTTATTATCTTCCTAAAAACTGACGTATATTAAGCTTTCGAATGTCCACGAATCTGATATAGTTCATTATATACATGTGATGCAGATATTTCAAAGCCTATGCGACCTTTAATGTAGACCCGTACATCCTACTACAGTTTGTTTTCCATTTTGCTCACAGCGAAATATCCAGTGTATATGACTGAACCAACTTAAAAGTTCAATAACTTTTGAAAGAGTCAACGAATTTGTCTCAAATTTTGACCAAGTATAGACAGTAATATTCCCATTCAATAGCCACAAGCACAACTAGTTCTATAGAATCATGAGGTATGCTGGACCATTAGTACCACTTTTAATTGAACGCCCCTCGTATTTATTTATTGACTCACCATTGTAAAACTGTACAAGATATCGATAAACAAGATCTGTCTTAGACATGGAATGCTTTCAAATTACTGACTGTAAAGTCCTGAACAGACTGATAGAAAAATTCACAAATAACTGAATGCACTACCATATATTTTCTCTGGATTAATCCAGTGACGCCTTTTGACGCCCTAAAAGATAAAGGCTTTGGAAAACAGAGTGGAAAATTCAGAAATTGCTTGTGACAAGCAATTTCTTCATTTCTAACAATGTTTTCTACTTTTCCATCATAAAATTCCAAATTCCTTTCCAACGTTTTTGAATTTTGGCCAGTCGAAAATTTTGCCTTCTGGTAATGGATTAAATTAACAATTTATATACTTACGTTCCCCCGGTAGCAACCAGAAGTGAATCATATGACATAGAACTGTTGTCTGCTAGTTTGAGTGTTTTGGCTTTAGTGTCAACAGATTTCACCTGATATAAATATATAGAATTTGATAGACAAATTTGGTTATATGCAACAGTATACTGCACAGAGGCATGTGACGCGCAACACCTGCCCACTGAAACATATATCTCGTTGAACAGCAGGCCTCCACAAGGATTTCTGAAAACTTGAATCTTTACTGTTGATAAACAATCTATTTTAAGGTTTGGAAGACCTTATACTTCATCATATAAGCAAATCGAATAATTTTTTATTGCAGGAAAAAATGCGGTATTTTTTACTACTGTGCTCAATGTGTAAACGCTTTCGATTATGAAATGACCGTCTATGCATTATATTGAAACCAATTTTCAAATGATTTATGGGAAATAAAACCTTTAATTTTCTAATATTTGACCTTTGACAAATAATATACCTCTTTGTCTGTGCTAACTGTAATGTCGTAGGATTTGTAGAAATCATTTGTTCTCAACGCTATCTTCTCAGGGCTCAAGTCCATTGCCTAAAATGTACATTGTAATTAAACCTCAGCCAAAGATAATACAATAAACAACAAAATGGATGTTTCTAAATCAAAAGCTTGTGAATAATATAGTGCAGAAAACACTGAGGCGAAAGAACAAAATGCTGATTATCAGCATTTTGTTCTTTAGCCTCAATGTTTTCCAAAGTCTTTCCTTTCAAAATCAGGTCTTGTTTGGGAAAAGTTTAATACTTCAAAACAGCTAGTCAAATAATTTAGCTCTAAAATGTAGCATTTAGAATCTATCACATATCATAGAACCAAATCATTATCCAACTCAATCACAGAAATAAACTTCAATTATATGTGACCCTTTATATGTGACCTTATGGGGAGTCAAGTGTGAAAAGTATCGACCCTAGTCAGTCTCCGCAGTCTGCAGAGCCTGACTAGGTTCGAAACTTTTCACTCTAATATAACTTTCTAAATGTAGAATGTTTTCCCTATCTTGCTATTTGTTCATTTTCCAAATACAACATCTGATCAACCTCTGCTGTGTCTGGTCCATTTCACCAAATTTGGTTTGATGGGCATCCCCATAAAGTCCCTTTTAGTATGACAGGTCACATATCTTAAATTCTAAACTTTGCTTATTTCAAAATTGTCATTCCATATATATTCATATTTCCATAAAATAGTGATATTGCATTGGAAACCAATTAGTATGCCATAAACAATTCCCTACCTTGCTCAGCTTGATTCTATCATATGGTATATATTTATCTTTTGACACAATGGTAACGCTGCCCTGAAAGCCTTCCTGTCGCAGAGTTTCCGCGCACGCCACAGAGGCTGGTCCCCCACCGATGATGACAACATTCTTGTTCCCTGCAGCGCTCTTACACATCTGTTTTTGTCGTTTTACATTTGTGAGTGATGCTTTATCGGCTTTGACCTTGACCTTGCCATCTGCAACCTCAACCTGAAGTATACATGTATAGTGTGTGAAATTAAAATGCAATGATTAAACCCTTTCCCAAATGACAGATTTTTCGAGTGATCCAATTTCAACTGCTGTGGACGACAAAATAAATGTTATAAAAGATTAGATATGTACACAGTATAGCTTTGAAAATATTCAGACAAAAGGAGAAAATGCTGGTTACCAGCATTTTCTGCTTTTGCTGTAATGTTTTCCAAGGCATTTTCCATTAGGGATAATTTCCCTAACAAAGCCTAGTTTTGATGTTTCTTCTTTTGCCTCAATATTTTCCGTGCTATATTGTACACAAAACCACTTCATATTAAAGTCCATTTTGTCTTCTGCAACAACTTACATATTTGAACAGTCTTAAATTTATCCTGTCTACCCCTGTGAGAATCTGGCAATAGACTTCATTTTAAATAATTTTGAAATGAATCCGAATTGTGTTTCTGGCTTTTTTTTTTATAGATTCACAAAATATGTGTATTTGAAATTACTGACAGCTATCAGATATTTGTCCCTCATACAAACAGTTTGTCTATAAGATCTAATAAGCCAAGCTGTGATTTAAGCCCACATAAATATACTGAGAGGCAAAAATGAGTATACACCCTGGTTATTTCACGTTTTCTAAGAAAACGATAGATAGATTATATATGATGTTTAATCGCCACCGAATGTGGTCGTTTATTGATGATGCCTTCTCCACCAATCCGTCTATCCGATTTTCCTTCTGTTGCGAATGTGTTTTCATAGCATACAGCGTCATCGAAAAAGGGGGTGAAATCAATTAATTAAAGCAATCATTTAAGTTGATACAGACACTACATTTATGCACAGATTTGGATAAAATTTTCACAGAAAGTGCCTTGTCATCTAGGATCATGCGATCATGGTCATTGCTTTTCCCTATTACGATGTGTCATGGCAAAAGGGGACTTGATGCAAACAAGATATCTGACATTATTCCATCAAAATTTATTGACGGAGTTTGATGAAATTTGTGCAAAATGCCCTTAGTCACTTGAGTGAGTGTATAAAGTGTATTATAGCGTAACCTTTCTTTCATTATCATGCTGAGTCGTAGAAAAATGGGTCTTAATGAAAAAAGTGGCATGTTGATCGATTTCTACCTGCACCCAAAAATTGTGTTATAGCGTTAGAGGAAATTTAACATTGTGATTTGTTGTGATAAAAAATAAAGAAATCAAATACGGATTAACGGCAATATTTGATGCTACACTAAGTCGCACGTGCAAATTTTGTAAAATCGACATGTAGCAAGAGTATGAGAAATCAAGTAATTTCAGGTAAAATCTTTTAGAACTGTATCATTGGTTGATGGGTAGAAATAAAAAGTACACAATTTTGAGCCGATATGATGGAAATTGGAAGAGATGTTGAAAAACAAAAAGTGTATACTTTCTTTTGCCTCTCAGTATATGATGAATGACAACCATAACTCTTAGAAGACTATAACTTTCCCAACTGAGCTGACAGGGTTCTACACAACAAGCAAAATAAAACTAGAAATCTATCAGTAAAGGTGATAGAATACTGCCGCCACTACATTTGTAAGGACAGGCAGTTTTGTCAAAAATAAAGTGCAATAACTCACAAATGAGGCAATCTTAGAGTTATGCTCATAGTACACTGCAATTCTCCTTAGTGAGATCTATTTAACCATGAAGTTTCACAATCATAGCTAATTTACTTTAAGAGATGTGATCCGGACAAGTGTTTTATACACGGAAAGATGGACGTACAGACGGACTGATTCCAGTGTACTCCCTAAACAAGAGGGCCAAGATGGCCCTATATCGCTCACCTTAGAGATTATAAAGATGATAACTTTTGTCTTATCTAACACCAGACATGGTGAAGACCTGAAAATTTTTGTCAGACATTCGGACTGACAATTCTAAATAATCTGTCAGACCGAATGAAACTCTGCCAGACCGAAAGGTCGGAATAAAAATAAGACACATTTTCAATCTTCAGATTATTCAAATGAATACCCACAAGATTTGGAATGCTTTTAACCTTCCCCCCTTCCCCCTGTCTTTAGTTTTTCTACCATTTTGTAGATCTATATCAAAATTGCATAGAGTAATGAGTATTCTAAGATGTTTTGGCTTTTATGGTAGCAAGCTGACAGCTGCTGATAACTTTTTTTCATTTTAGTAGGCAAGTTTTCTTTTAGAAATGCAGACTAAGACAGATCCACAAATATATTGAATAAAGAAAAGACAAGTATAAAGGGATATATCTGTTTCATCCAAAAAAGAAAAGGGTCAACTCACACAATGTTTTTGGCCCGGTGCCAACACTTCCCAACACTTCGGCGGTAAGTCTTTTGATGTCTGATTCTACCCACGCTTTGTAATTGACTAGCCCATTTCTTGGTGACTCACATTATTTAAGGGATGGAAATTCACTAGATTTATAGCATGGATTATTGAAAAAAAAACAGGTATTTATCTTTTAATTTGTATTCTTAGTTCTTGTTAAGTAAATTGTCGATCTTTTCATACAAACAAACCTCAAAATTAGCGTTGGACAGTTGGACTGACAGAAAGAAAAAAATATCGGACATAGTGTAATTTCATCGGACAGGTCCGCAGGTCCGACGGTCTTCGCCATGACTGTAACACCCACAACATCTGGACAACTTTCATTACAGAAAACAATTTAAACAATGCTGGTATAGTGGTACCATCAACATTGAGACTCAAATGTACTTTTAACTATTGACTGTCCTAGGTTAGAGCGGCGTTGTGATTACATCTAACGTTAAACGCCTTCTTTAAACCACAACGTTTACATACCTGGTTTACCTGTTCAGTTTGACTCGTCTGTCCAGAGGTCATGGTTTATTTATAATAGAGAATTATACTACAAAAAATTAACCTTAAGGATCTCTTACAAACAGAATTTGAGAAAATTGCATCATGACCATACAATTCTACGTAAATATTTCAAGGCCTTAGGTCAAACAGTTCAGGAGAAGAAGATTGTACAAGATTTCCTTCTTTGTCTCTTTATGAAATTCAATACCCACAACACAGGGCCAGTTCTCCCTGCATCACACATATTTGGAGTATTTTGGTAGAGGGCCTTGAGATGATTCTACACACAAAATTTTTCAAGTTCTAGGCCAAACAATTCAGGAGAAGAAGATTGTACAAGATATCTCTCTTTGTCTCCATGAAATTCGATATAAACACCAAAGGACCAATTTTTTTGCATCACAATAATTTGAAGTATTTTGGGTAAGGGCCTCGAGACGATTCTACACACAAAATTTCAAAGCTCTAGACCAAACGGTTCTGGAGAAAAAGATTGTACAAGATTTCCCTCTTTGTCTTTATATGAAATTCGATACCCACAACATAGGGCCCATTTTCCATGTATCACAATAATTTGAAGTATTTTGGGTGAAGACCTCAAGACGATTCTACACACAAAATTTCAAAGCTCAAGGCTAAACAGTTCAGCAGAAAAAGATTGTACAATATTTCCTTCTTTGTCTATACGAAATTTGATACCAACAACATAGGGCCAATTTTCTTTGTTTCACAATAATTTCAAGTATTTTGGTAAAAGGCTTTGAGATAATTCTACACACAAAATTTCAAAGGTCTAGGCCAAACAGTTCAGGAGAAGAAGATTGTACATGTTTTCCTTCTTTGTACCTATATGAAATTTGATACCTACAGCATAGGGCCCATTTTCTTTGTATCACAATAATTTGAAGTATCTTTAGAGGGGGCCTCAAGACAATTCTACACACAAAATTTCAAAGCTCTAGGCCAAACGATTCAGGAGTAAAAGAGTGTACAATATTTCTGTCTTTGTCTCTTTATGAAATTTGATACCCACAGCATAGGGCCAATTTTCTTTCACAGTAATTTCAAGCTTTTTGGTTAAAGGCTTTGAGATAATTCTACACACAAAATTTCAAAGCTCTAGGCCAAACGGTTCAGGAGAAAAAGACTGTACAAAATTTCCTTCTTTGTCTCTATGTGAAATCCAATACCCCACAACATAGGACCAAATCAATGCTAAATACAATTTCAAGACTCTAGGCCATATAGTTTGGGAGAAGATTTTTTAGTAATTGTGGACAGACAGACGGACGGTGAGCGATCACAGTAGCTCACACCTATCACTTCGTGCTAAGGTGAGCTAAAACATTTGTTTTGCAGGGGTATATTTATTTGTGTACAATAGATATATCAACAAACCTTGTATGTGGGTATGCTGTCTAGGCCTGGGAATTCCTCAATATCTCCCGACTTGATGTTGAAACAAGCTCCATGCCAGGGGCACCTAACTCTTCCATTACACAAAACACCTGTAGTAACAATTGAAACAAAATAAACTTTTTGTAATACTGGTCCAAGATCACTGTGCCTTTAACCCTTTCCCAAACTGCAACATTTTTGGGTGTTCCAATTTCAAAGCTGCTGCAGACGACAAAATGGATGTTTATAAAGACAAGAATTATCTGTAATATAGCAGAGAAAATATTGAGGCAAAAGGAGAAATTGCTGATTATCAGCAATTTCTTCTTTTGCCCCAATGTTTTCCCATACCTTTCCCATTAGGTACGTCAAAACCAGGCTTTGTTTGGGAAAAGGTTAAAATAAGCATTTGCAACTAAGAAATTCCCCTACAATACATGCAGGATAAATCATCTATGCTTAGATATCTCCTGATTTGATGGGTACCTGACTCAACCATAACACAAAACCCCAACAATGACAAGTTAACTTTAACCCATTACCAAACAACAAACTTTTAGGGTAGTGCAAATTGAAAGATCTTGCAGAGGACAATTTCAAGTGAATGGAATTTTCCATTTTTAGGTCTTTTTGGATGGAAAACATTGTGGGAAATGAAGAAATTGCTTGTCACAAGCAACTTCTTCATTTTCCACGATGTTTTCCATTGCCATTACTTTGAGGGAAGTAAAAAAGAGTCAATGTGTGGTAATGGGTTAAACCCATTACCAGACCATAAAATATTAGACTAGTTCAAATGTAAAGATATTGCAGACGACAATTTCAAGTGAATGAAATTTGATATTTTAACATCTTTGTCACATGCAAATTCTTCATTTTACACAATGTTTTCCAAAGCCTTTATCTCAAAGGCATCAAAATGCTTCTTTATGATGTAATAATTCCCCCCCCCCCAAAAAAAACAATCTTCTACCTCTATGTTAGACCCTGATGGATGCCAGGGTTTGGGGGTTCAAACAAACACCCCTGGCAGTCTTTTGTTAATCATTATTTAGTCTTTAGAAATCAGTTTTTGTTCTGGCCTTTTTTGCTAGTTTCCCCTGCCCCCTTACTATATATAAAGAATGAGTGTAATGAAAAGAACTTGTTCGATTCATGGAATGAATGATACAATAGGGCCAAAAGTCTCCTTCCAGCAGGATATAGCCGCGATTTGATGCGCTCAAAAACTGTCGAATAAATTTTCTTTAAATTCTCAGCAACTCTTTGCGCAACCTCCATCTAGGTCTCTACGTAGTCATTTTTCTGGGAAAAATCTATTTGTTGGGTTATTCAAGTTGCAAAGTGCAGAATGCAACTGCACCTATTACCGGACTTGTATAGTTACCGATCGTAGTTACCCATCGTGGATAAGTAAATAATTCGATTTACGGGCCTTTTCATTCTAAGAATTGCCCGGAAAACTGTTCAAATGCATACATTTGATCAAAAGAGGTAATAGTATTTGTTTTCTGAAAGCAAAAATTGGATATTTTATTGCTAAAAAGCGAATTACGAGCGGTAGCTACAGTTGTCGGATGTAGCCTTTTGTCATCCGTCCGTGCACTACAACTGTGCCACAAGTACCGCCCCTTGAAATTATTCTTTGTCACTTTGCTGAACTCTTACATAAACCATGGTCCAATGTATAATCAAAACCATATTTTCTCCATATTCTATGGTTTACTGCAGAGAAAAAAGTATCTAGTCCATAGAAAAACAAATGAAACCAAACATGAAACATAAGGCTGCTTGAGTTGTCTGACAAAAAGCGGTGTTGCTAAGAAGGGTCGGACTTGATTGGACTTACTCTGTTTTCACTTCACGAATTATGCTGCCCAAGCAAGCGTGTTTGGGTTCTGACTAAGATGACTATTGCAGAATGCACCATTACGAAATCGCTGAATAACATGTCAAATACATTTGTTTAGTTTCTTCATTAAAAATCTGGCGCCTTTTCCGTTCTAAAAAGTATTCTGTGTCAACGGAGTAGCCCAATCAAGTTCGCCCTAAAATTCGTTCAAGGTGAGTCAGACAGAAGTGTTGTTTTTTTCGCTGGAAAAAGAAATTTTCAAGCAAGAAAAAATTAAGTGGAGATGGTTTGATATTTTGATTGACATTGAATTTATTGTGAGTTGCATTGATTAACTGCAATGATAGAATAAGTGATTATTTGTGAAATGTCATGAGTTTTCGACCCCAATGCCATGATGCCAAAATTTGATGAATTTTGCTGAATGGTGAGATTCACTAGATTCTGATTGCAAATCTAAACGAACATAAGTTAGCAAGGTAAGTCATGTTTTATTTCGTTGCTTTTTTGTGTCCCGTGCATAGTTACAATTTTTATGTGTCTTCAAAAAAGATAATGGGAATAAATTCTTGCCTCAACCCCCCCCCCCCCCCCCCCCCAGAAAAAAGCACCCTCCTGATGTAAGTAGAACAAAGCTGAAAATGACATTATTCATGATAATAAACATTATGGGATGTAAGCGTATCATGCTCAGGTTTCTTTTGAACCCACTGTCTGGATCCGCCACCAGTGTAAGAAATTACATACTACACATTTTTTACGGAATTTCTGCATGAAAATGATTTTACTAGGCTACAGAGGGGGATTCGTTCGAATCCGCAAACCCCTCTGGATGCGTCACAGATGCATGTCCTGTATACTGTCAGTGTGAAAAAATTGTGGGCCATTTTAACCCATTACCAAACGGCGAATTTTTAGACTAGTCCAAATCCAAAGATGATGAAGACGACAATTTCAAGTGAATGAAATTTTGAATGTTTTGGTCTCTTTGGGTAGAAAACATTGTGGGAAATGAAGAAATTGCTTGTCACAAGCAATTTCTTCATTTTCCACGGTGTTTTCCAAAGCCATTATATTGTGGGGAGTCAAAAGGAGTCCCTGTGTGGTGATGGGTTAATAGCCAACGATCCTTTGACTCATTTAGAATCATCCATGTGATGGTGTCAGTATAAAACAAGATATGAACACTTTGTGAACAGCAGGAGTTCGGGGGCACAGCCCCCGACATAAGACTTAACAAAGGCATTAGTCCTTTCCCAAACAACATTTTTTTCTGGTCTTAGGGCCAATTTAATCTAATAAATTCATTTTTGCATGTAAACAAAGAAGAGCCAAGAATCCTTTAGACTCGTTTAGAATTGTCCATTTGACAATGTCAGTTTACGACAAGATACAAACACTTTGTAAACTGTTTAACAGCGAGGGTTTTGGGGTGCCACCCCGGCATAAGACGTAACAGTTACACAGGCGTTAATCCTTTCCCAAACAGAAACAGCAAAAATTTAGGATGGTCATATTCAAAAGCTGCTGCAGACCAAGACATGAATATTGATAAAGATAGGCTTTTTGATTAAGGTATCCAAACCCTTATTAGCACCAAGGACCCAGATGCGAAATTTGAAAAGTGCCAGTAATTCCTAAACTGTCACTGTGTTACATTTCCATTCCAAATACAAACATTATAAGCATTTTGAACGGTTTAGAATTTTGAATTCAAAATTCTACATATTACTTATATGGAAACTTTTGACAAAAATGTTGAAAAATTACCTCCCTTGCATATGATAATGAATATAGAGTTAAATAATATTTTGTAATTTATTTTCTTCTTGATGCATAATCTTGAAATCCGGCACGATGAATCAACTTATTTGAAGTATATTTACAAGTGTGTGTAATTTGTTGCATTTGGTAAGGCTAGCAGGAAGTGGTGATTTTTTAGGGTCTGTAAACCTGAATATCGTCAAGAAAATATTGAGGCAAACGAATAAAATGCGGGTTTTCGGCAGAGAGAGAGAGAGAGAGAGAGAGAGAGAGAGGCATAATATATTCGCAGTTAGAAGCTTTAGGAATCTGTCTATCATAGGGAGCGATTTTATCCACCTAAGGGTGACGTAATTTCGGAAAAACAAATAGTATTTTGATTTTCATTGGTGTGTTATAAAAACTTGTAAGTACGGCTGGATTCAAGCGGTAGTTAAACCTTTCTCAAACAAGACCTGGTTTTGACGTGATGTCCCTATTAGGAAAGGCTTGGGAAAATTTTGAGACAAAAGAAGAAACCAGCAACTTAAACTTTTGTCTCAATATGATGTGTGCTATATTCCCCACTATTCCAATCTATACTAATCTAAATTTTGTTATCTGTAGCAACTTTAAAATTGTGCAACCCCCAAAATTTTGTCATTTGGGAAAGGGTTAAGGGCTTTTATAACAACACTGGCGGTTTATCCAAACATAATGGTAAAGCCAGTCTATTTTAATACAAAATTCTTTGCTATTGTAGGAAAGTAATGTAAACACTATACACATTAAACAACAATTAATTACAAATACATACATGTATGTTCTTAAAACGGTGCCATGGCACAGTTGGTAGCGCATCCGCCTTTCATTCGAGAGGTCCCGGGTTCAATACCTGGCCGTGGCAAATACCCTTGCTGACAAAAAAGTCGCTTGTCAATGGTTTGATATCGTGAACCTATGTGGGGGAGCAGTTGGAGGCTCGGTAAGGGTGTTGTGGTAGTACTGGTATGAAAAATGCCAGGAATCCATGGTAAGGTGGTCCAGCCGCCGCGATATGACATTAGTAGTTGAAAACGGGGTAAACCCCCAAAAAATCAAATCTTAAAACGGTTTTGCAATGACCCATGGATATGCATTATGTAATACAGTTATTCTCACAACCAAGGCAACACTTGTAAATGAAAATGAACACTGATAACTGCATGGATATCATACACAGTATGAAAGCTCAAGGAGAACACTTTTCAGTTTAAATGTTAAAATGCCAGGGAAATTGTGAGTTCCGAGTATGAGTCTCGGCAAGAGTAAGATTGAGAGCTATTATGTTCATTGCTGTTTGATATCAATTGTTTACCAGTTTTTATTGATTTTAAGTTTAAGCCCTTTCCCACACAAGGACGTTTTTGATGCCCCACAATATAAAGGCATTTGAAAACATTATATGAAATGAAGAAATTTCTACAAAATAAGACCAAAAAGTTTAAAATTGGCTTACAGTGTCTTCTGCAATTCCTTTTAATTTCGACCACTCACCAGTCGAAAATTTTACTATTTTGTAATTGGTTAACGTAATGATAGTGTTTGAAACTTAAGCATTTATTAAGGTAGTCCAACCCTCACGAGATCCATGTAACATTGTGATTACTTTTTGGTGACATTGTAAACTTTTGGTGGTGGTAAATGTCTTTTTTTCTTACTCATAATTGTGTGGACATAGATCAGATTTGTAACAAATGATTGCAATGACACACAAAAAATCCGATGTCACATGAATTTCATTACATGGGTGGTCTACCTTAATAGCGAACAATTTTCGCGCCAATTTGTGCTAAAAATAGATTTCTAATGGGAAAACTCCCAACAACGTTTGCCGGGTACCAGTCTAATATTTCAGTGATTTTTTTTCTTAAAAAAAACGGTCGTTATTGGGCCCTTTTCCCCTCTCTGAGGAATATACTTTTTTCCCCCATTTCAGATCAATTTTCCCCTCCTGGAACTAGATTTTTTGTTGCAAAGAAAAATCCAAATTATGTTAAGATTCTAGGCATCTCTAACAGTTCCAATGGTTGTTTGAATGCCCCATTTTGATATACAAGCAAGTTAAATGCATTTATAACCCTGTATTTGAGAGTACAAGCATGTATTGAAATTTCCCCATTTTGGGCATTCACACGCAAATTTCCCCCCACCTATGGGCCCTGACCCCCTTCCCCTAAAATAAAGAATAAACACTGTATTTTGTTTATCGGTCATGAATCGGACATTTTTTTCGTAACAGTGTTAGCAAAAAAAATATTATTTTCAAGCGAGATATAGGTCGATCATAGATAATGCAGGCGGGAACTAAAACTACGAAACATTGCGCATATGCTACATGCAAGATTGCTTCCAGAGACGGAGACAGACCAGAAATGACAAACGTTTTTTCTATAGATTCCTCAGTAGCTTAACCAGAAAAAACATCGAAAAGTCTGAAAGTAAAGAAGCTATGATCATGAAACTTCTCGGGTAGATAGATCTCACCAAGGAGAAGTGCAACGCATAAGGAGCATAACTCTACCTTGCTTATTTTGAGATATATTGCCCTTTGTTGTAGGCCTACATAGTGAAAGCCTTTGGGGATATCAAATCACATTCAGCGACAAATTCTAGTTTTTTTTCTATATTAACCATTTCCCAAACAAGACCGGTTTTGACGTCCCCAGTAGAAAATTCTTGGGAAAACATTGAGGCAAGAGAAGAAAATGATGATCGACCAAATTGAAGAGGCCTGCTCAGCAGACAAAAAGAGTGTGAATAACTTCTTTGGATATTGATGATCATTCTTCTTTTGTCTCAATATTTTCTCTGAGATAAAACACTAAAGTATTCACATCCGTTTTGTCATCTGTAGACTTTTTTCAATTTGGCCAAACATGACATTTTGTCGTTTTGGAAAGGGTAAGCGAGTACGCACGAGTGACACGACGAAGCCATGACAGGACCGTATGTGTAAACATTACTTGTTTTAAAACTGCTTATTTCATAGTTACCGATCTTTAAAAGTACACGACAGTGCAGCAACCTTCTTAACTCTGAATTAGAATGTTTCTCAACAAATGATTACAGCAATCAAGCTCTTAAAACGTCATCTTCGGCAAGTTGAACGTGGAAAAACTTCGCGAGATTCACAGCCATATATTTGTACGATAGGAGATTCCCAATCTATTTTTAGACCAGTGAGGCGTGACGATGACGTATTTGTTAAACGAAAAAACCTAACGCTATTCAAACTGTTAACCCTTTCCCAAACGACAAAATTTTAGGGTGATCCACTTCAAAAACTGCCACAAATGACAAAATGGAAATTATTAAAGATAGAATTTGTGTAAAATGTGGCACAGAAAATATTGAGACAAAAGGAGAAACTGCTGGTTATCAGCAGTTTCTTCTTTTGTTTCAATGTTTTGCTAAGCCTTTTCTATTAGGCACGTCAAAACCAGGTCTTGTTTGGGAAAGGGTTAAAGCATTCAGGTAAATGATGAAAGTTTTGAAAACTAGCATTTCTCTTTTCCCTTCAATCTTATAGGATCAGACTGGTGATGCAGGCATGTGACGAATACTGACTTTCCAATACTGATTACTCGAATAATACTTGAGTATTTCAGATTTGGTACTTGTACTTATGAGTACTGAGTATTAAACTGGTTACAGTACTTAAGTAGTACTCGAGTAGTACTTAAGTATTCTTGAGTATATATGAGTACTAGAATGATGTGCAATATACACCGAAATTTTAACAAGGAAGTTACATTTTGTGTTTAACATGGTTTATTGCTCAACAAGAAATCCTGCTAGCAAAATAAATATGTTTATGTAGTACTTAGCAATCACACTGATGTTGCAAATGAATGCTGATTTGTGCAGTACCTGATTTTATTAAACAATATTGAATCTCTCTCTCTTTTGTAAGGAATTACATGAATAAGCTGGGAATAAACTTGAGTTCGTTTTCTGGTATTGACCAACTAAAAGGAATACAATTTTAATACAGGTTAGCATCTATGATAGACTAACAAAATATATAGCCAAACAATACACAACAAAGGATTAGTTTATCATAATTGCCTAAAGGTGTGAATTGTGTCATTGATAACCCTTTCCTAAATAACTACTGTTGAAGTTGGTCTAATTTGAAAGCTGATGCAGATGACAAAATGGGTAATTAGAAAGATTGGATTGGTGTACATTATAGCTTGGAAAATATTGAGACAAAAGGAGAAAATGCTGATTATCAGCATTTTCTTCTTTTTCCTCAATGTTTCCCAAACATTTTCTTTTAGGTATGTCAAAACCAGGTCTTGTTTTGGAAAAGGTTAACCCAGGTAAAACTGTAAAAAAATGACTGGTATACTGAATGTGGTCCATGCATTTGTATTCTGATTGAATCATTTGTTCTTTAAATCTGTTTTCTATCATAAAGTACTCAAAAAGATTCATGAGTACTGAGTACTGAAGGGTCAGAACTCGAGTAAGTATGAGTATGAGTACTCATTTTCTCCATGAGTACTGAGTACCAGTGAGTACAGGGAAAAGTGGTACTTGTACTCATAATACTTGAGTACGAGTATGAGTATCACATGCCTGTGGTGATGAAAAATAAGGAATAGTTTGTTAGTTAGATTCTACATATGTAACATAAGAAGCTTTTTACTCTGTCCCAAACAAGCCCTCGATTTGACATGTGGGGAATCACATGACACAATTTAACCAATTCAGAAAGTCTTCAATAACTATGATAATGAAGGGTTCTCCCCCCTATATTCCTATTACATTTTATTATAACTACATTGTACTTTTATGTCCGAAATCTGGCGACAATGAGTTGGTGGAATCCAATGATACCCCTGCCATTTGAGCAGATAATACTTCATCCTTCGTGTAAATTGTTGCATGAACATGGAGGGGGACCAGAATCCATGGACATAGATGTATGTAGGAACATCTCTGAATTATTAACTTAACTAATTTTTTGAAAATTACTTTGGAAATAATATATGGTTTGCCATGATTAATCATAGGATTTAGCCGATTTAACAAGGCCATATGCCTGAGTGGTTTATATAACACATCTGAATGTGCATCCGTGGTAAATCCTATGATTACCCATGGCAAAACATATATTATTTTCCTTCTGACATGTAATTACTTGCCTTTGGGACAATTTTTTAATCATTGTTAGCGAGGCAGTAAAAGAATTTTGTATTTGGAAAAGATAACGGTAAAAAGGCATTATTCCATTTTTTTTCACAAGGATCTTGTGCCGTTTACAGACAGACGCAGACTTGCAGAACACTATAACACATTTGTTTTGTAGCTAAGATGTTCTTGTGGGTCCTGTCCGGTCCATAAAGATCTGTATTTGGAAGGTACCAAAAGCATGGTTACTGGTTAGCAGATATATAGCTGTAGCTTCATGGTAAAAGGAGTAAGTGATCTTTGGTTAGGCCCGTGTGATGTGTCTAAAGTGCTCTTACAACTGTAGTTGTCGGAACATACAATGTAGGTCAGAAAATATTGAGATTAAAGGAGAAATTGCTTGTAACCAGTTACTTCTCCTTTTTCCATAATGTTTTCTATTAGACACATCCAACCTGGTCTTGATTGGGAACAAATTAACCAATTACCAAACAACAGAATTTTTGGGCAGTCCAATTTGAAGATCCTGCAGAAGACAATTTCCATTGAATGGAATCTCCAACTTTTTGGTTTTTTTGGATGGAAAACATTGTGGAAAATGAAGAAATTGCTTGACATAACCAATTTCTTCATTTTTCCCAATGTTTTCCATGACCATTGTTTTGTAGGGAGTCAAAAAGAGCCATTCTGTGGTAATGGGTTAAAGAGTAAGGGAAAGCCAAATAACTATGAAAATGTCGAGATACGTTGTTCTTACATCTCCTGGATTCGAATGGACATTCATGGACTAAAATAACAGTGCATGGAATTTGAATCACTGCATAATCTGCAGACCTTTCTTACATCTGTTGGTAGAGAATATAGACTGTCACATTTCAGCATGTATAATATGCAATAGGCAGCACTTGACTTCTCATTTGGAACTGAACAATTATCCATTTAGACAATTTGCCGGGTACCGGGTGCAAGTCCTGATAGCTAACACTGTACAGTTGGTGTCTATTGACAACCTATCATGGGCTGTTGATTCTAGACAGAAAACAGGCTATTTACTCAAATGTTTGAACATTTTACATGTAGGCCTATGCAACTGTTAACTAGTTATTCTTGAATGAGGTGTTAAATCCCAATCAGTCAAGATTTATGTGGTGGAAAGAGAAGAAGTTTGAACTTGTTTGTACATTAAAGCAATAGTTTAAATCCACCTGACCCTTGTTTTTTTCAACATTGGTTAAGTCGAATTGCTGTTTATGTCAAAAAGCTGGTGCTATTCTTATAATTATAAAGTATGTGTTACTTTGAATTTCTCAAGGTATTTTGAAGAGCCAATGGACTTTGACATATAAAGTATTGACTTTAGTTATCTTTTTGTGTCTATGACACCTCTAGAAAGTTGAGATTTCAGATTTTTACAAACTCTTATAGCTCATTAATAGAGCGACTGGCATGATGCTCTACTATGGCGTGATCCTGCAGATTCCAAGTTGGATTCCTGATGGGTGTTATTGGCAGCTATCTTAAGGTCAAAATGTAATACCATCACATTTATCCACTATGCAGTTGACACTTGTAACGTCAAAGTCACATGAGATATGAAAATACCATGAGATATCCAAAATTAAAACACATTCATTTCTTTATTGAAAATCGACATTTACTAGATATATATAATATCTTTGTTGAATGCAATTATGAATGGTTGAAATATGGTTGACAAAGGAGAGAAATTGCCTTGATAAAGCAATTTATCATCTTTTTACGCTACATTTCTATGATGAAATTTTCTGTCTAAAGCTTAAAAAAACTTTAGTGAAAGGAGAGTCTCCTCTCTTTCAAGTATTTCTTGTTTTCCCATAAAGTTTCCATACATAATTATTTGAAAGACACTATACTTTTAGGTCTCATGACTACTGTAAAAGTCTATTTATTCGCTAGGACTTAATTTTCGCTAATTTTCGCGAGTAGGCTATCTCGCGAATTCATCAATTTCGTGAATATATCAGTCTCAGAATGCCGGAGATTGCCGATGATTCTTCGGAATCCGGAATATTCCGAAATTCATTATGTTCATTAAAACACTTCAAATCGGAAATTTTGATCGTTACCTGCCTTTCAATGTATGAACAATGCAATTAACATCATAATGTTATATTATTATGATGATATACATTGTACATGATTACAAATACAAAGTATAAATGTTACATGTGTTTTCCTAGAGTATGGTCGTAAAAGGGTGACCTCTTTATCGTTTACAATTCAGAAGTACAGTACATTTAATGGAAAAATGAAGCAGTTACGTTCTTATGTTAATCACTTTTTGTCATACATGTAGGGACAATACATGTATTGTCCTTTTAACAGTTACATATGAAAAGGTGTGAAAACAATTATAAAGAGAAGACAGGTGTGATAAACATTTTGTCTAACCATCGCTTGTGTATTTATCGGAGTTAAACGGACATGTACGGAATATAGAAAAGCGAATATTTCCGGAAAATAACGGAAATACCCGAGCTTTACATCAAACACGCGCGAATTTTTAAACTCGCGAATAAATCCCAGACAACGAAATCGCGAAATGTTGAGCTCGCGAAAATAAAGACTTTTACAGTATTTATTTAGGTTTGATAGTTCCCATGCACTATTTTCAACCTAAAATCAAAGCCATTATCACAACATCCCTTTGCAAATCAGAGAAAAGTTAATAAAATTGAGAGAAAAGAAGATATTGCGGAAATTCACCATGTTCTCCATTTCTATCAATGATTTCTATATTATTACAAATATATTTTCCACTTTTGAAATCAAATATTTCCAACAAGTTGCAAGAATAAGTTCCACTCATTTCACTCATTCTTTCATGTGACATCCTTTAGGTGTCGCCGCTCTAGTAAAAGTTTTATTTTGAAATACAATTTCCCTTTAATAAGTTTAACTTAAACATTCCTATATATTACCTTTACTAAGTGGGGCACCATAATGGGAACATTTAGGTCCTATAGCATAGTAGGCCTACTGTGATCCCTCTTTGATAAAACATTGTAAGACAAGAGCTTCGCAAAGCGGCGCATATACGCCCGAGAGGGGATTGTCAGTAAAATTGGCCATTTTTTTCAATTCAAGGGCAGATAATTCAAACATGAAATGTTATCAAAATTTTGAGAAAATGGGTATTTTTCCTTAAATTCAAGGGCAGATAATTTAAGAACGAAAACAGTTTCATCTGAATTCCGTAAATGGTGTGCACAACTAGACAACGTAGAGATTCATTGTGGCAAGTTTGATGAAATTCTGATCAAATCTGTAGGAGGTGTGCACACACAAGAAAATGGGCATTTTTTAAATTCAAGGGCAGATAATTCAAGAACGAAAAGAGTTATCTGAATTCCATAAGTGGTGTGCACAACTAGACACCATGGAGATTCATTGTGGCAAGTTTGATCAAATTCCGATCAAAACTGTAGTAGTTGCGCACACAAGAAATTGCTAACAGACGGACAGACAGACAGACGGACGACCAGGGCCAAAACATGATACGACCCTTCGGGTGAAAAAAAAAGGAGTAGCATTACCTTTACTGAGTGGGGCACCATAATGGGAACATTTAGGTCCTATAGCGTAGTACTGTGATCCCTCTTTGATCAGTAAAGCTGTTCCTTGTCCACCAATATCAACCTCCTTCATCCTGTAGTATAGGGGAAACAAAATTAGATCAACCCATTAGCGGACAGCAAAATTCTAGACCCATCCAAATTCAAAGATGTTGCAGACGACAATTTCGAGTGTATGAAATATTACATTTCTTGGTCACACTGGGAAGAAAACATTGTGGGAAATGGAAGAAATTACTTGTCATAAGCAATTTCTTCATTTTCCACATGTTTTCAAAGGTGGGGTGTGAAAAGGTGTCGTTATGTGGTAATGGGTTCATTGATTAATTGGGGTTTAATGCCTCTTTGAACTTACAGTCATATCCTGTTAGCTGGAGAACCTAACCATGAATTCCTATCATTTCCCATGCTAATACTACCACAATATCCTTCTCAAGCCTCCAGCTGCTCGCCAACATAGGTTTATGTCTATTAACCCTTTCCCAAACAAGATCTGGTTATGATGTGTCTAATAGAAAAGGCTTGGGAAAACATTAAAACAAAAGAAGAAACTGCTGATAACCAGCAGTTTCTTCTTTTGTCTCAATGTTTTCTATGCCATATTGTACACAAATTATATCTTTAATAACTTCTATTTTGTCATTTGTGGCAGTTTTTGTAGTGGATCACCCTAAAATTTTGTCATTTGGGAAAGGGTTAAACAATTGTTTGGAGTCAATTTTTTCCAAAAAGATGTTTGGTCACAGCCTAGGGATCGAACGAAGGACCTCATGAGTGTCTGATGTTCTGTGCTATGGTAGCGGCTGCAAACTGTGGGTACTGTAACAGGGAAGCATAGTAATAACAGGAGAAAAATGCTGGCTATCAACAGTTTCTTCTTTTCTGTCAATGCATACTTACTAAAGCTTCCCTGCTATCAATGTCTTGTTAGGGAGAAAAAGATAAGTTTTCACACACAAGATCTGCTTTTGATTAATCTGATAAAGAAAGCTTAGGAAAGCATTGAGGCAACAGAGAAAACAGGCATTTTATCCGTTCCTCTAAGCCCTTTCCAACAAAAAGACATAGTTTTGATTTCCCTTTATTGAAAAATCTTGTGAAAACATTGATACAAAGCTTTTTTCTTAATTGGTAAATAATATTGGAGACATAAAGATTCAATTTAGTTAATGGAGCTGATAAAAGTCTTTCAATAACAAAAGTGAAGGACTGAGTAAACTTTCCCTACCATATTTTCCTTTCCCATAATAAACTAGTGCAGCTACAGTATCAACATAATTTATCATTAACCCTATCCCAAATGACAAATTTTGAGGGTGGTCCAATTTGAAAGTTGCTGCAGACGACAAAAGGGGTGTTGGTAAAGATAGACTTTGTGAATGGGATAGCAGAGAAAACAATGAGGCCAAAGGAGAAACTGCTGGTTATCAGCAGTTTCTTCTTTTGTTTCAATGTTTTCCTAAGCCTTTTCTATTAGGGACATCAAAACCAATTCTTTTTTGGGAAAGGGTTAACCTGGTATCATAAATGATGCAGTACCATTACCAGTGAGAGACAAAGGCTTGCACAATCTATAGTCGTGCTGAAATTTCCAATGTCACATTGAAGCAATCCTACCCTATAACTGTCACATTAGATTTTAAAATGTCACATTTCTTTAATGATTTTCTAGGAGGAAAAGTCAATGTACCATTGAAACCAATTCTTTTAAAAGAATCACTAATCCTTTCCCAAGCAAGACCTGCTTTTGATGTCCCTATTAGAGAAGGCTTGGTAAAACATTGAGGCAAAAGAAGAAAATGCTGAAAATCAGCATTTTCTCCTTCTGTCTCAATATTTTCATAGCTATATTGTACATAACTTCAATCTTGATTAGCATCCATTTTGTCGTCTGCAGCAGCTTTTGAATACATTTTCCATTTGTGAAAGATTAACCCAATTCCCAAACAAGACCTGGTTTTGACGTCCGTAATAGAGAAGGCTTGGGAAAATATTGAGGCAAAAGAAGAAAATGCTGAAAATCAGCATTTTCTCCTTTTGTCTCAATATTTTCATAGCTATATTGTACATAACTCCAATCTTGATTAGCATCCAATTTGTCGTTTACAGCAGTTTTTGAATACATTTTTCGATTTACGAAAGGGTTAATTTCTACTTACTCTCCAGACTTCATGTCGTCATCGACGACGGCTTCAACTTGGTCAGACGCAGACATGTTGGTAGTCGAACTTGTTGATAGTTTGCGAGTATGTTGATCCTGTTCTGTTGAGGTGTTTGCCGATTTTTGTATATTCTTATCCTGTTCTATCGATGCTGTTGATAGCTTACGAACGTTTATATTTTGGTCAGTAGATATTGTCGAAACTGTTGATAATTTTCTAGCACCGCCGTTATCCTCTGCGGCAGTTGGAATTGTTGATGATAGTTTACGGCTATTTCTATCTTGTTTTGTTAATGGGTTCACTGTGTAAGTTTTAGTACCTGAAAGTAAAGAAATCATAACAGATAAGAAAAGGTAACAATATTTCATTTGAGACAGGATCTTGCCCTTATAGCATTTGAGATTTTATGTTTCAAGATCGGACTATGTCAAAATGCCGAATGATCCGTACCCATGATGCTCTCTATTAGTTGCTACCAATCATGAAAAGCTATTAGAGAACAATAGGGGTTCTGATCAGACTGTGCGTATGCACAGGCTGATCTGGATCCATATTGTTCTCAAATGCAATAATAGCCCTTTTTCAATATTCAGGCTCATTTATTATTTATAATACCAAATGTTATGGGTATCATTAGAATCGGGTTCTATCTTATTTTAAGAAATTACTAGATGGCTGAATCCTAGACTGGTTCAAATTCAAAGATGTTGCAAATGACAATTTTTAAGTGAATGAACTTAAAAAATGAACTTAAAAAATGGTTTGTTTTTTGAGTAGAAAAAATTGTGGGAAATGAAGTTTTTTTTCTGAATCCTTTATCTTGTGGGATGTCAAAAGGTATCATCGTGTGTGGAAATGGGTTAGGTGTTCACCGTCATCCATGTAAGCCAGTGACAGCAACAGATTTCAACAGCTCTGTAAACAACTTTTCAAAACATTGAAGGAAAAGAAGAAAAAGCTGATTGACCTAAAATCCAACAAGCTGGTAGGCACTAGTCAGTATATTCTCCTTTTGCCTCAATACTGTTTGTGGCATGTTTTACACCAGTTATCTTTATCATATCGCTACTTTTCATTGAAAATCTTACTACTGCAGCTTAAAACAAGCTGCAGTTACTAGGTTTTAGATGAATAGCAAGGACGTATTTTGTTGTCAGCAACAGCTTTCAACTTGGATCATTCTAAAAAGTTAACAAATGTCAACACCAGGTATTGTTTAGGTAAAGTTTGAATGAATATAAATTTCTCAAAAAATAACAAAAAGAAACATGACTTACTTGTATCTATAAGTTGTAAATTGCTATCCCGTTATCACTAATCTTTATTTACATTTATAACATAACACTTTCCCACACGACAAAATTTTAGGCTGTCCTAAATTCAATGGTGTCATAGACAACCTTTGATTTAATGTTTCAGAGAGCACATAAATTGTATTATATGGCAAAGAAAAATGTTGAGACAAAAGGAGAAAATGCTGGCTGTCAGTATTTTCTTCTTCAGCCTTAATCATTTTCTAAACATTTTCTATTTATTACAGACCTCAAAAACAGGTCTTATTTGGGAAAGGGTAAAAAAGGTTATAAATTTAGAACACTGGTTTCACACACAAAATTTTGTCATTTGGGAAAGGGATAAGCCAGAGCAACGATCTGTGCTATTTATCAAAATACTATACACATGATATTACATGTGATGTCACATGGTTTAACTTGATATATTTCTCCATTTACAATAAAGATATCAGAACTTTGTTTCATTCTTTCCCAAAAGGCAGAATTTCTTCATTCTCAATTTGAAAGCTGCTTCAAACAACAACATTGGTGTCAACCATTTCCTATTTAACCCTTTCCAAAGAGGCAAAATTATCTGGCCGCCCAATTTGAAAGCCGCTGTTGCGGACAAAATACATATTGATAAAAATATGATTTGTGTAAATTATAGCACAGAAAATATTGAGGCAAAAGGAGAAATTGCTGATTATCAGCAATTTCTTCTTTTGTCTCAATGTTTTCCCAACCCTTTTCTCTTAGGGACGTCAAAACCAGGTATTGTTTGGGAAAGGCTTAAAAGATGCAGCTGATATTGTTAATGATATAATATTGAGTATAGTATAGCACAGAAAATATTATGAGGAAGTAGGACATGTTGATAACCAACATCATGCCCCCTCAATGTTTTCCTAAGCTTTTACTTGTGGGTACATCAAAACCTAGGGCCCATACTATCAACGATCATACAATGGACTAAATTGTAAGATTGACATTCAACATTTAGCATTATAATTTCCAATTCAGTTTCGACCGCAGTTTTGGTCCATATGCGTCGAGAAGTCATCTTTACACGACATAGCATTGCCATAATTATCCATTTTTTGCTAGAAGTCTAGAAAACAATCAAAAGAACCACCGACACCTACCTTTGCTTACACGTTTCTAGCCATTGGACCGACCTTGCGAGTTCCTGGATGCGATATGGGAAAAGATATTCACTACCTCTTTTTGGAGGTCTTTCCAAAGTTTACCACCCGTGAGTTTGGTATTAAAATAATCTTAGGATTGAATTCTATCTTAAAATTATTGTTGAAAATACAGGTTCAAAGGGCAAGTTTCATCAAGGAAGGACAAACATATGTCTTTAATGTTTTGATGAAACTGGCCAAAGGATTTACAAAACATTTATGTAAAAGGAGAGAATATCCAACCTGAGTAAAACTTGGATATAGAAGACCACAATCATGTCTGTTAACCCTTTCCCAAAGGACAAAATTTTAGGGTGATCCACTTCAAAAATTGCCACAAATGACAAAATTGAAGTTATTACAGATAGGATTTGTCTTAAATATGGCACAGAAAATATTGAGACAAAAGGAGAATTGAGTTTATTGGGGTTTTACGCCGTTTTCAACTACCAGGGTCATATCGCGGCGGCTGGAGCACCTAACCGTGGGTTCCTGGTATTTCTCGCACCAGTACAACCACAATATCCAAACCGAGCCTCCAGCTGCTCTCTCACATAGATGATTCACACCCATTGGTGAGAGACAAATGACTTTTGTCAAATGTCAGAATGGATACTGGCCGAGCAGGGGTTCGAACTCGAGACCCCTGGATTGACAGACTCCGACGTAACCAACTGAGCTATCCGGGCTCGGCTCACAAAAGGAGAAACTGCTGGTTATCAGCAGTTTCTTTTTTTGTCTCAATGTTTTCCGAAGCCTTTTCTGTTAGGGACATCAAAACCAGGTCTTGTTTGGGAAAGGGTTAAACTGTGATCTATCTACAAATGCCCTACTGAACTTCTTGTTCATAACTGCACTAGACAAATTACATTGACATGTAGCTAAAACATGCAAAACATGCAAGGAAGAGGAGAAAAGATAAAACCTGAATAAAACTTGGATATAGAAGTCCCCATGTTTTCACTACTGGCAGTCAACCTACAAGTACAACTGTCATAATTCAGCAATGTTCAGCTGATGTCCGTTTTGTGTTTTTGAGCCATCATTGATTGCTTATTACAAAATGACATGTAACTAAGGTAAAATCCCAATTGGTCTACCTCCATTTCGTCTACTGTTTATTCAGTGCATTGAGTCCCAATTCGCCTACTGTCCCAACTCGTCTACTTTCATGTCAAATCATCAAAAAACAACATTATTTTTGTTTTAAGAAAAGAAATTAAGTCAATATATTCACAAATTAGATAAAAAATCCAAAATTTTTAATAAAAATCATATAATATCATATTGATATACAAAGTATAGAAGAGTAGACGAAATGGGAATTATGTCCAAAATAGTAGACAAATTGGGAGTAGACAAATTGGGAGAAGACCAAATGGGATTAAACCGTAACTAAAACATGCAAACTATTCATGGAAGAGGAGAGAATATCGAACTTGAGTAAAACTTGGATATAGAAGACCCCATGTATCACTGTGATCCATCCAAAATGTCCTACTGAACTTCTTGTCTACAACTGCATGAGGCACATTCATATGTAACTTTAAACATGCAAAACATGCAAGGAAGAGGAGAAAACATAAAACCTGAGTAAAACTTGGATATAGAAGTCCCCATGTTTTCACCACTGGTAGGTAACCTACAACTGTCATACAACAGTGATGTTCAGCTGATGTCCAGCTTTTTATGAGCTATGATTGACTGCTTATTTCCTGTCAGTCACCCTTCCTCCTTGTGCTTTTGTTTATCTTTACCCATTACCAAACAACAAAATTTCAGCCTAGTCCAAACTCATAGCTGTTGCAGACGACAATTTCCATTGAACAAAATTTTATTTTTGGTCTTTCTTGGTAGAAAACATTGTGGGAAATGAAGAAATTGCTTGTCACAAGCAATTTCTTCATTTTCCACAATGTTTTCCAAAGCCTTTATTTTGTGGGGCGTCCAAAAGCGTCAATGTGTGGGAAAGGGTTAAACATATTCCTTTTACATCAATAAGGATGGAAGATAAAAGCTTAACTCCATCCCAAGTCTGCTATCGGGGAAATACATGTACACCTGTACAGTGTACATGTCCCAAATATATGGGCCAATGAGAAGTCAAGTTCAACCTCAGTTACCAATGATCAAACTCAGGACCTATGGATTTCAAAATTAGAAAATGTGTATGTAATAGCATAAGCAAGATGTGTTTGTGAAACAATAATGCCCCCGAAAAGGCCAATGTTTAGTTTTCATGTTTAGTTTCTGACAAATGGACTGACAGAAAACAATAAAACAATAAGCCCCTGACCTTGGCAAATATCGCAAAAAATGAAGAAGAATGTTACAAGCAATTTGCTCATTATCTACAATGATTTCTAACCCAGATTTCAGTGATTCTAAAATTTCACCAACTTGAAATTGTGGTCTGCAATACCTTTCAAATTGGAAAAGTCTACACTTTTGACATCTGTTAATGGATCAACTTCATCGGTCCTTTTGTAGCAACTGAAGCAACAAACTATGGATTGCTGGTATTTCTCTAGCAAGTGCTACCACAATATCAAATCTGAACCTACAGCTGAGTCGCGTTCTTTAGAGTGAGATTTTTTAAGATTTCTTAAGATGTTTTGGATAAAGCGTTTTTAAGACCGAGACTTTGACCAAGCTGTTCCGAATGTTCCATATTTATATAAATGACGTCATCATGACGGCATTTGTATAAAGTATGGAGCATTTGGAACACCGCGGTTTATGAATTATGGGACGTTCGGAACATCTCGGTCAAGTCTCTTTTATATTGTTTCAATAGAGTTGACCGAGAGATTCGGCATGAAGTATAGGGTAATGGCGCCTCCCATTGACGGTCTTAAAAATCTTGCTCTAAAGAGCGCTTTATCCTAAAATATCTTAAGAAATCTCAAGATATCTCAAGAAATCTCGCTCTAAAGAACACACCTCTGCTCTCTCAATTACGACAATTATTCAATTCACAACCAATATTGAGAGACAAATGACTTTGGTCAAATGTCAGAGAGGATATTCACAAGCCTAGGGTTTGAACTTGAGACCCCTGGATAAGTATCAATTGGATTGTATGGAGTTTTACGTCCCACTCAACAACTAAGGTCATATAGAGACTGGACCTTGGTTTAAAGTCTCATCCGAAAGACTGGAGAAGCAGAAATCGAACCAGCGACCCCCATGTTTCAAGTCCAGCACATTACCACTGCCTCACCTCTGCCCCTGGATAAGTATAAACTAGACAGTGCTGGCGGCCCGGAAGCGCTCCACAGGCCTGATTGTTTGTCTTGTTGAATGCAATTTCAAAGGTTCAGGCTGCGCAAACAAGCAAATGCATGACCAAGCTGAAAATTACAAGCAATTAAGATCATATGGTCAGTAAGATTTCTGTACAAGTTTTGTCTTGATTGGTCAATACTTGTAGTTGCTAGAGTGAAAACAAAGTCAAAATAGAGTCGAAAATGGCAATTTTGTCAATTTCAAGGGCACATAACTCATGATGTAAAATTCAGATCAAGCTGAAAATTATACCAAGGCAAGATCTTACGGCCACCAACATTCTGTTTTAGTTTTGTCTTGATTGGTCAATATTTGTAGTTGCTAGAGTGAAAGAAATGTCAAAATAGAGCCGAAAATGGCAATTTTGTTAATTTCAAGGGCACATAACTCATGATGTAAAATTAAGATCAAGCTGAAAATTATACCAAGGCAAGATCTAATAATCACCAACATTTTGTTTAAGTTTTGTCTTGATTGGATAATATTTGTGGATTTTAGAGTAAAATTAAAGTCAAAACCAGCTATTTTGGACATTCAAGGGCAGATAACTCAGGTAATTCTGATTCAATTCAGATTCTTTGAAGGAATTTGAGAAAGGGTCACCAAAGGATCATTCTTGTAAAGTTTGATTGAAATCCAAATGGTGGTTTCTGAGAAGAAGATTTTTAAAGAAAAAGTTTACGGACAGCGCACGGACGGACGCACGCACGAAGGACACACCACCATGACAATAGCCCGCTGGCCTGTCGGCCAGTGGAGCTAAAAAGTATCAATTTGTTTACTGGTAATATATAATGATGTTCTGGAAATCATTCAAATCACTAACAAAATAATTGATATATCACACTATGTATTATAATTTTTTGTAGCCTAATAATCATTATCGTAATTAATTAATCTTGTAGGAGTAGTGTAGTCAATGGTTTATTTTTGCTGGTCATTAAAACCCATTCATGTCATAATAGTAAAGGCGTGGGCATTTACTACTCGCCCTGTCAAAACTATACATCATTTGCTGAATAACAGGTAACAGACAGTGTTAACCCTTTCCCAAACGGCAAATTTTTAGGGTGATCCACTTCAAAAAATGCTACAAATGACTAAATAGAAGTTATTTAAGATAGAATTTGTGTAAAATATTGCACAGAAAATATTGAGACAAAAGGAGAAACTGCTGGTTATCAGCAGTTTCTTCTTTTGTCTCAATGTTTTCCCAAGCCTGTTCTATAAAGGACGTCAAAACCAGGGGCCCGTATTACTAACGATCGTACGTTTGATTTTTGCATAATTACTTGTAACAACAGCCCTGATTGGCTCAGTCGGATTTCTCGTGAAATCAGATGTCTTGTTACACAGTTTACGCAAAAACTTGATAGTAAGATGTTCAGTAATACGGGGCCCTGGTCTTGTTTGGGAAAGGGTTTAAGTGATCTAAATATGCACAACTATCAAATAGGGTGCATCAAACCCTATAGGCGGGGGGCCAGTGGGGCCTACCATGCACCCCCCCCTAGACTTTTTGCCACTGGTGCCAAGTTGTTCCTTAGGTCCTACTTGTTGAAAATCAGAGTTGCCCCCAAGAAAAAACTCATTCCCGCTATATGAAACAGCGCCGTTTCCATGGCAACCCTTATGCGCTTTTGAGGAAATGACAGTAGTTGAAAAAACATCAATATCTCTGCTTACAGATATAGTAGATCAGTCCTTTTGGTATCAAAATGAAGCTTAGACATTGCTCTTGAATTTGGTATGTGCATATGCAAATTAGTTAATTTGCATATGCATGATTTTTAAGATTTAAGTACAGCTCTCTGTAAAAATCATGCAAAATGGCATATTTCGTGCTACATACACTATCACCAAAAATATCATTTTTGTAAAAAATCAATAGATTATGACATAAATAAATGCTATATAGCTCAAAAAGTCTATCCTTTAAGGATTGGTGGAATGGTAAACATTTTAATTTTTATTTGCTTTTACATAGAATATATAGTAAAAGTGGTGTTTTTCAGTGAATCTAAAATTGTAAAACCCAAGCAGATATCCAATTCAAACCTTCATAAGTTGAAAGATGATATTTTGGTGTTTTATCTGGTGTTTGTACTTTTTTGTGCAAATTTGTGATATTAGAGTAATTCAATTAGAAAGATGACGAAATTACAGTAAAATAAGCATCCCAGTCTACAATTCCAGTCTAATTCCAGTCTAATGGAGTTACTTCCCTTGAAACCAATGTCAACAAAAATGGCTGCCTCCTTTCAACTCAGATTCATTGTGACTGTATTTTGGTACATCGCGTGGAAAATATGACAGATTATCAGACGAAAAGTTATTCTTTTTAAAGAACAGCGATATACACTGTGTTGTAAGTTGTACGTTAGATTTGTGTAGTTTGTACGGAAGTTTTGAGTGGTCAATCAAAGATGGCGTCGGGGGAAAATCGTTAGAGGTAGGTGTCTTAGTTTTTCGTCGATAATTTCCTTAAATGGCCGTATTTTGTCTTGATACTGATATCATTGTACAGGAGAAATGTATACCTATTCACGGTGCTATATATCAAAGTACCAGTGTTGTCCTATCGTACTCAGTCGTTGTGCAAAGACAGCCCAACACGGAAAACTTTTTTCGAAGCGAGAAAGTTGCCCTTTTAAGGATGATTACATAGTAAACAGCGAACTAGGGAACAAACTATTGCTCTAACTTGGATGTTTTTAACATGCTCTTTTCTATGGTTACCGTTATTTTACACACAAATGTCTAGAATGACCACAAACGCTGTGTTTACTAAATGGCCAAACAACGGTGTAGTCACAGTGAAAATATGCAGACACAACGGTGCAGTTTCTGTGTTATCTGTATGGTGTAGTTATTATTTTCACAACAAATTGTGAACGGTGTAGACTTGGTATGTTGTATAGGGCGAACTAGCTCTAACAGATAGCAGATCACCTGTTTTATCTCCCTCAAATACTTTGGTCTTAGAAAACTCAGATGAAAATGCCGCCATCCTCAAAGTAAATGAAAACAAAAGTTAAGAAAATATGTTTTCTCTTTTCTTCATTCTCCTAAGCCTTAAACAGTTCAATGTATGTTTGATTTAATTTTCGGGAGACATTTTTGTTATTTGTGATTGAATAAACATCTGACGGAAATGATAATCAAAAGGAATACCATCACAAAATATCAAATAAGACATACGATAACCGTCATTTTGAAGCCATGTTAAGTGCAACGGCAAATTTCTTGTTCATCCGTTCATTTGATTTGTAGATTCGAAATTTCGGCTCTGGCTTTGAATTTTTCTTTGTAACTGTTTTAATTGGTTATTACAATCAATTATTGTAATTAATGAAATGATTTCAACTCATGGAGTATGATAATTATTGATCGAAATGTATCTTGTTTTCAAATTGACCCCTCATTGAAAAGTCTGATTTTACCCAAAATAAAGGATTCAATCAACAAAACATAAATTATAAATAACAAAACATAAATTATAAATTTGTGTCATAAACATTTGGGCCTTTTTTTTTTTTTTCGTCTTGTTCGACTTAAGTAAATAAGTCTTGAAAATAGAATTCTGGAACTGCAAAATTCATTTTGGAATTTCATACGTAATGAACTTCTTCTTCAGGACTGACATTTTTCTGACCAAGATTTTTGGGCTCACTCATAAAATGTAACCATTTGCAATGAAAAAGACAATATTCTATACGCCAAAACCGTTTGACTATTGGAGTAAAACGCATTGAAGTACTACCAAGACAGTGTAACTTACACACATCCATAAATAAATGAAATGCAATGTTTTCCATCGAGAGCCGACCTTCATTGACCAAAATAAACAAATACCAAGTTGATCAACGCTTCTCAATGACTTAATCACATCTGGGAACAAACTGTTCATTTCAGCCATTGTTTTCATGTTCTCGTGGGGAAAGAGAAGAGACCCTATCCGTTTCATCTGTTTTAGCACGTCCAATGGAAATATCAGGAATTAAGGTCGGGGCTTTTTGAACGACTTTATGGGGTGTTGAACTTCGTCATTTTTTATGTTCAGGACTCATGCATTCAAAACCACCGGGGATATCATCGATAGAAAGAATCTTGTTAACTCCAAAATCCTTTTTTCTACGTCGATGAGGTCTATCTTGTGTATTCTATGCTCGCAAATGGGGATGATGTCTTAGTCTGACTTCTTGATAATATCAGGAATAATACTAAAGTTCAGGGTTTTCAAATCTTTTTGACCTGTCTGATCATTGATCTCCCCCGCCCTGCGCACTTTTAATATCTGACTGGAATGGTCCTGTTCCGAATGCTTCACAACATTTTCGAAACTCCCTTCGAAATGACAGTAGTAATAGGTGAACAGCATGGAACTGAAAATAAAGAAAAAAATAAAACGGTCGCCAGCAGATTCTTGGTAATTTCTACTATTTGACCCTTACGGAATTGCTTTGACAAATAGCAAGGAAACTAGATTCTGATATATTTTGATTAAAGTATATTTTGTAGACATATTGTAACCTTCTTTGCTGCAAAGCATTTACAAGTCAGTCACATAAAAAATTATTAACATAATTGTTGAAGAATTTCGGTAGTAATTGTAAAACATGATTCTCAGCCGTGAAAACGTTATCATTAAACATAAAAATATTATCATTCCAGAAATGATAAGTTCTGTATTACTTCAAGTCTACACCGTTCACAATTGCATTATGTCTACACCGTTCACAATTTGTTATGAAAATATAACCACACCGTACATAAAACACAGAAACTGCACCGTTGTGTCTGCATATTTTCACTCTGACTACACCGTTGTCTGGCCATTTGATAAACACGGTGTTTGTGATCATTCTAGACATTTTTGTGTAAAATAACAGTAACCATAGAAAAGAGCATGTTAAAGACATCCAAGTAAGAGCAATAGTTTGTTCCCTAGTTCGCTGATTACTATGTAATCATCCTTAAAAGGGCAACTTTCTCGCTTCGAAAAAAGTTTTCCGTGTTGGGCTGTCTTTGCACAACGACTGAGTACGATAGGACAACACTGGTACTTTGATATATAGAACCGTTGATAGGTATACATTTCCCCTGTATAATGATATCAGTATCAAGGCAAGATACGACCGTTTAAGAAATTTATCAATGAAAAACTAAGACACCTACCTCTCATGCTGTATTGTTGTCGCCATCTTTGAATGACTACACAAACCTAACGTACAACTTACATCACAGTGATATAGATCAGTGCATGGCCACCTAAAATCGAACAGGGAATATCATTAGAGGGAAATTTATACGATCTGCAAGCTGAAAAGGCATTGCTAAATCAGCTGAACTTAGGGGTGTTTTTGGAACCATAGTAGACTGCCCTGTTTGCCATAGATACCAATTTTTATTGGATTGCGACCAAAGAAGCGATGTTGCTTTCCAAAATGTCGGAGAAGGTCAAGCTCATATGTCACAGGCAATGTCTCGGGTACGAATAAGCCCTTATAAACTGATTGGATTGAATGAAGTTATATGTCCCACTCAACTACTAAAGTCACATGGAGATTGGATCGCGGTTTAAAGTCTCAGCCAAAAGACTGGAGAGGCATGGGATCCAACCAGCGACCCTTGTGTTTCAAGTCTAGCGCGTTACCACTGCACCACCTCCGTCCCTCCCAGATAAACAGAGGATTTGCAGACAGGGGAGTTTAGGCAGTATATAGAACTTTAGACAGGAATATTTCTGATGAGTTTGGCAATGGTTAGTATTTTGTCACGACTTCTTCTTAAATTGGACTTTAATCTCCTACCATTGAAGCTGAAAGGGACTTCAGGTTTGCAGTATATCTGTGTGTCTTTCAGGCCAATCAATTAGTTTTCCATACTTTTTATGCGGCCCAAAAAAATTTCATGCTCCCCGAAAAATTTTGGGAGAGCATATAGTTGCCTAGCTATCCATCCATCTGTTGGTCCGTCCATAATCCGAGTCTTCTCTGATGTAAATACGCTCTTTGATATTTTGATTTTTCGCTATTTACATCAGAGAGCGTTGCTCTTTGAAAACAGCGGAAAGTTCGGTAACGTTACAAGTAGTGAAGCTTTGTTTTTGTGTATCATATCCAATCACTCAGTAAAACACTGTAGGGTATAGATCAATAAATAATTTTTTGTCATACCTGACCAAAAATTTCATTTCAAATCGGCCTGATTGAAGAGTATAACCTTTGGTTTTGAATGGAAGGTCAAGGTAAACAAAGGCTGCTCAGGTGAGGGTTGTTGAAAAACATTGCCTATTAACTTTTTAGAAATACTTTTTGGCCGTAAATTTTTTAACATGTATGACAATAAATGGTTCATTGATCGAAATCATCAGGGGTTTTAACGATAGCGTTT
>OY804603.1:35921990-36068049 GCA_963680895.1 Fragum sueziense
CAAATACAAACATAATGTAACATTTCATAAGCATTTTGAACAGTTTAGAATTTTGAATTAATGCATACAAATGGAAATATTTGACCAAAATGTTCAAAATTACCTACCTTGCATATGAATATAGAGTGAAATAATATTTCTAAACTATTTTATTCTTTAAGCATAATCCGGCATGATGAATCAACTTATATGAAGTGTTTATACAAATGTGTGCAATTTGATGCATTTTATATGGATAGAAGGTGGCGTTTCTAATGATGGGCTGTATACCTTAAATCAATCTTGATCTTGATAAGTATTCTTTAGATTTAGATATATAAGATCTTGACTGCTGTGTTCCTAATGCATCATACTTTATAAAATTTATGTCATCCCCTCATCTAAATTTCAGAAAAAAAACACAAAAAAATAACAAAGAATGGAACACTCAGACTCATGGAACACTGCAATTTGATTTATCATTGTGATTGCAACTTCCAAAAAAAATCTGTGTTTAATCCATTCCCACATAAATTTTTAATTGTGCATTTTGTCACCCTGATAGATATGGGCTTTGGTAAAGCATTGTTGAAAATGAAGAGATTGCTTGTGACAAGCAATTGTTTCATTTCCCACAATGGTTTCCACCCAGAAAGCCAAAACAATGTTTGGTTAAAAACAGAAAAAAGAGTTGTCTATGTAGAACAGAGCAACATATAAGGGAAGGGGGTAGGGAAAAGGTAATCTAAATTTGCCATTTCGAATCCAAACCCTATGTTGTTCTGTTCCTTTGTCTGTCCGTCCATCTGTCTGTCAGTCCGAAACTCAACATTGTTATTGTTGTGGGTACTCATCTGATTTGCCTTAGTGGGACAATACAATCAGTTCCCACAGTATGTGGTTTGATGAACAGTAAATGAAATGTTTCATTGGGAAAAGCCACCAATTTCTCTTATATGTATCTCTTGAGATTAAGTTAGCTTGCCCTATGCATTTCCCAAACTAGACCTTGTTTTGACATCTCAGTTCTCTAATAAAAAATGCCTGAGATAAATGAGAAAAAAGAAGATAGTCTATATGTTGATATATACATCAATTTCTCTTTTGTCTAAAACATTTCAATGCATTATTTACAAAACCCCATTCTTTATAGTCTGTAATTTTGTGAAATTAGCAGCTTTTGTATTGGTCAAGTCTAAAAATTGGCTTTTAGATTTTTACAGCATTATTTTTTGACATGGATCAAATTTTGAGGAAAAGAAAATCTTACGAGATGGAGATATATAGTCCAATTTGGTGTCAATTTATGAACTATTTTACCACTTTTCATTTTATAAAAATTGTTACCATGGTAACCAAAACTTTAGATCTAACATTATATGTATTTTATATTAAAATTGTAACATATGGTATAAACTTTTAGATATAATATGCATTTTTAATTGACATCATGGTTTTTAATAGAAATGAACAATTGTCACTGAAAAACAGTCGATAAATAGTTATTTTCTATAACAAAATCAGCATAAAAACTGGTGATTAGATTTGTTTGTGGTTTCCTTGGCAACCATTTCTTTATAAAAATTGAATTTTCATAACAAATATTTCTTGCAAGAGGAAGAAAGACAGACCAAAATGGTGTCAATTTATGGACTATTTGACCACTTTTTTCAATTTATAAAATCTGTTACCATGGTAACCAAAACTTAAAATCAAATAGAAATATGACCCTTTGAAATTAAGGATGTTATTTTTACTAATTTTTATGTGTATCAATCAAAAAAATAAATTTTTGAAGATTAAATGATGTAATAATGTATAAAAATCATTGACTATGGATTTTTCAAAAATTGAATTATCTCCCTTTAATGATCGGAAAATGTAAAAAAATGAAAAAAATGCACAAAAAAGTACATACATAGCAATAATCTCTGACATTTTGGGTTCTTATATTTGTAAATGACTTGATAATATTAGCTTGGGTTTCACTAGATTTTTTGGGTTGAAAATGTCATTTTTTGTAAAAAAATGAAAATTTGCTCATTTTGGACTTAATTATCTCTGATTTCGACTTTTCCTGGAAATTGTTTTTATGCTACAACGGTAAAGTACATGAAGGTGTTATATATATTCCAATAACTTGTATCTATTCCCTTCCTTTGTTTTTGAAAATAAACATTGAAAATTGACCCAAAAAGCCCCCTTTTTGTCTGAATTTGAATTACCTCCCTTTTTATTCCTTAATAAATGTTGGAAAACTTGTGTGAATTCGACTTAAAATCATTCCAAATAATTGTTCAATAGTTAAATGACAATATTTCAGAGTTGTTTCTTAATTAGTTTTCTACAGAAGGGAGTTATTTAAGCTGAAAATATAGAAAAAATGCCATTTTTCAAGAAAAAAATCGTATAAAAGTGGTTGCCATGGTTACCGGAATTGAATTTTTGAATTTTTTTCAACATTTTTGCAAAACTGGAGACATATTACACCAACCTACCAAATATCAATAAAATCCGTTGACCCCCATGTAGCAGTGATTGCATGATTTTTACAGAGAACTGTACTTAATTAAAAAATTTGATGAAATTTTCGTCGTTTTTTAAAAATATGATACAAAAATAAGCTATTACTCACTTAGTTTGTGGGTTATAGTAACAATTTTGGTATCAAATTGAAGCCTAGACATCCCTCTTTAATATATGTTAGTCAAATAAGATATTTTTTGCATGCATGATTTTTAGTGATTTTTTTAAATTTTGCCGAAAAATTTGCATATTCATGAATATTTGATATATGTAGTTCTTTCAAGCCTTATAGAAGAACTTACTTACTTTGTATATATGAAACTTCATTTACAAAGTAGAATCAGCCATTTAAATGTCATTTTACTGAATCAGAGTGTATTAAATCATATTTTAGGGTGCGGTTTCCATGGCAACATATCTTGAAAAAGGGGTTTAAATGGTATTTTAGGAGAAAGAGCTTTTGTTCACTAAGTCCTGGATGTAGACTGACAATTAATGTTTTAGATTGATGTTTAGACATCCATCTTTACTTTTTAGAATAGTTATGCAAATTAGCTAATTTGCATATGCATTATAACGAAGAATTAATAAGAATAATCAATTTAATTAACATCATTTTTCGCAAGTGCAGCTGGAAAATCAGATGTAGCTCTCATAGTTCTGAATTATTAACACTTTTGGTATCAAAATAAAGCCTGGACATTTATCTTTATTTTCCAACGCAGTAATGCAAATTAGCTAATTTGCATATGTATGATTTTAAAGATTTAATTAGTATCTTTCATGATTTTTTTTGCAATTTCTATTAAGAATAAAACAGAAAAATAAGCTTTAGCTAATTAAGTTGGTGGTGCAGAGTTACAATTTGGATATCAAAATGAAGCTTAGACATTCATCATGGTTTTCAGTGATACAAATTAGCTTATTTGCATATATGCATAATTTTTAATATCTTTTTAAATATAATTTTAGTAAAGAAATATCTCAAATTTGGGAATACATTTATTTGATACATACAGTGATTTCAAGCTGTATGGATGGACTTAAACATATTTTTATGTAAAACTTCATGTTCACCACATAATTTTTCATTTTAAGGCTGTTTTACAAAATCAGTTTGAAATACAGTATGCAAGAAGGTCCATAGAAACATAATATTATATTCCTTAAAACAGTCAAGATGGCAGGAGAAAAAGCTTATGCTCTTCAAGTCCTGGGTACAGATTCTGTATATGGGTATCAAAATAAGGCTTAGACACCCATCTTTATTGTTTTGATCACTTATGCAGATTAGCTTACTTGCATTAGCTATCTTGCAAATGAGTTTGAATAATGATATACAATAAAATCATCTTCTATTTGTTAATACTTATGAGATATATAGCAAATTCGACTTTGTTGAAGGACTTCATCATGCTATATTTTGATATCAAATATTCTGGAATTAATAGTTTGTAACCCTTTTATGTTTGCGTGCCTTTCGGTCTGGCTGTATGATTTCTAGTGAAAAAGAAAGCGTTTGAAAAAAGACAAATTCTGATTAATGTGTGTTTTGCTTTGATTTACCCAAAAGAGGAGAGCATGGATGGCATTGAATTATCACAATCCAGTATGCAACTTGACATGAATATTGGGTTAACGATGAAACGTAAAGTGCAAGCCAACTATCTAGTGATAGAAGGCATCTGGAGGAGTGAAGAAAGATATGAGGGGGGTGACTTCTCTCGCCTAAGTAAACAAAAAATGGGATAAGAGAATATTTTCTTGTCACAAGGAAGTAATCTCAATATATACTCTCCATACAAACATGATTCATAAGTAACATAAAAGACCTGAACCGAAATTCTAATAGACCTGAACCGAAATTCCATGTACATCTTATCACATTGTTTTTCTTTCAATAACAAGTTACCAGTCCTTGCGACCCTCAAAGGTTCAATTTAGTACAAAAGCATTGGTAAGAGCATTCTGGTCTTTAAGGAGAAGGACTTTTGAGAAAATAATAACAATCTTTGCCTCTCCTACCAAACAGGAGACAAAATATACTCAAACTATGTCAGAAGTGACATGATTAACGCAAGCGAGACCTTTCCAAGCCTAACCTAAAACGCCTGAACCGAAATGACACCACAATAATTATTCAGATCAGCAACATACAACCACAGGATATCTCCAATACCAGCTCAAGCGAGCTACGCAAACAGCATGGTCTCGAAGACTTAGAAACCCCTCTTGAGGGAAAGGAGGATAAGATGGTATGGACATGCTAAGAGATCCAATTGGACAATAAAACAGAGTATAACATGCAGGTCACAGGTACGCGCAGATGAGGGAGGACTTAGATGAAATGGAAGCAATTGTCAGAGAGGGGTCTTATAGAAAGGAATATACCACCCATATGAAAAGAACAATCGGATTGATGTATTGATTGATTGCGGTTTAACACAACTTAAACTGCTATGGTCATATAGCAACTGGAGCACCTTTGCATGGATTTCAGGTATTTCTTTCCACCAGTACTACCACAATATCGAATCGGAGCCTCAAACTGCTTTCTCACAAAGACGATTAGCACCCATTAGTGAGAGACAAATGTCAGAACGTGAATTGGCCAAGCAGGGATTCTAACTCAATACCCCTGAATTTATAGACTCGGTCCTTAGTGACTGAGCTATCTCGGCTATGCAAAGTAAATGGAAAAAGGGAGTGAGAACAGCATACAGCATACATGTGCAGCAAGACAGCAAGCTGGAAGGCAGCACATTGAAGTGGTCAGTGCTTCTACACCTGCCAGTTCAATACGAAACTTGGAAATGAGTAAGTGAAATTATGTGCAAAGACAAGACTGGTGCTTTTAGGAATTTTATAACATGTCAAGAGTATGACTTTTTTCAAGGAACAATGGATTACGTATACAGTTGGAGAAGTCATTCTGTGTGAAAGGAGAAGACAATCGGCTGTATGAGGCAGGAGAATTGGCACCTTTAACTTATTTTTCCGTCTCAACCATCAAACTAATTCTTATAAAAGATATTAGAGATCATAAAGTAATCATAGAGTTTCATATTTTTAGAGAGAAGGGGATCGATCTGCCAAGTAATGGTCTGAGTAGGACTATGATGCGACTCAGATGAATGGAGATTCTTTTTTCTTAAATGAAAGAAGGGATGAGGATAAAAGTTCCTAGAGAGATGACAGTGTCTGACAATGTAAGGAAACAGATTTTTCTGAGACTATTGTTAAGTTAGTAGACGATGAATACTATGAGTGTGACAATTGCTTCGTCAAAACGTAGAATCACAGTAAAAAGAATTGAATCACAGTACCTATAAAAGATTACTACTGATCTGAAAGGACTCAATCAAAGTCCTACTTGTAGGGGTTGTATTCCAAACCTGGACAAGAAATCATGAATAGTTGAAATGTTGTAGCAAAAATGAAAGAGAATACAGCATTATGAGTGTTGTAACTGAGACTGAATATGCTTTTTAGTCTTAGACAGAGGATCAATTTCATAAGAGACATACAAATTCAGATTAAGAGAGACAAGAAGTTGAAGTCTGACCAACATTTGAGAGAAAGCCAGGATTACGAATTCATGATATTGTAATGTATCACTTTGACATCTGCACTTCATGAATTTGTGACATAAACGATTGTAGGCATCATACGGGAAAGCAATATCGGGTAATCATGTTGGAGATTTGCATGAGAAGAACACATTCAATATTCTTCTTACCAGAAACCCTATCAAAAACAGGAAAAAGACCCAAAGGTTTTATTAAGTAAATTAAAGATATTCTTTTATTGTCCCATTAATCTTTCCTTCAATAAAGAAAAATTGCACAATTTCCATTTCACAGGATGCAACACTGTTGTATCAATGCAGGACCTTAGGGCAATTGTTCGGACCTTGACATTCATACCATTTATTTTGGTGCTAAATGGTGATTGTTTGTGGGATGTGCCTACTAAATTTAAGCAAAATAATATAAAAAGATTAATATATGAACTATTAATACTTGACTTTAGGGCTGCATGATAGATTCAATATAATCAAGTCATTCAACAATTTGAATCTTAAATTCATTGTTTATCTCAGAAGTATTCACAAATTAAAGTCAATTTCATCAAAAAGGGTCAAAATTAATTGTTTAAATTCATTTGAAATATAGCTAATGCAAGTTAGCTTATATGCATACATGCTAAAAAGAAGATGGACAGACTTTATTTTGATACCCAAATTGTAAGTCTACACCAAGAACTTGGTGACTTATAGCTTTTTCTTTTGCTACACCTAACTGTGTTTAAATTATAAGAAAACATGTTTCCGTAGAAACGACACCTTCTTGCATATCCAGGCCTAATGCAAAACTATTGTAAATGCATTTTTGAGAATTTTCTTTTTATAATTTTCTGAAGCCTAAGGAAGAATACAATTAGTGTGTTCTAATATTGGGTTTCAAATCTGTATAATAAAAAAGTTATTTAGAATTCAAAAAATGTTTTAAATGTTTAATTTTAAGAAACTTGTTATTTTTCCCCTCTCTAGCAATTTTTTACAAAGCATAGTTACAATAGTTTTGCACTAGGCCTTCGGTATCGTAATTCAAACTAATTCTGTAAAAAAGCCTCAAAATGCTTAATCATTTTGTTGTCATGTAGTGTTACATAAAAATATGATAAAGTCTTTCCACACAGTTTGAAAACGCTGTGTGTATTAGATATTCCCTAATTGGCGAAATATTTATAAGTATTTCTTTTTAAAAAAATGTGCATATGCAAATAAGCTAATTTGCATCACTGAAAACCATGATGAATGTCTAGGCTTCATTTTGATATCCAAATTGTAACTCTACACCACCAACTTAATTAGCTAAAGCTTATTTTTCTGTTTTATTCTTAATAGAAATTGCAAAAAAATCATGAAAGATACTAATTAAATCTTTAAAATCATACATATGCAAATTAGCTAATTTGCATTACTGCGTTGGAAAATAAAGATAAATGTCCAGGCTTTATTTTGATACCAAAAGTGTTAATATATATTCAGAACTATGAGAGCTACATCTGATTTTCCAGCTGCACTTGCGAAAAATGATGTAAATTAAATTGATTATTCTTATTAATTCTTCGTTATAATGCATATGCAAATTAGCTGCATATGCAAATTAGCTAATTTGCATAACTATTCTAAAAAGTAAAGATGGATGTCTAAACATCAATCTAAAACATTAATTGTCAGTCTACATCCATGACTTAGCTCTTCCTCCTAAAATACCATTTAAACCCCTTTTTCAAGATATGTTGCCATGGAAACCGCACCCTAGAATATGATTTAATACACTCTGATTCAGTAAAATGACATTTAAATGGCTGATTCTACTTTGTTAATGAAGTTTTATCTATACAAAGTAAGTAAGTCCTTCTATAAGGCTTGAAAGAACTACATATATCAAATATTCATGAATATGCAAATTTTTCGGCAAAATTTCAAAAAATCACTAAAAATTATGCATGCTAAAAATATCTTATTTGACTAATGTATATTAGAGAGGGATGTCTAGGCTTCAATTTGATACCAAAATTGTTACTATAACCCACAAACTAAGTGAGTAATAGCTTATTTTTGTATCATATTTTAAAAAAACGACGAAAATTTCATCAAATTTTTTAATTAAATCTTAAAAATCATGCATATGCAAATTAGCTAATTTGCATATGCACATACCAAATTCAAGAGCAATGTCTAAGCTTCATTTTGATACCAAAAGGGCTGATCTACTATACCTGTAAGCAGAGATATTGATGTTTTTTCAACTACAGTCATTTTCTCAAAAGCGCATAAGGGTTGCCATGGAAACGGCGCTGTTTCATATAGCGGGAATGAGTTTTTTCTTGGGGGCACCTCTGATTTTCAACAAGTAGGACCTAAGGAACAATTTGGCACCAGTGGCAAAAAGTCTAGGGGGGGGGGTGCATGGTAGGCCCCACTGGCCCCCCGCCTACTATGTTGTGGGTACTCATTTGAATCGTCTCAATGAGACAATTCAAATGAGTACCCACAACATAGGGTTTGGAGTTGAAATAACAGATTTAGAATAATTCACTTCAACATATCTGTAACTTTTCATTGATAAAAATGGACAGCAATTGGCTAGTTAACCCTTTCTCAAAGAGATGTTCTATTTACATCTCTTGTAAAAAAAAAGAGGCTTTGTAAAATATTACAGCAAAAGAAGAGATGATACTTCTGACATGGCTTTTTTTACTTAGCAACTAGGGATGAATATCTGTCCCTTCCGCTTGGGAATTTTCCCCTAAATTGCACTTTTCCCCTCATAAATCAATGTTCCAACCTTTACACGCTTTGCCTGTTTGAGTATTTATGTTCAAAGATCTTGGATTATCCGCTTATTAACTGCTTCTAAAATCTAATTTCTGTGTGTTTATTGAATACTTTCAGTATTCAGGTAAAATTGAGTTTATTGGGGTTTTACGCCGTTTTCAACTACCAGGGTCATATTGCGGCGGCTGGAGCACCTAACCGTGGGTTCCTGGTATTTCTCGCACCAGTACAACCACAATATCCAAACCGAGCCTCCAGCTGCTCTCTCACATAGATGGTTCACACCCATTGGTGAGAGACAAATGACTTATGTCAAATGTCAGAATGGATACTGGCCGAGCCGGGGTTCGAACTCGAGACCCCTGGATTGACAGACTCGGACGTAATCGACTGAGCTATCCGGGCTCGGCATTCAGGTAAAATACACAAATGATGAATTTTCCCTTTTACAGCTCGTTGGACACATTTTTCCCCAATCAGACTTTGACATTGGATCTGTCTAAACTTTTGTTGGGAAAAGGGTTAATGTCAAACATCTGTGTACTTTCACTTGGATGTTGGGACAATTATTGGAGAGCTTGGTTTAAGGTTAACCCTTAAAATAGATGTTGAAAAGTCAGGATTCATGTAAAATACAGCACAGAAAATATTGAGACAAAAGGAGAAAATGCTGATTATCAGCATTTTCTTATTTTGCCTCAATGTTTTCCCAAGCCATTTCTAATCTGGGTGTCAAAACCAGGTCTTGTTTGGGAGAGGTTTTACAGAGCTAAAAAAGAGTGGTATTGGCTTTTCAAAACTAGAACTGTCGCAAAGCGGACGAATACCCCCCACTAGGGCCTTGTCACTGAAAAAGTGCTATTGGTCAAAATGTTCTTGACTTAAGAACATGAAAACGGATTTTAAACAAAGTCCAACTGTGACCTTGACCTTTGATCTTGGTGACCCCAAAACAATAGGGCACCTCCATTGGTCATGGGCAACAACTGTGTAAAGTTTCATGAACCTAGGTCAAACGGTTCTCAAGTTAGAACACGGAAACGAAATTGTAAATTTTGACTACTCCCCCCCCCCCCCTTCATTAAAAACTTCAAAGTAGCATAACTCTGAAACTAATGCTTGGATCAAGATGAAAATTGCAGGTGCACAACTTCATATGATAGGAAACATCCTGATAAAATTTCAAAACAAGAGGACCATGATGGTCCTAAATCGCTCACCTGAATCAAGATGACAAGAGTGATAATGGCAATTTTTTCAAATTCAAAGGCATGAAACTTATAAGGACTTTCTGTTTGGAAACAATTAAAGTAATAATTTTGTTCCAATCGATCCAGTAAATTGGGTATGAATTTTCACAATGGTGAGTTTTTTTTTGTTTTTTTTTCAATAACCATTTCATGATTTCGCAATATACAACATATGGCTAATTTTCAAAGCATACTGATCTGTTAGAGACTGATCATTTATGATATTTATAGCACAATTAACAAGATTTTGTCTGCTATTTGAAAGAAAAGAGAGAAAGATCATCATCTGATAAGCTAGGCTAATCCCTTCTTATTTGTTTACATAAGATAAACATGGGGCCAGCCAGAGCAACAGATAAAAGAAACTGATAAGAGAAATAGGAAAGGCTTAATTTCCAAATTTATTATTTATACCCTATGTAGAATGTTTTAATCTTTTCAAGCAGATGATTGAAATGATCACTAACAACATAGGGTTTGATGAATATAGAAACAAAATGTTGCTTTTTGAAAAGCAATTATCTCCTCTTATCTGCAGCTTGTATGATTTCCAAAGTAAATGCATCAAAATTGCCTTGTAAAATGTAGAACCCACAATATAGGACTTAGTTTTCGTGAATAGTAATGATTTCTTGTATTCTGGAAGCCATTCATGACATTAGGTCTTACACAAAATTTGGGCCAAACAGTTTAGAAGAAAACTCCGTGACAACCCACAGTAAAGTATAATTTTCAACGCACAAAATTTCCCAAACCCTGTCACACCCATATACTTTTTAAGAACATAAAAAAATTCAAGATACAATTTTGAACGAGTCACTCAAGGAACTTTCCAGCCAGGTTTGGTTCAAATTGGAGTAATGGTTGATTTTTAAAGAATTTTCTTATGACTTCTCTATTCTGATTAGCTCCTTCCTCCCTGACACACCCACATTTTTTGACAAATGTAAAAGTTTGTGAACAAATTTTGAGAAGAGTCACTCGAGGAAGTTTCCTGCCAAGTTTGATTAAAATTGGCCAAATGGTTGATTTTTAAATAATTTTCGAATGCTTTCTCCAAGTCTGATAAGCCCCTTCCTCCCTGCCACCGCCACATTTTTTGTCAAATGTATAAATTTGTGAACAAACTTTGAAAATAGTGACTCAAAGAACATTCCTGCAAAGTCTGGTTCACATTGGCCCAATGGTTGATTTTTAAAGAATTTTCTTATGATTTCTTAAAGTGTGATAAGCCCTTTCCTCCCTGCCACGGCCACATTTTTTGTCAATTGTAAAATTTATGTAAAAATTTGTGAACAAATTTTGAGAAGAGTCACTCAAGGGACATTCCTGCAAAGTCTAGTACAATTGGGCCCGATGGTTGATTTTTAAAGAATTTTCTTATGATTTCTCCAAGTCAGATAAGCCCCTTCCTCCCTGCCACGGCCACATTTTTTGTCAAATCTAAAAAGTTGTGAACAAATTTTGAAAACAGTGACTCAAGGAACATTCCTGCAAAATCTAGTACAATTGGGCCCGATGGATGATTTTTAAAGAATTTTCTTATGATTTCTCCAAGTCCGATAAGCCCCTTCCTCCCTGCCACGGCCACATTTTTGTCAATTATAACAATTTGTGAATAGATTTTGAAAAGAGTGACTCAAGGCACATTCCTGCCAAGTTTGGTTCAAATTGGCCCATTAGTTGATTTTTAAAGAATTTTCTTGTGATTTCTCTAAGTCTGATAAGCCCCGCCCTGCCACGCCCACATTTTTTGACAAATCAAAAATTCGCGAACAAGTTTTCAAAAGGGTCACCCAAGGAACATTCCTGCTAGGTTTGGTCAAAATTGCTCCAATGGTTTGGGAGGAGAAGATGTTTTAAAGAAATTGTGAACGGACGGACGGACGGACGGACAGATGGACGGACGGACGACGGACGGTGAGCGACCACAATAGCTCACCTTGAGCACTTTGTGCTCAGGTGAGCTAAAAATTGGTCAAAAACTGTGGGAGGAGAAGAGGACACAAGATTATGTCCACCCCCCCCCCCCCTTAAAAACTTCAAAGTGGCATAACTCTGAAACTAATGACTGGATCAAGATGAAAATTGCAGGTGCACAACTTCATATGATAGGGAACATCCTGGTAAAATTTCAGAACAAGAGGCCCAGGAGGGCCTGAATCGCTCCACTGGTTAAAGTGGAAGAATTATCCCATGATTTCTTGTAAGCCTTACACAGCGGCAGCCAAATCTTGATATTTGTGAATAAATTTTGAAGAGAGACTCAATGAACGGTCTGGTTCAAATTGGCCTTATGGTTGAATTTTAAAGAATTTTCTTATGATTTCTCTAAGTCTGATAAGCCCCTTTCTCCCTGCCACGGCCACATTTTTTTGACAAATATAAAAATTTGTGAACAAATTTTAAATAGAACTCTAAAGGCACATTCCTGCAAAGTTTGGTTCAATTGGGCACACTGGTTGATTTTTTAAGAATTTTCTTATGATTTCTTTAAGTCTGATAAGCCCCTTCCTCCCTGCCACGGCCACATTTTTTGACAAATGTAAAAAATTGTGAATAAATTTTGAAAAGAGAAACTCAAAGAACATTCCTGCAAAGTCTGGTTCAAATTGGCCCTATGGTTGATTTTTAAAGAATTTTCTTATGATTTCTTTAAGTGTGATAAGCCTCTTTCTCCCCGCCACGGCCACATTTTTTGACAAATGTAAAAATTTGTGAACAAATTTGGAAGAGAATGACTCAAGGCACATTCCTGCCAGGTTTGGCTCAAATTGGCCCAATGGTTGATTTTTAAAGAATTTTCTTATGATTTCTAAAAGTCTGATAAGCCCCTTTCTCCCTGCCACGGCCACATTTTTTGACAAATGTAAAAATTTGTGAACAAATTTTGAAAAGAATGACTCAAGGCACATTCCTGCCAGGTTTGGTTCAAATTGGCCCAATGGTTGATTTTTAAAGAATTTTCTTATGATTTCTTTAAGTCTGATAAGCCCCTTTCTCCCTGCCACGGCCACATTTTTTGACAAATGTAAAAATTTGTAAACAAATTTTGAAAAGAATGACTCAAGGCACATTCCTGCAAGGTTTGGTTCAAATTGGCTCAATTGTTGATTTTTAAAGAATTTTCTTATGATTTCTCTAAGTCTGATAAGCCCCGCCCTGCCACGCCCACATTTTTTGACAATCAAAAATTCGCGAACAAGTTTTGAAAAGGGTCACCCAAGGAACATTCCTGCCAAGTTCGGTCAAAATTGGCCCACTGGTATAAGAGGAGAAGATGTTTAAAGAAAAAGTTAACGGACGGACGCACGCACGGACGCACGACGGACACAACGCCATGACAATAGCCCGCTGGCCTTCGGCCAGTGGAGCTAAAAATTGGTCAAAAACTGTGGGAGGAGAAGAGGACACAAGATTGTGTCCACGGACGGACGGACAGACGGACGGACGGACGGACAGACGGACGGACAGACGGACGGACAACCTGATTCCAGTATACCCCCCCATAACTTTGTTGTGGGGGGTATAACAAATAAATCATTTCTCATTCACATAACCCATGTTGGTACTCATTGGAATCATCTGTACAATTATCACATAGTGTTTAGATTTGAAACGAATTAGAATGCCTTAACCTGATACTGTACAGTGACGCCTTTTGTTACTCCTCAAGATAAAGGCTTTGGAAAACATTGTGAGAAACGAAAACATTTCTTCAATTTCCACAATACTTTCTTTCCAAAAAGATAAACAAGAGGACCATGATGGTCCTATATCGCTCACCTGCACCAAAATGATATGAGCCACAATTTTGTTCAATTAAATTAATATTTACGACTGAAAACAAACTTATGGTCAATAAAGTTGTGAAAATCAAACTCATCCGAGATCTAATGGTGCCTAACATTGTGTCCAAGTTTTGTCTTGATTAATAATTGTAAATTTTAGAGTGTAAACAAGGTCGAAAACAGCCGAAAAAGGCAATTTTGTCAAATTCAAGGGCAAGTAACTCTCAACTTTCTGATCAGATCAGACTGAAAATCGAAATGATCAAAGATCTTATAATCTCTAACATTGTGTCAAAGTTTTGTCTTGATTGATTCATAGTTGTAGATTCTAGAGGGTAAACAAGGTCGAAAACAGCCGAAAATGGCAATTTTGTCAAATTCAAGGGCACATAACTCTTTACTTTCTAAACCGATCAGACTGAAAATCGAACTCATGAAAGATCTTAGGGTCTCCAACATTATGCCCAAGTTTTGTCTTGATTGATCAATATTTGTAGATGCTAGAGTGTTAAAAACTTAAAAAGTAGCTATTTTTGACGTTCAAGGGCACATAACTCCTGACTTCCTGGTCCGATCTGACCCAAAATCGAACTCATCCGAGAACTTGTGGTCTCAAACATTATGTCCAAGTTTTGTCTTGATTGATCAATATTTGTAGATGCTCGAGTGTTAACAACTTAAAAAGTAGCTATTTTTGACGTTCAAGGGCACATAACTCCTGACTTCCTGGACCTATCTGACCCAAAATTGAACTCATTCGAGAACTTATGATCATACATGTTTTGTTCAAGTTTGGTTCAGATTTGTCAATATTTGTGGATGCTAGAGAGTTAACAACAAATTGTGGACAGACGGACGGACGGACAGACGGACGCCGACGGACAAAAAGCGACCACAATAGCTCACCTTAAGCACTTCGTGCTCAGGTGAGCTAAAAAAATGTAGGATTCCATTCAAATGAAATTGTTGTCTGCAACATCTTTGAATTTGGACTACCCATCTAATAACTTGTCTCTATCTACACGGTGGATCTTCAATAATTTTGTTAACCCATTACCAAACGACAAAATTTTAGGTTGATCCGAATTCAAAGATGTTGCAGACGACAATTTCAAATGAATATGATTTGTATTTTTGTTGTCTTTTAGGGTAGAAAACACTGTGGGAAATGAATAAATTGCTTGTAACAAGCAATTTTTTTCATTTTCCACAATGTTTTCCACAGCCATTATCTTGTGAAGAGTCAAAAAGAGTCAGTGTGTGGTAATGGGTTAATATGGGACCGATTTGAATTTGATTTGAAGCAGAGAATGTGGGAAAATGCCATAAGCTGGACGTGATGCTTCTTTGAAAAATCAACTTTTTGGTTGATCTTTAATAACTCTCTTATCATCTGATTTTTATGAAATCCACCAAGTCCATCTAAAGTGTGATGTCTGTCCACCATCTCTGCTTCTAATTGAATTCAAGCCGAGCCCGGATAGCTCAGTCGGTTACGTCGGAGTCTGTCAATCCAGAGGTCTCGAGTTCGAACCCCGGCTCGGCCAGTATCCATTCTGACATTTGACAAAAGTCATTTGTCTCTCACCAATGGGTGTGAATCATCTATGTGAGAGAGCAGCTGGAGGCTCGGTTTGGATATTGTGGTTGTACTGGTGCGAGAAATACCAGGAACCCACGGTTCGGTGCTCCAGCCGCCGCGATATGACCCTGGTAGTTGAAAACGGCGTAAAACCCCAATAAACTCAAACTCTAATTGAATTCAAACCAGTCCTGTATTAATAAAATTATTGAAGATTTTCTTAAATTGTTGTTTCAAGTCATTAAATTCACTGTGGTCTAACTTCATATAATGCTTCACACCATCTAGAGCTACAGAAAAACGGATTTGGGGTTTTATGTTGTTTCCAATTTCTGAGGTCATATCACGGCGGCTGGAGCACCTAACCATGGATTCTTGTCGTTTCTCATACCAGTACTACCACAACACCCTTACTGAGCCTAAAGCTGCTCCCCCACATAGGTTCACGATATCAAACCATTGATGGGTGACATTTTTGTCAGTAAGGGTATTTGACGCAGCCTGGTATCGAACCTGGGACCTCTCAAATGAGAGGAAGATACGCTACCAACTGCGCCATAGCAGCGGCTGCGGTCCTCAGAAAAATGGGAGAGAAGGCATTCTTACTTTTTATCTCAATTACAAACCCTATGTCATGGGTACTAATTTGAATTGTCACGAGACAATGCCAATGAGTACCCACAACACTGGGTTTAATGAACAATATGAAATATTTCATTTTTGAAAACCCTTCACACCCTCTTATTTGTAATTCTGAATCCATCACAGGTAACTCCGACAATTAATAAAACATGCTTCAGGTAGTTCAACCCTAATGAGAGTCACTCGACGTAGGAATGTTACGTGTCACTGACGTCGTTAACACTATATCTATGAGTACGAACATATTTGGGCGACGTTGCAAACATTCGGTGGTGGAACATTCCACCGCCTAATATTTACGACGCCGTCAGAATATTTCTGATGTCATATGAATCTCATGAGGGGTGAACTATCTTAATTTGAACATTTAAACAATTTTGATGTATTGAAATGAAGTAAAATGTGAAATCTTTACCTCTTATATTTGTGACAAATAATTTCTTTGAACTGCAAAACGCTGTATTTGTCTCAAAGTTACTTTGTAAGAATCTAGATGCTGGTCTTACAATTCTGCAAAACTTCAAACTGCATGCCATAACATTCTACAGCTCCACCTAGAAAACGAATTAACCCCTTACAGTTACTAATCCGAGTTTTCTCTGATGAAATTCGCTCTTAAATATGTTGATATTGCTCATTTACATCCGAGCGCACTACCACTCAAAAACAATGGAAAGTAGGTCATTGTAATTAATGGCTGTTCAGGTGAGGGTTGTTGCAAAACATTGTCTATAAACCTTTCAGTACGGTGAACAAAGCGCCACAACTTGCAGGGGTTTTCCTAGGCATTTTGGGAAAAGGAGTCTGGTCAAATTGGGAAATTTTTAAAGCACAAAATAGCTCATTTTGGGCTAAAAGGTAAGCAAAAAGTCCCATTTTTCAATAGTGAAATTTAACTTTTTCAATAGATTGGGAATAATTGAAGAGAATTTGCTTTGGGAACACAGCCTTTTGCTTTGGGAATGCCTCCGTTTTCAGGGGGGAACAAAAAGTGTAGGAAAACCCCCATCCTCGGAAACCACAGGAGTCATAGCTCACGCTACATGACCCCTTGGCTACTTGGTCACTTAAACTTTGAATTAGCCGCCGAAAATCGATACGAAACGCGTGAGTGCAAGGCCCAATCAAATAACGGCTCTCATAAGTCAATGAGTTGTCAATTACAACCAAGATGGCTGCGCTCATGATAAGATGTAATTTGTGCGACAACGAGATAAAAAAATACAGATCGCTGACATGTCATACAGCTTTGAAATGGAAAGATAGGGAAAGTTTCTCTTTGGAAGTCTTTTAAACTTGAAACATTAAATTATTCACACGCTAAACGATAGTATTTGTCCATATTGACAACTTACCCGAAGCGATTTATCAATCTCCTACGCAGTTATCTACCCTGAATTAGGATTAAATTACGTACCTCTGACGTAATCACTATTTAGAGGTTGGCGATTTGTATCTACAGGGGGGAGGGGGGGGGCTAAAGCCCTTGTCATGAAATGGGGGGGGGGGCTAATTTGGATTTTCCAAAAATTTTCAATGTAAAAAATCAAGAAAATTCGGCAATTTTGGCCAACTTTGGGGGTGGGGCTTAGCCCCCCCCCTCCCCCCTGTTCCTACGGGCCTGTTAATGTAGGGCCTACATCAATACACGCATTCTCAATAAATAGGAGCCAATTGAAATTTGAAAATGTGAAAATATCAACATTATCAAAAACGGACGTTTAGTGGCGCAAATTATTGATAGATGGCTATATGAGGTCAGTGCAAAAGATTTTCAACCTGAATTGAAAGCTAAGCGAGATATGACCTTGTCCGATTACCATATTAAAGAGCTGTTTTTGTCATTGTAAGGTTAGTTACTGAAACATTGTCATTTTGATAATTAATTTAATTCAACCTGATGATGCAAATTCAAACAATACTTAAATTTATCGTATATTTCATCATTGCTTTTCAGTTCAAAGCAATAACCTTAAATTTTGGTTAGAATATATCGGACCACTACGCGTTTGCAATGTGTCATCATTTTCTTGATATGAATAAAGTCACTGTGTGCATATTTCTAACAACTTTCAATCTTAACAAGGCATTTTCAGACAATAGTCTTTTGTTTTCGTATTTTTGAATACTTTGAGTATTATCAAGGAAATAAGGTTCCCACGAGGTTGCAAGATTGTGAAGTTCTGGAATCGAAATATTGATTATTGAAAATGACATAGCAAAAGTAACGAACCTTACAATCATTATCGTAATAAAAAGATGTGGACATTTTTCAAAGACTTGCCGACATAAAATAAACAATCACCAAAATTCAAGAGAACTTCACTTTATTAACCTTATTCATCGTAAAGTAGACTGAAACAACACAAATGACAACACCAGATTAAGTCAAGTATCCACCTTCCAAACCTCTTTCATATATAAGCAAGGTACAGATGTCAAATCTCACTAGAACAAATGAGTAATATATTACTTTGTAGAGTAGGGTTGCTTATGGCATATATTTTTTAGAATTTGAGTCACATTTTCTCTTTTGTAGTCCGCCAATAACGTTGTTGCATTCACGTAAGGTTCGTAACTTCGTAAACTTTATATCATTTAAACATGTTTAAACTTCATAACTGGAAATCAATGCATGAACTTTTATACCACATCGTTTTAACAATTCACAAACAGTACAATATAAGAAAAAAAGATGACAAAGAAAGTTTTGTTTCACAATAAACAGCTGTACAACGGTAAGGTTCGTAACCTTTTCACGTGACCCGTCAATTCGAAAATATTGTATGCAAAAACCGTGCAAATCGAAAGTTCAAATATATTTTTAGCGTCCATTGCGTAATATAAGTTTAAAGTAAATCGTTGATTTAGCAATGACAATTTCATCGCTAAACATTTGGTTTACTTTAGACTTCCGTTCAACAACAGACCCCAAACACGGTGGATAACCCACGTGACTCTTGGGAAGCGTTAACACCGAAAAAATCGTCCGCTTCAAGGTGTGTTTTGTTTAATTTCTCAGCTTATACTCTATTGCTTTTGGCGAGATACAGTGCACGGAACGCGCATTTGAGAGGGCTATTCCTGTTTGTAACTCACTTTGCTCCGAATCCCGTGGTTTCTTCAAACATTCGAGCGAAAGTCTTTTGCGATGTACGTGAACGCTTTCCACTTTCGTTTTGCACTTACAAACATTTTGGCTCGAATGTTTGTCGAAACCACTGGATTTAGATCAGAGTGAATTAGAGCGGACGATTTTTTCGGTGTTAACGCTTCCCAAAAGTCACGTGGGTTACCCACCGTGCCAAATGTTAATTTGATCTCTCCGTTTACTGGGCTTTTGTATGTAACATTTACGGACTGATCAATGCGTTAAAAGTTTAACCTTGATCAGACCCCAAAATAATTATGTTTCGACTAATGGGGGATCGGTATATCATGATCGATATTCTCTCGCGTAACATGGCGCAAGATTTAAGCTATTTCATGTTTTCAATTTTCATTGTGTCAATTTCCGAAAGTTTAAACATCCTTTTCGACTTGCCAGTAGGCAAAGGTTCAGCCACGGTACAAAGAACGTCATCTCTATCTACCCATATTTTGTCTTCATGTTTCGGCCATTGGAGTAACTGTCGTACATTTTCCATAAAACTAATTTCAATGTCACCATCTTCCAAGTCCATCTCAGTAACCTGTCCAATGTAAATTCGTTTGTCATATTTTGCGGCCACATAGCTTCCAACCTCGAAGTGAGTAGAAGGATCCACAGGAGTATCAACTTCTTTGGTATTCATAATGGAGTTTTCTGAGTCCAAGCATTGCTTCTTAGTAACATTTATGGTTTCATGTAGCCAGTTATTTGCCTCACATTCTTCACCAGTGATGCATTTGTCACAATAGCAGCTGACAGACGACGTACTTATTTGACAGTTGCCTCTTCAAATCACCGTGTGTATTTTCATGGTACCCTTGATAGGCTTAATGTCAAACGTATTTATTTCTTCTAGCTTCTCAGCACACTCAGAAGATGCAACATATATGAACTCAACATTATTCATCGAATAATTTGGCGATTGTGTCCAGTTGAAGAAATCCCTACCATCTTGTATTATTGTCTTTCCCGAGTTTACCGCATCATCAGCCATTCGTTTTGTCGTCCCCCCTAAGCCGTCACACGGGCCCTTTCTGTGGCCAGCCTCGTAATAATTCCATATCGCATCAACTCCGTACACATCTTTGTGATTTGCTACAGTGGAAAATATTGTTTTGTTCCTGTATTGGGATGTTGGGGAGTCTGTAAAGTAGTGTACTTTTACCACTGACGGTACGCATCTTTTGATTTCCGGAATAACATGGTCTAAAAACTTCAGTACAGTCGCTGAATTGTGGCCCATTTCGTCAGAGATAACAACGATGCTTTTATGTTGTAAGTCGCCGGCAATGTCTTTGAAGTAAAAGACAACGGGATGGAGAGTAACGGCATTCTTATTCCAGTATGCCGATTGTATCTCTTCAACACTTTTGCATGCGTAATTCTCGGCAAAGTCCATAATAACGACGACATCATTTTCAGGTAGATTGTTCTTTATATTTTGGCAGGCTTCATATTGCCGACGAACTCGGTAAACATGATCTTTAAATTCATCTACCATGAATTTTAGAAATTCGTCTTTGGTCATGGTAGAGGAGACAATTTTCATAGACATCTTTGTCTTACCCTTGTCTTCAACAGGCACTCTCTTCCACTGTCCAAAGGTTATTTCCTCCGGTGCAGCATTTTTCATCGTTTCTATGTTGGTTTCATCTTCAATGAATTTTTCTGGATTAAGAGGTACCGCTACATTCATCCTTTTCAGAGCTTTTACGCAGAGGGCCATGTTTTGATGTTTCGTGCAAAGACAGCTGGTTCTTGAAATGAATCTAGTGAGTTTTATGTAAGGTGGGCGGATCCGAAATGATGCCAGTGAAAGTTTAGCCTGTGGGTTCTCGCTCAGAAATTTACTGTGCAGATTTCTTAAATAGTCGGTAAGTACCCTTGTCTGGTATGTTTCCTTTTCTACCTTAACTTTGTCCTGTTTTCCTGGATTACATCGGGAGTTATCTTCCCTTTTCATGAACTCTAATACGCTGGATCGGTATCTTTCAATTTCTCTCTCACGTTTCCTCTTTTCAAAGCAGGACAATCTAGACACTTTACTTATTCTACTTCTACCTAGACCAGTCAACTTGTTCGCTGTCCTTATCAGTTTGTATTTACTCAGGATTCTTCCTCCAACTAAACCACGCAATGCTCCGACCGAATTTCTCTTTGTGTCAGCTCGATACTTCTTTATTTAAGATTGTATAACATTAGCAAAGAGTAATTGCTTTCTTATCTTTGCTTTTTGGAATGGGGTCATTTCTGCTTTCGCCATAGCTTGATTGGTTTTTGATTTAGGTGTACCATTGTCCCTAGGTATTTGTGTTTGAGTTATGCCCTTTTGCATTTTCACTTTATTCAACTGTTGGAGGCTTCTTAAACTGCTCTTGTACTTCTTTTCCAAGTTTTGGAATTTCAACTTTAGATCATTATACTCTCTGTGTTTCTTAGAAAGTGCATTACTTATGCGCTTCCTGGGACCGTTTCGTCTATTTGGAAAGGCTATATTAACAACCATAGGACCTGTAGATTCTCTCGTTTCATATCCGCTTTCAGCCCCAGCTTCCGTAGATAATGAATTCCGGAGTTCATTTTGTTTTCTTTCTCTATGCTGTCGCACATAATTCTTTGTTTTGATTCTTCTGCTTTCTCTTTCTTTTCTGCTAAAACTGTCAGTGGGTACATAGTTCTTTTTCTTTCTGCCCCTTGCCTTTGCTTTGTACTCTTCGTACCTATCGGGATCGTTTTTCAATCTCTGTCTATATTGTCTCATTTTTTCTGCATCTGACTTAGCCATTTTGCTTTTCTGAAATATACAGAAGCAAAAATTTTATGACAGAAGCTGCATTTTCTTCGCGTAAGGTTCGTTACTGTCGGTAACGAACCTTACAGCTCAGATAAGTGGCAATTTCTTGGAATTCAGTGGATGCAAAAGCTAGAAGCTATTTCAAATATTGTCTTTTCCGTATCGTGAAAAAGAAACAACTTTTGACATCTTTTATGTCAAGACACATCTCTTTTACAATCGTCAACAACAAAGTGTTTAAAAATTTTACCTCGATGTGCAAAACCACTTGCGATTACAAGGAAATGATAGTTTTTATCGGATACATGATGGGATATTAGACTTGGGGATCCATAATCTTTACAAAAATGAAATTTAAAGATTCTTAATCACTTTATCATAGACCGATCCGCATGGAGAAATCCAGGGTAAGGTTCGTTACTAAAGTAACGAACCTTTCATCTTCTTTGTTTGTCAGAATTTCGTTCTCTGTACTCCTTTTGTTTGTTATTGTTGTCATTTTCCATCACTTGTTTGTGGTTTCACAACAATTCAATTTCAAAGTTTATGAAATCGACAAAAAGAATGAAGACAATTACCTGAAATGACTGTGCTCCTCAGGAAAGTCAAAATTCTGTATCGCCCAATAATAACAACGAAATAAAATGGCGGATGAACGTTGAAATCGGTTAATTACGTCACAAGAATGCTGTGATGACGTAATGAAGCATGGCATTATTTATATGTCACGATAAAAAGGGTTTAAAGATTTAACGTAACTAACCGTACAAAACGAACCTTACAAAACACATTCAGTTCTATCTTCCTTCTGTATTACGCTGCACAAATCGCTGGTTCATGTGTTTTTTACATACGACTATAACAGCGATTGGGAAGATATAAACATTGTGGTAAAAAAATATAGAGAGAGTGTAAAAAATGAGCTACGAACCTTACTGCATTAAATCTACGCAAGGAAAAAATGTCGTTATACTATTCTTGTGTCGCTTTAGCTTTATTGGCATATTAGACAACTTAGTTATTGTCGAAATATCCATTGATTGCTCAAAAGAAAGTGTTTCCATATGATTTTAACAACGAAAAGAAATCATTTGACAACATTGTTTACATTACATGAAGAATTGTGTGTTTTCGGCGACAAATTAAAAATCTTGTTTTTCAAAATGTATGTCTTCAAAAAGATAAATGACACTTTTGACACTCATTATAGAACGCATATGCTTTTATATATCAACACGGATCGTGTCCGGTTATCAAGGGTTTAAAACGAATTCAATTTGAATGGTGCAATTCAAATCGGCGACAGTAGCGAACCTTACAAATACGGGTATTTCAGATCGCATAAATCACACACGATGCATGACTGAATCAGGAACTGTTTATGATTAAAGGCACCCATGGTATGTATATAAAATGCAATTGTAAATAAAGCATTGTAATCCATCATCAACGTGGAAATGTACGGCGACAACAAAAAAACGAATGGACCCTATTTATTGAGAATGTGTGAATAACATAGAGATTGATGGTGAATCTACAGTTGTCGCCACATCCTATGGCACGTGTTTATGTTTTCTTTAACGTTCAATTACTGTACATTTGAACAAAATATAAACATTGTGCCATACGACGTGGCGACAACTGTACAAATTAACAATTCAATCATCTGCTTACTCCAGAGGAAAAAGTTGTAAACTGGAACATAAGTTTTATAAGTCACAAGTGAACAGTGTATTTTCTAGACTGAAAATTACAATCACAAAATTTATATTTTGCGTCATACTTTCGCATTGGCATGCTATAATAGAATGTGTGATGGTTAGACAGATCTATATAAATATTTCTTGAACAGTGTCAGTGCAGTTAGATAAAGAAATCCGAGAATTTTCACCTACGACTTTCACTGTCTTGGTTGCAGCAAATGTCGGCGAAAGAAACAGGGGAGGTAACTATTTTTTACTGCACTACGGATAAAACTTATTAACCCATTTCCACACAGTGACTCCTTTTGACTCCCCACAAAATAATGGCTTTGGAAAACATTGTGGAAAATGAAGAAATTGCTTGTGACAAGCAATTTCTTCATTTCCCACAATGTTTTCTACCCAAAAAGCTATAAAATTTCAAAATTTCTCCACATTGAAATGTCGTCTGCAACTTCTTTCAAATTGGACTACCCCAAAATTTTGTCGTTTGGTAATGGGTTAAAAGAGTTCGCGACATTGGCCTCTCCCAGACACCACTTTTTGATTAATCCAATTTGAAAGCAATTGCAAAAGACAATTGAGTGTTCATACGGACAGATTTCGTGCACATAGGCCTATGTTAGTTCTTAAGACACTTAATCAAAAGTAGAATCTAGAAAATGCTAATTAGATCTATCAGCATCCGCACTTTCTTCTTTTGTTTCATTTTTTTCCTAGGCCTAATAGATCTATAGATCTATATGATAATTATCGCAAACATGCCTATTGGTTCAACCTACCCCATGTAGGCCTACTGGTTCAACCTATCCGTCACAGGGGTTAGCCTAAATGAACCATTTCACCAGCTCTGTTTAAAATGATTTTCTGTGGATTCTGGATGTCGAAAATATCTGTCAAAGATTTAGAATCATGCGAGAGACGTTGATCTTTGATATGGTATTGATCAGAGCATTCTGTGTGAAACCAAGAAAGCCCTAGCTGAAATTTATCAAAAAGTGGTTCATGATACCCCGGTCTCCCCTACTCATATAGGCCTACCTTTGATATAATAAATTTTATCGTCTGTAGCAGCTATCAAAATGGACCAGCCTAATATTTTGTCATTTGGGAAAGGGCTTAGCGCAATTTCTAGGCTCTGACTGTCTCCATCACACATTCTGTTGTCTGCACTCTGCATCATCAAGCTCTTTCAGATTCGAATATACACATGTATATGAGCCCGGATCTTGAAATAGGTCTCTTAAGGCTTTAGCCCAACATGGTTCAAGTTTATCCTGCGCATACACGCAGTCTGATCATGAACCATGTTAAATTGTTCTCAAATAGCTTCTCGGTGACATGTAGCATCCATGAGAAAGCAGCAATTGGTCCCGAACTCCACACAGCGACAATGGCCTACACATTAGCTACCCAATATCCCAATTCAGGGTAGATAGCCTAACTGCGGAGGAGATTGCCTGGGTCCCAGTCAGACTGCACTTTGGCAAAGGCTGGTCGTGAAACACGGTGGTCTAAAATGTTACATAGGAACCCTTTTTTCCAGATTCGGGCTCATATCTAGACCTATAGCAGTGGCGGATCCAGACGAACCCCCTGTTGCCTGATTATTTCATTTACAAAATTTAATAGATCTAGATCTTGAAAATCAGTCAAAATTGTGCAAAAATAGGAAAACGAGCCCCCTCACAGAAATCCTGGATACAAATTTGTTTTTTCCCTGCTTGTGAAAAGGGTTAACCCTTTCCCAAACGAAAAAAATCAGAATGAACCGGATTGAAAGTTTAAGGTGCGTTCACATTGCCGACCAAATCAACTCGATCGAGCTCGATCAAGCGATCGAGTAGGCCTACTGATTGAGCTTGGCCGGCAAGAGTGATTTTGTCGGCTATGGGAACGCGGCTTTACATTCTGCAGACGACAAAGTCGACACCGATGAATACCTCATTTGTGTGAAATACAGTAAAGACAGCACGAAACTCCCAAATCTACCCAAATCTACCCAAATCTAACCCAAATCTACCCAAATCTACCCAAATCTACCCAAATCTAACCCAAATCTACCCAAATCTTACCCAAATCTACCCAAATCTAATGAGACCATTTCGAACATATTGCCGAAATTTATATGATCATATGTTCTGTATTTGTGGAAATTAATTTTTGTGGAATTAGATCTAGACTAGAATTGTCCTGAGCAAAGTAAGAATTCTTATATAACGAAGACAATATTGAGGCAAAATATGAAAATGCCGGTTATCAGCATTTTGGTCTCTTGCCCCAGAGTTTGTCTTTGATTTGGTGTTATTGTTTTCTGTAAGGCACATAAAACTGGGTTCATTTGGGGAAAAGGTTAAATTATTCTGACAATCATATCGGATTAACTGTTGTAACGATGATATCACAAACTTCTCAACCTGGATTAGATCGAGTAATTTGTCACAGCTTTTATAATTTACACCAATACGTGGACCCAAGGTTGTGCTTCCCTCGAACTTGAGAATTTGTGTTTTTCTTGCGCCAAGGCAGTCGGCCACCCAGAAAACACAGGGAAAAAATCAGGATCCGTGCATGACACATAATAGATCTGGGGCCACAAAACGGAAATATGTCCTTAACACTCTGACCTGTCACGCTTAAAGAGACCTTAGCGAATATCTAAAAATCAAAATGTTGAGAAACTGATCACGTTTTGCTTTAACACCGACGATATTATTGTTAAGAAACATTTGTTTTCTTTTTTTCTGTAACTAAAAACTGGAATTTATCGAACAATTTGCTTGATTTGGGTAAGATATGGGTAGATTTGGGTAGATTTGGGTTAGATTTGGGTAGATTTGGGTAGATTTGGGTAGATTTGGGTAAGATTTGGGTAGATTTGGGTAGATTTGGGAATTTCGTGCCGCCCGACAATATTGAGGTAAACGGAGAAAATACGGACCGCCAGCATTTTCTTCTTTTATCTCAATGGTTTCTTTTAAGCTAATTCTCTTATGAACATCAAAACCAGGCCCCAGTTTCATCAAAACATTTAAGTCGTATTTTTGACTTACCGATGTCTTAAATGTCGCTTTAAACATTCGCATAACCCAGGTTTTGATACAATGGCTATACGCGTTTCATACCCTAAACATGTCGTAAGTCGTCGGTAAGTCAAAAATACCTCTTAAATGTTTTGATGAAACAGGCCCCAGGGGCCCGTATTACTAACGATCGTACGTTTGATTTTTGCATAATTACTTGTAACAACAGCCCTGATTGGCTCAGTCGGATTTCTCGTGCAGTCAGATGTCTTGTTACACAGTTTACACAAAAACTTGATCGTAAAAATTAATGTTTAGTGATACGAGGCCCAGGTCTTGTTCGAGAAAGGATAAATTAAAAGGATAATTTTCTTCGTGCATTTAGAGAGTCTAAGTAGGCCTACTGATTCACCTTTTAATAAGACGGATTTTATAATAATAGCATATTTTTAGAGGACGGAATTTGTAATTTCGGAGTTCGAACCGCGGTTGATTTTTAAAGAATTTTCTAACGAATCCAAAATTGCGAACAAGTTTTGAAAAGGATCATGTAAGGAACAAGTGTGATTCAATTTGGCCCAATGGTTAAGGAGAAGAAGATTTTTGAAGAATTATCTAACAATTTCTCTAAGTCCAATATGCCCCGCCCTGCCACGCCAACAATTTTAAAACGAATCAATAATTCGCGAACAAGTTTTGAAAAGGGTCACCAAAGGAACATTCCTGTCAAGTTTGGTCAGGATTGGCACAGTGGTTATGGAAAAGAAAATTTTTAAAGAAATTGTGGACGGACGGACAGACAGACGACGAGTGTCAACAATAGCTCACAGTGAGCACTTCGTGCTCAGGTGAGCTAAAAAGGAACCACTCTGATTATCAGCATTTTCTTCTTTACCTAAATGTTTCCCAATCCTTTCTAATGGGGACTTCAAAAAGCAGACCTTGTTAAGGAAATTTAGGGTTAACCAGGTGCTTACACAAATGACAACGAGAGGCCCAAGAGGGCCTGAATCGCTCCACTGGCTTATTAATTAAAATAATTATATATTGATTTATTCTTAGCCTCTGACTGCCAGACTACTGTTTTTTTGACAAAGTTTGGTCTGAATTGACCCGATGGTTGACTTTTAAAGAATTATTTTGCGCTTTCTGTAAGTCTGATAATCCACACCCTCAGCCATGCCCACACTTATGGAGCAATCAAAATGCCATGAACAATTTAGTAAAGGGCCCGTGATCTAAGGAACATTTCTGCCAATTTTGGTTTTAACTAGCCCAATGGCTGATTTTTTACAGACTTATCTTGTGATTTCTAAAAGTCTGATAAGCCCCACCCTGGAACACCTTCAAAATTATTGAAGCCAACCAAAGAAATATTTCTGTTAAGTTTGGACTAAATTGACCCATTGGTTGATTTTCAAAAAAATATTTTGCGATTTCTCAAAGTCTGTTAAGCCATGCCGTGCCAAACCACCATTTATTAAACACTGTTCTCAATTTAAGTAGAGCATCACCAAAAGAATATCTCTGCCAAGTTTGATCAAAATTGGCCCTATGGTTAGAGAGAAGATTTTTAAAGAATTGTGATTTCCCTGAAGTATGATAAGCCTCGCCCTGCCACGACAACTTTTATCTACCAATCACAATTTTACAATCAATTTAGATAAAGGTTCACCCAAGGGACATTTATGCCAAGCTTAATTATAATTGGCAAAATGGTTGATCTTTAAAAAGTTATTTCATGATTTCTCCAAGTCCATAAGCCCCACTCCTGCCAATGCCATGCCCACATTTATGGACCAATCTAAATTTTGTTCGCAATTTAACCCTTTCCCAAACAACAAATTTTAGGGTAATCCACTTCAAAAACTGCCACAAATGACAAAATAGATGTTATTAAACTTGGAGTTTTTGTAAAATATGGTACAGAAAATATTGCGACAAAAGGAGAAACTGCTGGTTATCAGCAGTTTCTTCTTTTGTCTCAATGTTTTCCCAAGCCTTTTCTATCAGGGACGTCAAAACCAGGTCTTGTTTGGGAAAGGGTTAAGTAAAACACCACCAAAGCATCTCTGCCAAGTTTGATCAAAATTGGTCATATGATTTGAGAGAAGATTTTTAAAGAATTATTTTGTGATTTCCACTAAGTCTGATAAGCCCCACCCTGCTATACATTTATCAACCAATCAAACTTTTACAATCAATTTAGATAAAGGTCCACATAAGGTACATTTCTGCCAAGTTTGAACAAAATTGGCCATCTGGTTGATTTTTAAAGAATTATTTTGTGATTTCTTTAAGTCTGATAAGCCCCCGACCTGCCAGGCCAACATTTATTGACCAATCATAATTTTGTAAGGCATCACGAAAAGAGCATCTCTGCCAAGTTTTATCAAAATTGGCCCAATGGTTTGAGAGGAGAAGAATTTTGAAGAATTATTTTGTGATTTCCCCTAAGTCTGATAAGCCCTGCCCTGCTACACCCACATTTATAGACCAATCAAAATTTCATGGTCAATTTAGATAAAGGTCCGCCAAAGGTACAATTCTGCCTAGTTTGGTCAAAATTGACCAACTGGTTGATTTTTAAAGAATTATTTTGTGATTTCTCCAAGTCCGATAAGCCCCGTCCTGCCAAGCCCATATTTATGGACCAATCAAAATTCTTTTTGAAATTTAAGTAAAGCACTACCCAAGGAACATTTCTGCCAAGTTTGATAAAAATTGGCCCACTGGTTTGAGCGAAGATTTTTTAAAGAAAAGTTTACGTACGAAAGGACGCACAACGCCATGACAATAGTTTCAGTTTATTGGGGTTTTACGCCGTTTTCAACTACCAGGGTCATATCGCTGCTGCTGGAGCACCTACCCATGGATTCCTGTTGTTTCTCAAACCAGTACTACCACAACACCCATACCGAGCCTCCAGCTGCTCGCCCACTTAGGTTAACAATTTCAAACCCATTGGTGGGTGATAATTTTGTCAGAAAGGGTATTAGCGGCGGCCAGGTATCGAACCTGGGACCTCTGGAATGAGGGTCAGATGCGCTACCAACTGCGCTAAGGCCGCGGCCGCCATGACAATAGCTTGCTGGCCTATGGCCAGTGCAGCTAAAAATGACTTTCATATTGAAAGCTGCTACAGACGACAAAATCTGGTAAGATTTGTGTACAATACAGCAAAAAAACAACTACTTACTAGAAAAAGGCTTGGGAGAACATCGATACAAAAGGAGAAAATTTTGATGTTGGTTATAATCATTTTCTTCTTTTGCTCCGGTTTTCACTTGATATTTTTAAATTCAGATATGGAAATGATAAACATTTTCTCCTTTTGTCTCAAAGTTCTCCCAAGCCTTTTTCTAGTAAGGACATCAAATCTGGAAGAAATTTTAAATGCTCATGTATTCTATACCCTTGTCCAGTGGGGTGTCATGTTCGAGAATGGGTTTTAATTCTTTCCAAAATCAGACCTGGCACCGGTTTCTAGAAAAAACTTAAGCATGTTCTCATGAGTACATGCTCAACTTCAATGGAATACTCTCTAACATTGAAGAGTATTTGATTGAAGTTCACATGGATTTCGTGTGATTTGAGCACGGTGCTCAGATTTGAGCATGAGAACATACTTCAGTATTTGAGAAACAGGGGCCTGGTGTTGACATCCCTTACAGGCAAGAATTGTCATAGACGGTTTAGTTTATTGGGGTTTTATGCCGTTTTAAACTACTAAGGTCATATCGCAGTAGCTGGAGCGCCTAACCATGGATTCCTGGAATTTCTATCAAACCCGGGACCTCTTGAATGAGAGGTAGATGCGCTACCAACTGCGGTCATAGACAGATTATGCTCGTCGAATAACATTAAGCCCCTTTTCTCATAAGTTTTTTTTTTTTAATTCTGCATATTAGATGAAGAGAAATTGAAGAAAAACTAATTTCTGCATTAAAGCCTCCTTTTCCTTGATGCAGCCTCAAATTAAGAAATGGAGAAAAGGATCTCTACAGATTATCCCAGGGAGTTCACATATGAAGTTTCATTGAATTTTGTCCAAGGGTTGCCGAGATCTGGCTGTGGACATTCAGACAGACAGAAGGATGGACGGAAGGACAGACGGGACAGCGAGGCAAGTACCAGTATATCCTCCCCGCAATTTTTTTCGGGGAGCATAAAAACCTTTAACCCTTTCCCAAACAAGACCTGGTTTTGACGTCCCTTTCAGAAATGGCTTGGGAAAACATTGAGACAAAAGAAGAAACTGCTGATAACCAGCAGTTTCTCCTTTTGTCTCAATATTTTCTATGCCATATTTTACACAAATTATATCTTTAATAACTTCAATTTTGTCATTTTTGGTAGTTTTTGAAGTGGATCACCCTAAAATTTTATCGTTTGGGAAAGGGTTAAAAGATATTGCAGATGACAATATCAAGTTGATGAATGTTTACATCTTTTTGTCTTTTGTGTAGAAAACATTATGGAAAATGAAGATATTGCTTGTCACAAGAAATTTCTTTCATTTTCCACAAAGCCTAAAATTTATCTTGAGGGCGTCGAAAAGTATCCATGTTGGAATGGGTTAATGTGGCCCATAAAAAACAACATCAAGACAACAGTTGACATTTATAAGGCTTTTTTTTCATTCTTCATATTATAAATAATTATATAACACCAATATTCACAAATTCAACACAGTCAAAAATATTTTTTTTTTCTTTTTTGCTAGATCTATTTACAACAAACATTTTTCCAGTATTTCAATGGAAAGGCACAACACTGATTGTAAATAATATCGACTTGCATTTAACCCTTTCCCGATTCCAAAGCTACTGAAGACAACAAGAGCTGTCCGAAGACAGCGCGCTTGACTTTCTAAGTTTCTTAGTATAAAGGGGGCATAACTCCAAATATAGTGGAGCCAGGGTCATGGGCCCTGGTAGTAAGGTAGAGGGTGTGATGGTGAATAAGTATTCCAAGTTTGGGTTGAATCCCTTTGATAGTATGGAAGTTATTGATGTTTGAAAAAACTTTAAACTTTGTTGCAACGCCGACGCCAATGCCGACGCCCGGGTGACAGTATAAGCTCTCATTTTCTTCGAAAAGTCGAGCTAAACAGGATAATAAAGATAGAACATTTGAGAACTTTGTTACACAGAAAATACTGAGGCAAAAGGGGAAAATGCTGGTTATCAGCATTTTCTTCTTTTGTCCAAATGTTTTCTGGTGCTGTCTTTCTAAAAGGGATCAGTAATTCGACTCTCAGAATCCCAAGACCAATATTATAACATTAGTTTATGGGTACCTGGACACAAATAGGGAATTATTTTATCCATTTAACCGTGACGTAAATTCGGACAAACAAAAAGCATGTCGCGGGTGTTGTTATAGAATCTCGTAACTACGGCTTGATTGCTAGATTTTGTAACAACACTTATGGTTTATCAAAACATAACGGTAAATCAAATCTACTTTTAGCACAAAATTCATTGCCATTATGGGTCGCTATGGACTTTCTATCGGCATCAAAAGCAGTTCTTGTTTTGGAAAAGGCCTTAAAGGGTTAAAACAATTTTGCATTACACTTATCAAGCATAATCCACTAATAATGAAGTGGCCACACATACAATGGAGGTGAGAAAACGGTCCTTATAACATTTGAGAAACAACATGGATCAAGATCAGACTGTACAAAAGTTCAGCCTAATCATGATCAGTGCTGCACTCTAAATGTTGCAACTGGTAACTAAAAAGCTATTTAAGAAACAGCATGGATCCTGATCAGACTTTGCATAAGCATATGCTGATCTGGATCCATGGTCTTCTCAAAAGCCATTAGGGACCTTTTCCAGTTTGGCTCATATTTTACAGAAGATATTGTTCCCTTTTAACCCATTACCACATAATGACTCTTTTTGACTCCCTAAAAGATAATGGCTTTTGGAAAACATTGTTGAAAATGAAGAAATTGCTTGTGACAAGCAATTTCTTCATTTTTCACATTGTTTTCTGTACCAGAAGACTAAAATATGCAAAATTTTATCTGTTTCAAATTGTCGTCTGCTTCATCTTTGAATTTGGACCAGTCTAAAATTATGCCATCTGGTAATTGGTTAACCCTTCTCATGCTGTTCCCACCATATTCCTGTTGTGAACGAAGCTTTGGCAGGCAGTATAGACTAAGATTAGCTTGCACAGACATGCAGTCTACTCTCGGCCTACACTGCCTGCTTTCTACTCAGTTATTGAGGCAAAACTTGAAAGTAACTTATTTCTAAAAATGGCACTTACAGCATTTTTTAATGTAACCAATGATTTAACCCTTTCTTAAACAGTAAAATTCTATGGTGATCCACTTCGAAAATGGCTAAAAATGACAAAATATTTGTTATAAAAGACAGGATTTGTGTAACATATAGTATAGAATATATTGAGACAAAAGGAGGAACTGTAGGTATCAGCAGTTTCTTCTTTTGTTTCAATGTTTTCCAAAGCCTTTTCTATTAGGGACGTCAAAACCAGGTCTTGCTTGGGAAAGGGTTAAATCACATACTTATAACAGTTTTGCACTAAACTCTTAACCCTTTCCCAAAACGACAAAATTTTAGAGTGATCCACTTCAAAAACTGCCACAAATAACAAAATGTATGTTATTAAAGAAAGGATTTGTATAAAATATGGCACAGAAAATATTGAGGCAAAAGGGAAAACTGCTGATTATCAGCAGTTTCTTCTTTTATTTCAATGTTTTCTCACGCCTATTCGAATAGGGACATCAAAACCAGGTCAGGAAAGGCTTAACCAAAGCAGCAGATAAGAAGGGTTGAAGTCTTGAAGACATTCTAAATAATTCATTTCAAATTCAAACCCTATGTTACGGGTACATATATGAATCGTCTCAAGGAGAGAATTCCAATGAGTACCCACAACAAAGGGTTTGATGATCATTGAATGATATATTAAATTTTGAAAAGCTAATATTTCGGGCCCTCTTATCTTTTGTTCTGCCGTTAACCATCTATTATAGAATGTTATCTTAACGTCATCCCAATCCTCAAGATTTTATGTTCGAAAGAAGTTGCTGACATAGGTATAAACTTCTTTTCCTTCAATATTTGCTGACGCTATCCATGAGAGACATTAGAACATGATCTTGTTTGGGAAAGGGCTATTATCACTGGTGGTGAACTCGGCCAAAGCGTGGGACGTTTTTTCACGATCATAGTATTCCGTCGGTGTTGTTATAAAATGTCGTAACTACGGCTTCGATAAAGCCGTAGTTACGAGATTTTATAATAACACAGACGCTTTGTCAATACATATCGGTAAACCCAGTCTATTTTTAGAGCAAATTCATTGTTATTAGAAAAACTATCCATTCAGATCTTTAAACTCACATTTAAACGCAAAATATGTGTACCTTGTTGTAGCGAAAAATGTCCCTCGCTTTGGGCGAGTTCACCACCAGTGATTATTTGTTCTCCCATCTGTCTGTGAAGTGATTGTCTCTTCCATCTCGCAAGCAAGTTGGTCCATGCTTCAGCAGTTTGAAAGGCAATGTTCGTAGCTGAATCGCGTTCTTTATCTAGCGAGATTTTTTTTAAAGATTTCTTAAGATGTTTGAGATAATTATGCGTTTTTAAGACTTATATTCTGACCGAGGTGCTCCAAATGCTCCATACTTCATACAAATGATGTAATTATGATGTAATTTGTATGAAGTATGGGGCATTACTATGGTACCATGGAGCATTCAGACCGATTTGGTCAACCGTCTCTTATATTCTTTCTACAGAGTTAACAGAGGCGTTCCGCACGCAGTATAGGGTAATGGCACCTTCCTTTGACTGTCTTAAAAGTCTTGCTCTAAAGAATGCTTTATCCTTAAACAAAAATATCTCAAGAAATCTCGCTCCAAAGAACGCGCCTCTAGTAACACCAGTTTCAACCTCCTCTTGGTACTCAGTCTGAAATTATGATTGTTTTTAACTCTTTCACACACAACAAAATTTTGGAGTGGTCCAATTAGAAAGCTGATGCAGATGACAAAATTGGTTTTGTTAAAGATAGAATTTGTGTATAAGAAAGCACAGAAAATATTGAGGCAAAAGGAGAAACTGATGGTTATCAGCAGGTTCTTCTTTTGTTTCAATGTTTTCCCAAACCTTTTCTATTAGAGACGTCTAAACCAGGTCTTGTTTGGGAAAGGGTTAACTCTTTCACAAACAACGAGAATTTAGACTGTTCTAATTTATACCTTCCCAAAATGACAAAATATCAGGGTAGATTAATTTGAATGAGACCACATCATTGACATTTATGAAGACAGATTTTAGGTAAAATATAGCAATCAGAAAATATTGAGACAAACAGAGCATTTAATTTTTGTTATCAGTTAATTCTGCTTTTGCCACAACATTTTTCCGAGCATTTTCTACTATAAGTGTCAAAATAATTTACTGTATAGCTCAGGAGATATTGAGGCTAAAGGAGAAAATGCTGATTATTAACATATTCTCCGTCTACATATTCGTACAAGCTATTGGATGTCAAAACCAGGTCTTGTTTGGAAAAAGGATATAAACAAGTATTTTAGCTAATCTGGAGACTTTATTGAAGCTTTAAGAATGAACAAATTCAGGGGAATGATCTGAATTTTGCACTTTAATCTGTACCCATACAAGTCTGATTTTTATGTCCCTAAGAAACATCTTGGGAAAACCTTAAGGTAAAGAAGACAAGAGCTTCACAAAGCGGGGCAAATATGCCAGACAGGCTTGTCAATAACTTTGGCCATTTATTTCAATTGAAGGGCAGATAATTCAAGAGTTGTTTAAATTTTGTAAGCGATTTGCACAACTAGACACCATAGAGATTCATTGTGGCAAATTTGGTTGAATTCTGGTTGAAACTGTAGGAGTTGCGCACATGAGAAAATGTGCACTTTTTTTAAATTCAAGGGCAGATAACTCCAGAACCAAAAGAGTAATCAACAAGAGCCGTCATAGACAGATTATGCTCCCCAAATAAGAGTTTGTCACAAAATAAAAACTATCATACATTAAGCCCCCTTTTCCTATGACAGATGTTTTGTACACACATTATCTATAGAATATGGTCTAGGACATCTCATTCATCACATAAGAACAAAATTTCATTAAATTCTGTCCTTTAGATGAAGAGAAATTAGAGAAAAACTAATTTTGACATTAAGGCCCCTTTTTCCATGACGCAGCCTGAAATTACAAAACGGAGAAAAAAGTCCCTAGGGATTATTCCAGGGAGTTCACATGTGAAGTTTCATTGAATTTGGTCCAAGGGTTGCCGAGATCTGGCTGTGGACGGACGGACGGAAGGACGGACGGACAGCATGGCGACTATAATTATGCTCCCCCGAAATTTTTTCGGGGAGCATAGAAATCTATAAGCTGTTTGCGCAACTAGACACCATTGAAATTCATTGTGGTAAGTATGGTTAAATTCTGGTTAAAACTGTAGGAGTTGAGCACAAGAGAAAATGAGCATTTTCAAGGGCAGATAATTCAAAAACGAAAAGAGTACTCTGAATTCTGAAAGCGGTGTGCACAACTAGACATCATGGAGATTCATTGTACGTAGCAAGTTTTATTAAAGTTGGGTAGAAACATAGGAGCAGTAGTGCATACAAAAAATATGATTTGTTTAAATTGAAGGGCACATAATTCAAGAACCAAAAGAGTTATATGAATTCTGTAAAATGGTGTGCACAAAGTCCAATCAAAACTCTAGGAGGAGTTGTGCACACAAGAAATTGTTAACAGACAGACAGACAGACAACCGTGGCCATAACAAACTACAACACTTTGGGCTTACAATAACAAGAGGGCCATTGGCCCTGAAGCGCTCACCTGATATAATAACCTTTTTTTGTAAACCAATTTTCAGGTTGATTGGACAAAGAATGTGACCTCTAGGGTGCACACAAGGTTTATCTAAGATTTGACCTCGTGACCTAGAATTGATCAAGACAATCATTCTGATCAATTTTCAGGGTGATTGGGTAAAAAATGTGGCCTCTAGAGTGCACACAAGGTTTTTCTAAGATTTGACCCTGTGACCTAGTTTTTGACTCCAGATGACCCAATTTCAAACTTGTCCAAGATTTCACCAAGACAATCATTCTGATCAATTTTCAGGTTGATTGGGCAACAAATGTGGCCTCTAGAGTGCACACAAGGTTTTTATAAGATTTGACCCCATGACCTAGTTTTTGACCCCGTATGACCCAATTTCAAACTTGTCCGAGATTTTATCAAGCCAATCATTCTGAGCAATTTTCAGGTTGATTGGGCAAAAAATGTGGCCTCTAGAGTGCACACAAGGTTTTTCTAAGATTTGACCCTGTGACCTAGTTTTAGAGCCCAGATGACCCTATATCAAACTTGTGCGAGATTTTATCAAATCAATCATTTTGAGCAATTTTCAGGTTGATTGGGCAAAAAATGTGGCCTCTAGAGTGCACACAAGGTTTTTCTAAGATTTGACCCCGTGACCTAGTTTTTGACCCCAGATGACCCAATTTCAAACTTGTCCGAGCTTTCATCAAGACAATCATTCTGAGCAAATTTCAGGTTGATTGGGCAAAAGATGGGGCCTCTAGAGTGCACACAAGGTTTTTCTAAGATTTGACCCCGTGACCTAGTTTTTGACCCCAGATGACCCAATTTCAAACTTGTCCGAGATTTTATCCAGACAATAATTCTGATCAATTTTCAGGTTGATTGGGCAAAAAATGTGGCCTCTAGAGTGCACACAAGGTTTTTCTAAGATTTGACCCCGTGACCTAGTTTTTGACCCCAGATGACTCAATTTCAAACTTGTACAAGATTTCACCAAAACAATCATTCTGAGCAAATTTCAGGTTGATTGGGCAAAAAATGTGACCTCTATAGTGCACACAAGGTTTTTCTAAGATTTGACCCCGTGACCTAGTTTTTGACCCAAGATGACCCAATTTCGAACTTGTCCGAGATTTTATCAAGACAATTATTCTGAGCAAATTTTAAGTTGATTGGGCAAAAAATGTGGCCTCTAGAGTGCACACAAGGTTTTTCTAAGATTTGACCGCGTGACCTAGTTTTTGACCCCAGATGACCCAATTTCGAACTTGTCCGAGATTTCATCAAGACAATCATTCTGAGCAAATTTCAGGTTGATTGGGCAAAAAATGTGACCTCTATAGTGCACACAAGGTTTTTCTAAGATTTGACCCCGTGACCTAGTTTTTGACCCCAGATGACCCAATTTCAAACTTGTCCGAGATTTTATCAAGACAATCATTCTGAGCAAATTTCAGGTTGATTGGGCAAAAAATGTGGCCTCTAGAGTGCACACAAGGTTTTTCTAAGATTTGACCCCGTGACCTAGTTTTTGACCCCAGATGACCCAATTTCAAACTTGTCTGAGATTTCATCAAGACAATTATTCTGAGCAAATTTCAGGTTGATTGGGCAAAAAATGTGGCCTCTAGAGTGCACACAAGGTTTTTCTAAGATTTGACCCCGTGACCTAGTTTTTGACCCCAGATGACCCAATTTCAAACTTGTCCGAGATTTTATCAAGACAATCATTCTGAGCAAATTTCAGGTTGATTGGGCAAAAAATGTGGCCTCTAGAGTGCACACAAGGTTTTTCTAAGATTTGACCCCGTGACCTAGTTTTTGACCCCAGATGACCCAATTTCGAACTTGTCCGAGATTTCATCAAGACAATCATTCTGAGCAAATTTCAGGTTGATTGGGCAAAAAATGTGGCCTCTAGAGTGCACACAAGGCAAAGTTTGACGGACGACGGACGACGGACGACGGACACCGGACGCCGGACGACGGACGCCGGACACAGCGGTATCACAATAGCTCACCATGAGCACATTCGTGCTCAGGTGAGCTAAAAATGCTGCTGATGAGCATTTTTTCCTTTTGTCTAAATATATTCTGTGCTATATTGCACAAAAATATCTTCATTTTGTCATCTGCAGCATCTTTCACATAGCTTAAGCCTAAATAATATTGTCTATTACAAAGAAAATTGAAAATATATTGTAAACATAGATCTATTTTTGTTCAGTTTATCCATTCATAGAACTATAGAAGACAAAGTAGCAAACGAATGCAATTTCTCTTTTTTATTAATCATTTTTCCATTTATATCTAGAAGTGTTAAACCAATTGATATATTGAGAGCAAACAGTACTCACATTTCAAAAAGCGCATTGTGGTTCTTTTTATGACATCAGTGAGTGCAGCCAATCTAAATCGAATCCATTAACATCCTTAGAAATCAATATCCTCTCTGCAAAAAAAACCATAAAAAGCTGTTAACCCTTACTCAAACAGTTATGTAGACTTTCCAATTTTGACTATGTTGAAATGACAAAATTAATCATGCTTTCAGAATGAAAACTGTGAAAAGAAAAGGGAAGAATGACTATCAGCATTTTCTCCTTTTGCTTCAAAGTTCTCCAATCCTTTTCAATTTGGGATATCAAAAGTCTTAAGTTGCAGTGTTGCAATACTTCTTTTTCTCAGCAACATGAAAGACAGTCTAAATAACGTCTATACCTATGTTCATTTTCTCAAATAAAGGTAATTTTCAAATGAAATGTTTGGGGCTTGTTGCACGGAGCATTCAATTGAAAAAAGATTCATATTGTTAGACAACTAAGGCGTGGAAATGATTTAACCCTTTTCAAAATAAGATTAGAAAGTTAGAAATTTTGAACTTCTTCCTAATTAAAAGACGTTGAAGACAACAAAATCAATGTAAATAGAGATATCATACCTGTATAAAACAGCATAAAAAACAGTCAGGCAAAAGAAGAAAATGCTGATAATCAGCATTTTCTTCTTTTGTCTCAATGTTTTCCCAATTTTCTTCTGATAGGGACTTCAAAACCAGGTCTTATTTGGGAAAGGGTTAAGCCATTATCAGAGTAGCAAAATTTTTGGCTTGTCCATTTAAACATGTTTCAGACAACAATCTCAATTGAATGAAACTTCATATTTTTGGTATTTCTTGGAAGAAAACACTGTGGAAAACGGAGAAGCTGCTTGTCTTGATAATGAGTGTAAACAGTACTTACATTTAACTCCTGATAAATTGGATCTTTTATGACATTTTCCAAACCAGCCGATCTGAACCGAGTGTTGATATCCTTACACAGTGATTTTCCCCTCTGTAAACAAAACGTAGGACATTGTTAACCCTTTCCCAAACAAGACCGTGTTTTGACGTCCCTAATAGAAAATGCTTGTGTAAACATTGAGACAAAAGAAACTGCTGATAACCAGCAGTTTCTCCTTTTGTCTCAATATTTTCCATGTCAAATTATACACAAATTTTATCTTTACAAACATCCATTTTGTCGTCTGCAGTAGCTTTCAAATTGGATGGCCCTAAAATTTTGCTGTTTGGGAAATGGTTTATGCTTTCCAAAGTGGCAAAATATGGGGTGTTCTAATGGCAATGAGTTTTGTACTAAAAATAGACTGCGGTAAACATTATATTTTGACAAATCAGCAGTTTATTCTTTTGTCTCAATGTTTTCCCAATCTTTTGCTCTCAGAGACGTTAAAATCAGAACTTGTTTGAGAAAGGGTTAAGCATTTTTTTGTTACTTGGGTGCATTACAAGGCGCCTTTGTTTTGTAATGGATTAAAGTAGAATTTGAAAACTTGGTAATCCTTAGCTCTACATTTCAATTTAGACATCTTGGTTACCAGTAGCACGTACATCATTCATTAGTACACGTCTTTGTTGTTAGTAGCCCGTACATCATTCATCAGTACACTTCTTTGTCATTAGTAGCCGGTACATCACTCCTAAGTATAGGTCTTAGTACATCATTCATTAGTACACGTCTTTGTTGTTAGTAGCCCGTACATCATTCATTAGTACACGTCTTTGTCACGGTGCATAATAACGTGACTCAGAATTTCTGATAATCTTCAATATCTTTTATAATACTTGACCAATTTGATTCGGTTTGAAGCAGAGAATGTGGACAGACGTCACGCATTAGATGGATGTGGTTGATTTTTGAAAAATCAACTGATAAAAAAAGTTATTTAAGATAAACCAAAATTTTGGTTTATCTTCAATAACTTTTTTATCAGTTGATTTTTCAAATATCCAACATGTCCAGCTTATTTCTGGCATTTTCCCACATTCTCTGCTTCAAATCGAATTCAAATTGGTCAAGTATTAAAAAAGATATTGCAGATTATCGTAATTCTGAGTCACGTGATTATACACCGTGTTTGTTGTTAGTAGCCCGTACATCATTCATCAGTGCACTTCTTTGTCATTAGTAGCCAGTACATCACTCCTAAGTATAGGTCTTAGTACATAATTCATCAGTACACATCTTTGTTTGTAGCCCGTACATCAAATTCTAAACCTATAAAACATGCTTAGAGGCTTGAGACACACACAGAAACCATCTTGCCTTAATACATAGCAATCCTTATTATCAATTAACCCTTTCCCAAACGACACCATTTTAGAATGGTCCACTTCTAAAACTGCCATAAATGACAAAATGGAAGTTATTTAAGATGCAATTTGTGTGAAATAAGGCATGGAAAATATTGAGACAAAAGGAGAAACTGCTGGTCATCAGCAGTTTCTTCTTTTGTCTCAACGTTTTCCAAAGCCATTTTTATAAGGGACGTGAAAACCAGGTCTTGATTGGGAAAGGGTTAAATGATTCCATTTTGAAACTACAGTGCCCTCCAAAAGTCCTTGGACAAATATTTCATTATGCATTTTTGCCCTTTTCCGTGGGTTTTACAGAAAATGCCTGGATTTTTCCAACTCTTTCTAATACAGGGAGGTAATTAAACACTCTCTAAGATAATTTTAGTACTTTTCCTCGAAATTAGACTTTGATTATTTGAAATAAATCAATTTTATGAAATATCCATTATTTACACAATAATGGGCGCATAGATATTTCATGTCTGTATGCAACCTTTTGAACCAGTTTTCGAAAGCGAATGGAAACATCATATAACTGGTGACCAGAAAACAATCTCTGATCACCTGCGAAAAGAATTTACAAAAAAATGCTGACCAAAGAGGGAAGAGTTTGTTGCCAACTCATGAGAGAGCAGGGTATCTCCGTTGCAGACATCTCTAGGCAGATTGGACATCCTAGGTAGGCAATTGCATTTTTATTTCAATGCTTACTAGATGAATTGATAACTTACTGTTATAAATACAGTAAAAATGTAACATTTTCTCGAAATCTTTGCTCTTTATCTTGTACAGATTGATGATTTACCATTTACTGCAGAGGTGTGCAATGACTGGAAGCCATAATGGCAGGCCTAGAATTGGCAAACCAAGAGTTTCAAGTACTTGGGATGACAGACTGATGGTTAGACCTTCACTTGGGGACCGTTCCACAGCTACAGTCTACTTGCAGAGACACAAATGTGTTTGCATCAACATTGACAGTATGGAGAAGACTCCATGCCGTAGGACTAGATGACCATTTGGCTGTTCAGAAGCCTTTGCTAATCCCTCATCATAGACAATTGTGCTTGGACTTTGCCAGAGAACACCAGGACTGGTTAGTAGTGGATTGGTCTGCTGTACTTGTCAGTGATGATCAAAACTCATTCTGTTTCAGAGTGATGGTAGAGTGTGCGTGAGACAGGGATCTGGTGGGCAGTTACGTAGTGACTGTACTGCTCCCACGGTGAAGTTTGGAGGTTGTAGTGTCATGGATTGGGGAACAATGAGTTGCAGGGATACTGGGTGTATGGCTTATGTTGAAAGAAAGCTGAATGAGCAGGGTTACACCAAGATTTTACAAGATCGTGCAGTGCCATCAGCTCATCTACTAGAATATGGAAATGACTTTACATCCCAGGATGATGAAGCATTGCGTCATATAGCAAAAATTGTGAATGAGTGGAAGCAGGAAACCCATTTCCAATGTTTGAATTGTCCACCTCAGTCCCCTGACCTCAATCTGATTGAAAATCGTTGGCAACAAATGAAAACCAGTCTCCGAAACACCTGCAACCAAAACGTTCGAGACGTTAAGCATAATGTGAGGATTTGTTGGGACCAAGTCACTCCAGAGACATGCCAACACCTTGTTTGAAGTATGCCACATCGTATACATGCTTTTATACAAGCCACAGCAGGCCATTCTAAGTCTTGACAATTATTGGCATAATTGCTGTTTGGCGCTCATTTTCCAAAAAAATGTGTTTTTGTCAATAAATTGCCAGAATTATAGAACTGGTTTTGAATATTTTCATGGTTATTGATTATTTTATAATAATAAAGCAAAACAATATCCTAAATATTGGAATTTTGCAATGAACTTTACTGAAAAGGCCAAAAAAGAGTTTGTCCAAGGACTTTTGGAGGGCACTGTATAATAAGACTCTATAGTCTTTGACAGAAGTCAAGAGCATTGTAGGGGGTGGGGGATATCAAAACTCAATATTGTAAACATTTAATTGATGGTATATTCCGTTTTTATTCACCTTTCAGGGTGTGGCTAAGCAAAGAGGTCATTCAACCAGTTTACTTCTCGATACCTTAGCTGATATAAGAGAAAAACGTGCTGCACGAGCATCAACACATTTCGAAATTGAAAGAATGTTCGATTGTAAAATGTGTTGTTTTAAACCTCGCAACTACAGCTTGATTCAGGTTGTAATTATAATGTTTTGCAATAATACCCACCATTTACCACTAACCGAGAAGGCTGTTTCTCCTCAAGCATAAATGTAATGGACCGTTTATTAGGCTCTGCCCTGTCTCCTGAATAAAAACAGAATATATAATATTGTAAATAGTGTCATTTTGCCACAATACAAACCAAATAAATCATTTCTTTTTCCAAATCAACGGTATACCGTTTCAACCCTAATTATTAAGCTACTGACCTTCCTTATCAGGCAAATGACCTCAATCAAAAGGCAACAGACCTCAATCATTAGGCAACTGACCTCAATCAAAAGGCAACAGACCTCCAATATTAGGCAACTGACCTCCAACAAAAGGAAACGGACCTCAACCAAAGGGCAACTGACCTCGATCAAAAGGCAAAAGACCTCCATCAATAGGCAACTAACCTCCATCAAAAGGCAACAAACCTCAATCAAAAGGCAAAAGACCTCCAATATTAGGCAACTGACCTCCATCAAAAGGAAACGGACCTCAACCAAAGGGCAACTGACCTCAATCAAAAGGCAACAGACCTCCACCAAAAGGCAACAGACCTCTATCATTAGGCAACAGACACCCATCAAAAGGCAACTGACCTCAATCAAAAGGCAATTGACCTACATCAAAAGGCTATTGACCTCCATCAAAAAGCTATTGACCTCCATCAAAAGGCAAGAGACATCCATCAAAAGGCAATGGACCTCCATCAAAAGGAAACTTACACTGACCTCCATCAAAATACAAAAGACCTCCATCAAAAGACAACTGACCTCCATCAAAAGGCAACTGACCTCTATTAAAGGCAACAGACCTATATCAAAAGGCAACAGACCACCATAAAAGGCAACAGACCTCCATCAAAATACAAAAGACCTCCATCAAAAGACAACAGCCCTCCATCAAAAGGCAACAGCCCTCCATCAAAAGGCAACGGACCTCCACCAAAAGGCAACTGACCAACATCAAAGGCAACTGACCTCCATCAAAATGCAATTGAGCACCATCAAAAGGCAATGGACCTCCATCAAAAGGCAACCTACCTCCATCATTAGACAACAGACCTCCATCAAAAGGCAACATACCTCCATCAAAAGGGAACAGACCTCCATCAAAAAGCAAATGACCTCAATCATTAGGGAACGGACCTCTATCACAAGGTAACTGACATCCATCAAAAGGTGAGCATCGGCCTTTCATCAAAAGGCAATGGACATCAATCATTAGCGAACTGACCTCAATCAAAACACAACTAACCTCCATCGAAAGGAAACAGACCTCCATCAAAAGGCAATGGACCTCCATCAAAAGGCAACAGACCTCAATCAAAAGGCAACATACCTCCATCAAAAGGCAACGGACATTCATCTAAAGGCAACAGACCTCCCTCAAAAGGCAACAGACCTCAATCAAAAGGCAACATACCTCCATCAAAAGGCAACTGACCTCCATCAAAAGGCAACAGACCTCCCTCAAAAGGCAACGTACACTCATCTAAAGGCAACGGACCTACTTTAAAATGCAACGGACCTCCATCAAAAGGCAACTGAACTCAATCAAAAGGTAACCGACCTCCATCAAAAGGCAAGTGACCACCATCAAAAGGCAATGGACCTCCATCAAAAGGCAACTGACATCCATCCGAAGGCAACTGACCATCATCAAAAGGCAACTAACCTCCATCAAAAGGCAACTGACCTCAATCAAAAGGCAAGTGACCTCCATCAAAAGGCAACAGACCTCCATCAAAAGGCAACTGACCTCAATCTGAAGGCAACTGACCATCATCAAAAGGCAACAGACCACCATTAAAAGGCAACTAACCTCAATCAAAAGGCAACTGACTTCCATCAAAAGGCAACTGACCTCCATCAAAAGGCAACGGACATTCATCTTAAGGCAACGGACCTACTTTAAAATGCAACAGACCTCCATCAAAAGGCACCTGAACTCAATCAAAAGGTAACCGACCTCCATCAAAAGGCAAGTGACCACCATCAAAAGGCAATGGACCTCCATCAAAAGGCAACTGACCTCCATCCGAAGGCAACTGACCATTATCAAAAGGCAACTGACCTCCATCAAAAGGCAACTGACCTCAACCAAAAGGCAAGTGACCTCCATCAAAAGGCAACAGGCCTCCATCAAAAGGCAAGTGACCACCACCAAAAGGCAATGGACCTCCATCAAAAGGCAACTGACCTCAATCTGAAGGCAACTGACCATCATCAAAAGGCAACAGACCTCCATCAAAAGGCAACTAACCTCAATCAAAAGGCAACTGACTTCCATCAAAAGGCAACTGACCTCCATCAAAAGGCAACTGACCTCCATCAAAAGGCAATGGACCTCCATCAAAAGGCAACAGACCTCAATCAAAAGGCAACTTACCTCAATCAAAAGGCAACTGACTTCCATCAAAAGGCAACTGACCTCCATCAAAAGGCAACTGACCACCACCAAAAGGCAATGGACCTCCATCAAAAGGCAACTGACCTCAATCTTAAGGCAACTGACCTCCATCAAAAGGCAATGGACCTCCATCGAAAGGCAAAGGACCTCCATCCAAAGGTAACAGACCTCCATCAAAAGGCAACTGACCTCCATCGAAAGGCAAAGGACCTTCATCAAAAGGCAAATGACCACCATCTTTAGGCAAACGACCACCACCAAATGGCAACTGACCTGCATTAAAATTCCACTGACCTCCTTCAAAATGCAACAAACCTCCATCAAAAAGTAACTGACCTACATCAAAAGGAAACAGACCTTCATTAAAAGGCAAGGGACCTCCATCAAAAGGAAATGGACCCCCATCAAAAGAAAATAGACCCCCATCAAAAGGCAACTGACCGCTATCAAAAGGAAACAGACTTTTATCAAAAGGCAACAGACCTCCATTAAAAGGCAACTGCTATCCATCAAAAGGCAACTGACCTCAATCAAAAGGCATCTAACCTGCATTAAAAGACCACATACCTTCATTAAAAGGATACTGACCTCAATTATTAGGCAGCTGACCTTTAACATTAAGCAACTGACCTACATCAAAAGGCAACTGACCTACATCAAAAGGCAATAGACCTCCATCAAAAGGCATTGGAACTCCATCAAAAGGCACTGGACCTCCATCAAAAGGCAACAGACCATCAACAAAAGGCAATAGCCCTCCATCAAAACGCAAATGACCTGCATTTAAAGACACAGACCTCCATCAAAAGGCTACTGACCTCCATTATTAGGCAGCTGACCTTTAACATTAAGCAACTGACCTCCATCAAAAGGCAACTGACCTCAATCAAAAGGCAACTGACCACAATCTTTAGGCAAACAACCACTATTAAAAGGCAAGACTTCCATTATTAGGCAACTGATGTCCATAACACGAGCTGTCAGAAGACAGTGCGCTCGACTTTCTAAGTTACTTAGTATAAAAGGGGCATAACTCCAAATATAGTGGAGTCAAGGTCATGGGCCCTGGTAGTAAGGCAGAGGGTGTGATGGTGAATAAGTATTCCAAGTTTGGGTTGAATCCCTTTGATAGTATGGAAGTCATTGATGTTTGAAAAAACTTTAACCTTTGTTGCAACGCCGACGCCAATACCGATGCCAACGCCAATGCCGACGCCCGGGTGACAGTATAAGCTCTCATTTTCTTCGAAAAGTAGAGGTAAAAACGCAACGGACCTCAATCAAAAAGACACAGCCCTCGTTCAAAAGCCAACAGACCTCCATCAAAAGGGAACTGACCTCAATCAAAAGGCAACTGACCTCCATCAAAAGGCAATTGACCTACATCAAAAGTCAAGGGACCTCAATCAAAAGGCAACTAACCTTCATCAAAAAGAAACAGACATCGTTCAAAAGCCAACATACCTCAATCAAAAAGGAACTGACCTCCATCAAAAGGCAACTGACCTCCATCAAAAGGCAATTGACCTCCATCAAAAGTCAATGGACCTCGATCAAAAGGAAACAGACCTCGTTCAAAAGCAAACATACCTCAATCAAAATGGAACTGACCTCCATCAAAAGGCAACTGACCTCCATCAAAAGGCAATTGACCTCCATCAAAAGTCAATGGACCTCGATCAAAAGGCAACGGACCACCATGAAAAGGCAACAAACCTCCATCAAAAGGCAACTGACCTCCATCAAAAGGCAACTGACCACCATCAAAAGGCAACTGACCACCATCAAAAGGCAATTGACCTCCATCAAAAGGCAATGGACCTCCATCAAAATGCAAATGACCGCCATCAAAAGGCAAAAGACTGCCATCAAAAACCAACAGACCTTAATCAAAAGGCAACAGACCTCCATTAAAAGGCAACAGACCTCATTCAAAAGGCAACTGACCTCCATCAAAAGGCAACAGACCTCCATCAAAAGGCAACAGACCTCCATTAAAAGGCAACAGACCTCCATCAAAAGGCAACAGACCTCCATCAAAAGGCAACAGACCTCCATCAAAAGGCAACTGTCCGCCATCAAAAGGCAAAAGACTGCCATCAAAAACCAACAGACCTTAATCAAAAGGCAACAGACCTCCATAAAAAGGCAACAGACCTCCATTAAAAGGCAACGGACCTCCATCAAAAGGCAACAGTCCTCCATCAAAACGCTACTGACCTCCATCAAAAGGCAACTGACCACCATCAAAAGGCAACAGACCTCCATCAAAAGGCAACAGACCTCCATCAAAAGGCAACAGACCTCCATCAAAAGGCAACTGACCTCCATCAAAAGGCAACAGACCTCCGTCACAAGGCAAGTGACTACCACCAAAAGGCAAATGACCATCATTAAAAGGCAATGGAACTCCATCCAAAGACAACTGACCAACATCAAAAGACAACTGACCTCTATCCTAAGGCAACTGACCAACATCAAAAGACAACTGACCTCCATCCAAAGGCAACTGACCAACATCAAAAGACAACTGACCTCCATCCAAAGGCAACTGACCAACATCAAAAGGCAACAGACCTCCATCAAAAGGCAACTGACATCCATCAAAAGGCAACTGACCTCCATCCACAGACATGGCAAAGACCTGGAAAATTTTGTCAGACATTCGGTCTGACAATTCTAAATAATCTGTCAGACCGAATGAAATTCTGTCAGACCGAAAGATCAGAAAAATAAGACACATTTTCAAAGTATTTATTAACCTAGTAGAGTAAAAGACTAGAAAATTTGGTGTATCAAAATCAGTCATGAGCTAATGCTAACAGTTTTTAGTTTTTCTACCATTTAGTACACCAAAATGGCATATTCAAAAATATTTTGACTTTTTTGGTAACAAACTGGCAGCTGCTGATAACTTTTTTCATAATTAGCTGGATTTTTTTAATAAATGCAGACTAAGACAGATCCACAAATATATTGAATAAAAAGAAGACAAGTGTAAAGGGTTACATCTATGTTTCATCCACAAAAGTAAAAGGTCAACTCACAAAATATTTTTGGTCCGGTGCCAACACTTCCCAACACATCCGCGGCAGTCTTTTGATGTTTGTTTTACCCACGCTTTGTAATTGACTGGTCCATTTTTGAATGACTCACACTAGTCTAGGGATGGAAATTCACTTAATTATCGCAAGGATTATTGAAAAATGGTCTTTATATTTTTATTTATACTCTTAGTTCTTGTTAAGTAAATTATCGATCTTTTCATACCGACAAACCTCAAAATTAGTGTCGGACAGTGGGACTGACAGAAAGGAAAAAAATATCGGACCTAGTGTAATTTCATCGGACAGGTCCGCAGGTCCGACGTTCTTCGCCATGACTGCATCCAAAGGCAACTGACCAACATCAAAAGACAACGGACCAACATCAAAATTCAACTGACCTTCTAGATGAGACAACTAACATACATGCTTGATCAATCCGAATTTTACTCCCAATATTAGGTGACTGACGCCCATTATTAGGCATCTACCTCAATCAAAAAGGCAACAGACTACCATCAAAAGGCAATGGACCACCATCAAAAGGCAACTGACCTCAATAACAAGGCAAAAGACCTCCATCGAAAGGAATCTGACCTCCATGAAAAGGCAACTGACCTCAATCAAAGGCAACAGAGCTCCATCAAAAGACAACAGAGCTCCATCAAAAGGCAACAGACCTCAATAACAAGGCAACAGACCTCCATCGAAAGTAAACTTACCTCCATCAACAAGAGCCGTCAGAGACGGACAATGCTCCCCGATTAAGGCTTTGTCACAATAAATGTATGCCATGCAGAGCTAAGATTAAGCTAACAAACGTTAAGCCCCCTTTTTCCATGACATACTTTTTATACGCAAATTTAAAGTAGTTTATTGTCAAGGGCATCTGATTTGATACTCAAATATGAAATTTCATCAAATTCTGACTATTAGACTATGAGAAATAAGAGAAAAAGTGTATTTGACCTTAAGTCCCCTTTTCCCATGACGAGGCCTCAAATCCAAAAACTGGGAAAAGTACATCGGCATTATGTCATAGGGAGTTCACATGGTAAGTTTCATTTGATTTGGCCCAAGGGTTATAGAGAAATCGCTTCGGACGGACGGGCGGACGGACGGACGGACGGAATGACGGACGGACGGACAGACAAAGTGGCGACTATATGCTCTCCCTTCGGGGAGCATAAAAAGCAACTAACCTCCATCAAAAGGAAACAGACCTTCATCAAAAGGTAACATACCTCAATCTAAAGGCAACTGACCTCAATCAAAAGGCATCTTACCTCCATCAAATGGCAACTGACCTCCATCAAAATTCAACTGACCTCCTTTAAAAGGTAACAGACCTCCGTCAAAAGGCAACAGAGCTCCATCAAAAGGCAACGGGCCTCCATCAAAAGGCAACATACCTCAATAACAAGGCAACAGACCTCCATCAAAAGGAAACTGACCTCCATCAAAAAGCAACTGACCTGAATCAAAATGCAACGGACCTCCATTAGAAGGCAACTGACCTCCATGTAAAGACAACTGATTTTCATCCAAAAGCAACTGACCACTTTCAAAAGGCAATGGACCTCCATCAAAAGGCAGGTGTCATTAGACACCTAACCTACATGCTCAATCAATCCCCATTTTACTCCCAATATTAGGCGACTGACACCCATCATTAGGCATCTTACCTCCACAAAAGGCAAACGACTTCCATAACAAGACAACAGACCTTAATCAAAAGGGAACTGACTTTCCATCAAAAGGCCACTGACCTCCATCAAAAGGCAACAGACATCCATCAAAAGGCAACAGACATCCATCAAAAGGCAACAGACATCCATCAAAAGGCAACAGACATCCATCAAAAGGCAAGTGACAACCATCTTTAGGAAATCGACAACCATCAAAAGTCACCCATTATCAAAAGGCAACGGACAACCATCAAAAGGCAACAAACCTAAATAACAAGGCAACAGACCTCCATCGAAAGGAAACTGACCTCCATCAAAAAGCAATTGACCTCAATCAAAAAGCAACGGACCTCCATTAGAAGGCAACTGATCAACATCAAAAGACAACTGACCTCCATCCAAAGGCAACTGACCAACATCAAAATGCAATGGACCTATATCTAAAGGCAACTGACCAACATCAAAAGGCAACTGACCAACATCAAAAGGCAACTGACCAACATCAAAAGGCAACTGACCAACATCAAAAGGCAACTGACCTTCTTCATGAGACAACTAACCTACATGCTTGATCAATCCGAATTTTACGCCCAATATTAGGCGACTGACGCCCATTATTAGGCATCTAACCTCAATCAAAAAGGCAACAGACTACCATCAAAAGGCAAAGGACCACCATCAAAAGGCAACTGACCTCAACAACAAGGCAACAGATCTCCATCGAAAGGTAACAGACCTCCATCAAAAGGCAACAGAACTCCATCAAAAGGCAACGGGCCTCCATCAAAAGGCAACATACCTCAATAACAAGGAAACAGACCTACATCAAAAGGAAACAGACCTCCATCAAAAAGCAACTGACCTCAATCAAAATGCAACAGACCTTCATTAGAAGGCAACTGACCTCCATGTTAAGTCAACTGACCTCCATCCAATAGCAACTGACCACTTTCAAAAGGCAATGGACCTCCATCAAAAGGCAGGTGTAATTAGACAACTTACTTACATGCTCCATCAATCCCCAATTTACTCCCAATATTAGGCGACTGACGCCCATCATTAGGCATCTTACCTCCATAAAAAGGCAAAAGACTTCCATAACAAGACAACAGACCTTAATCAAAAGGAAACTGACTTTCCATCGGCAATAGACTACCATCAAAAGGCAACAGACCTCCATCAAAAGGCAACAGACCTCAATCAAAAGGCAACAGACCTCCCCCAAAAGCCAACTGACCACCATCTTTAGGCAAATGACCATCATCAAAAAGCAACAGACCTACATCAAAAGGCAACGGACCTCTATAAAAAGAAAAAGGAAACTGACCTCCATCAAAAGGCAACTGACCTCAAGCAAAAGGCAAATGACCACCCTGAAAAGGCAAATGACCAGCATCTTCTGACAAATGACCTCAATCAAAAGGCAACAGACCTCAATCATTTGGCAATTGACGTCCATCAAAAGGCAACTAACCTCCTTCAAACTGCATAGGAACTCCATCAAAAAGCAACAGACCTCCATCAAAAGGCAACGGACCTTCCTCAAAAGGCAACTGACCTCCATCAAAAGGCAAGTGACCACCATCAAAAGGCAAATGACCACCATCAAAAGGCAACCTTTTAACAAAAAGCAACCTTATCAAAAGGCATCTGACCGCATCAAATAGCAAATGATAACCATCCTCGGGCAAAAGACCACAATCTTTAGGTAACTGGCCTCTATCAAATGGCAACTGGCCTCAATCAAAAGGCAACTGACCTCCATTAAAATTCCACTGACCTTCAAAATACAACGAACCTCCATCAAAGAGCAACTGACCTACATCATAAGGCAACAGAACTTCATTAAAAGGCAACAGACCTCCATCAAAAGGCAATTGACCTCCATCGAAAGGCAAAGGACCTTCATCAAAAGGCAAGTGACAACCATCGAAAGGCAAAGGACCACCATAAAATGGCAACTGACCTCAATCAAAAGGCAACTTACCTCAATCAAAAGGTAACCTACTTCCATTAAAATTCCACTGACCTCCTTCAAAATGCAACAAACCTCCATCAAAAAGTAACTGACCTACATCAAAAGGCAACAGACCTTCATTAAAAGGCAACGGACATCCATCAAAAGGAAATGGACCCCCATCAACAGGCAACTGACCATCATCAAAAGGCAACAGACCTTTATGAAAAGGCAACAGACCTTCATCTAAACGCAACAGCCCTCCTCCGAAAGGAAACTGACCTCAATTATTAAGCAGCTGATATTTAACATTAAACAACTGACCTCCATCAAGAGGGAACTGACCTCCATCAAAAGGCAACAGACCTCCATCAAAAGGCAATGGACCTTCATCAAAAGGCAACTGACATCCAACAAAAGGCAACAGACCACTATCAAAAGGCAACATACCTCCATCAAAATGCTACTGACCTCCATTATTAGGCAACTGACCTCCATCAAAAGGCAACTGACCTCAGTCAAAAGGCAACTGACCTCAGTCAAAAGGCAACTGACCACTGACCATCTTTAGGCAAACAACCACTATTAAAAGGCAAGACTTCCAATTTTAGGCAACTGATGTCCATCAAAACGCAACAGACCTCAATCAAAAGGAATCAGACATCCATCAAAAGGCAATTGACCTCCATCAAAAGTCAAGGGACCTCAATCAAAAGGCAACAGACCTCCATCAAAAGGCAACAAACCTCCATTGAAAGGCAATGGACCACCATTAAAAGGTGACAGACCTCCATCAAAAAGCAACGGACCTACATCAAAAGGCAACTGACCTCCATCAAAAGGCAATGGACTTCCATCAAAACGCTACTGACCTTCATCAAATTGCAACCGACCTCCAATATTAGGCAACTGACCTCAACCAAAAGGCAAATGACCACCATCAAAAGGCAAATGACCAGCATCAAAAGGTATTTGACCTTCATCAAAAGGCAATTGACCACCATCTTCTGGCAAATGACAACCATCAAAAGGCAACAGACCTCAATCATTTGGCACCTGGCGTCCATCAAAAGGCAACTAACCTCCTTCAAACGCATAGGAACTCCATCAAAAAGCAAATGACCTCCATCAAAAGGCAATGGACCTCCATCAAAAGGCAATGGACCTCCATCAAAAGGCAACTGACCTCCATCAAAAGGCAAGTGACCATAATCAAAAGGCAACCTTTATCAAAAGGCAACCTTATCAAAAGGCATCTCACCTCCATCAAAAAGCAAAAGACCACCATCTTTAGGCAAATGACCACCATCAAAAGGCAACTGACCTCCATCAAATGGCAACTGACATCAATCAAAAGGCAACTGACTGCTATCAAGATTCCACTGACCTTCAAAATGCAATGAATCTCCATCAAAAAGCAACTGACCTACATCTAAAGGCAACAGAACTTTATTAAAAGGCAACGGACCTCCATCAAAAGGAAATGGACCTCCATCAACAAGCAACTGACCTCCATCAAAAGGCAAGTGACATCAAAATGCAACAGACCTCCATCAAAAGCCAAAAGACCTACATCAAAAATTATTGGACCTCCATCGAAAGGCAGCTGACTTCCAATGAAAGGCAACTGACCTACATCAAAAGACAAAAGACCTCCATCAAAAGTTAATGGACCTCCATCAAAAGGCAACTGACCTCCATCGAAAGGCAACTGACCTCCATCGAAAGGCAAATGACCTCCATCAAAAGTTATTGGACCCCCATCGAAAGGCAGCTGACCTCCATTGAAAGGCAACTGACCTCCATCAAAAGGCAGCTGACCTCCATCAAAAGACAAAAGACCTCCATCAAAAGGTAACTGACCACCATCTTTAGGCAAATGACCATCATCAAAAGGCAACAGACCTGCATTATTAGGCAACTGATGTCCATCAAAAGGCAATTGACCTCAATCAAAAGGTAATTGTTCTCCATTTTTAGGCAACTTATGTCCATTAAGAGGCATCAGACCTCCAGCAAAAGGCAATAGACCTCCATCAAAAAGCAACTGACTTCCATTAAAAGGCAATTGACCTTCATCAAAAGGCAATTGACCTCTATCAAAGGCAACTGACCTCCATCAAAAGGTAACTAACCTTTATCATAAGGAAACTGACCTCAAACATTAGTAAACTTACCTCCATCAGAAAGCAATCTTTAGGCAAATGACCACCATCAAAAGGCAACTAACCTCCCTCAAAAGGCAACAGACCTCTATCAAAAGGCAATTAACCTCCATCAAAGGCTACTAACTACCATCAAAAGGCAACTAACCTCCATCAAAAGGCAACTAACCACCACCAAAAGGCAACAGACCTGTATCAAACGGCAACTAACCCCCATCAAAGGGCAACATACCTCCATCAATAGGCAACTGACACACATAAAAAGTTTAATTTCTTAACACTTTATATAAAATAAGTAATGTTCGCTCTGAATTAACACTTCATTATTATCTTTATATAATTTCATATAATACATAAAAACTTCAAATTCCTAAACTTCAAACCAGTAAATTGTTTGGGAATGGCAGTTTAACACGAGACAAACAAATTACCCATCTTAAATAGCCAAGACATTATGTTAGCTAGACATTAGAATCTGTCAGCCCTATTGTTTAACAATGAACGAGAATTAATGTTTAAGTTGTTATATGGTTAAGGTTAGTTTAGAGTTAGTATTAGCGTTAGCTGTAGTGTTATGGAGTTTTGGACAGACAGATTCTAAAGGTGCTTTCATTTTGCCTTTTCTTCACCACTAATAAGCAATTCTTCTAAATGGGATGCATCTATATAATGTATTGCATCTATATATAGACATAGTCCATAATTTCACTTCCAAAACGCAGATAAGAACTTTGAATGCTCTGATCAGTAAAAAAAAAGTAATGGAAATAGACATTATCGCTAAATAATTACAAAACTTCTGTTGATGAAGATAAAATGAATTCTATATGAAACTGTCAGAAAAAGGCAATTGACCTCCATCAATAGGAAATAAACCCCAGTCAAAAGACAACTGGCTTCCATAATAAGGCAACTGACCCAATTTTTAAAATGACAATCATCATCCAGCAAATGACCCCTCTCAAAAGGCAACTGATTTCCATAAAAAGGCAACTGAACTTTATCAAAAGGCAACCGACCATAACCTTTAGGCAAATGACCACCATCAAAAGGCAACAGACCTCCGTCAAAAGGCAACAGACCTCCATCAAAAGGCAATGGACCTTGATCAAATGGCAACTGACCTTCAACAAATGGCAATTGACCTTCATCAAAAGGCAACTGACCACCATCAAAATGTAACATACCTCCATCAAAAGGCAACTGACATCAATCAAAAGGCAATGTACCTCTATCAGAAAGCAACAGACCTCCATCAAAAGGCAACAGACCACCATCAAAAGGCAACAGACCTCCATCAAAAGGCAACTGACCACCATCGAAATGCTACATACCTCCATCAAAAGGCAACTGACATCAATCAAAAGGCAATGGACCTCTATCAGAAAGCAACAGACCTCCATCAAAAGGCAACTGACTACCATCAAAAGGTAACAGACCTCCATCAAAATGCAACTGACATCCATCACAAAGCAACTGGCCATAATCCTTTGGCAAATGACCACCATTTAAAGGCAACAGACCTCCATCAAAAGGCAACGGACATTTATCAAATGGCAACAGACCTTCATCAAAAGGCAACAGACTTCCATCAAAACGCAACTGACATCCATCAAAAAGCAACTGACCATAATCCTTTGGCAAATGACCACCTGCAAAAGGCTACAGACCTCCATCAAAAGGCAATGGACAATTATCAAATGGCAACAGACCTTCAACAAAAGGCAATTGAGCTCGATCAAAAGGCAAATGACCAACATAAAAAAGCCGCTGACCTCCACCAAAAAGCAAATTTCCTCCATTAAAAGGCAACGGACCTCCATCAAAAGGCAACAGAGCTCCATCAATACCAAATTGACCTCCATCAAAGGCAACTGACCTCCATCAAAAGGCAACTGACTTCTGTCAAAGACAATTGACCTCTATCAAAAGGCAACAGACCTCCATTATAAAGCAACTGACCTCCAACAAAAGGCAACTGACCACCACAAAAAGGCAACTGACCTCCATCAAAAGGCAACAGAGTTCCATCAAAAGGCAACAGACCTCCATCATAAGGCAAGAAACCTCTATCAAAAGGCAACTGACCTCCATTATTAGGAAATTTACCTCCATCAAAAGGCAACAGACATCCATCAAAAGGCAATGGACCTCAATCAAAAGGCAACTGAGTTCCATCAAAGGCAACGGACATCCATCAAAAGTCAAACGTACCTCCATCAAAAGGCAATGGACCTCCATCAAAAGGCAACTGACCTCCATTATTAGGAAACTTACTTCCATCATAGGCAATAGCCCTCCATCAAAAGGAAAAAGGGACCTCTAACATAAGGAAATGGACCTCCATCAAAAAATAAGGGACCTCCATCAAAAGGCAAGCGACCTCCATCAAAAGCAACTGATCACCATCAAAAGTCAAATGACCACCATCAAATTGCAACTGACCACCATCAAATGGCAACCGACCTCCATCAAAAGGCAACAATTACCTCCACCAAAAGGCAACTGACCTCCATCAAAAAGCAACAGACTTCTATCAAAAGGGAACAGACCTCAATCAAAAGGCAACAAACCTCCACCAAAAGGCAACTGACCTCCATCAAAAAGCAACAGACCTCCATCAAAAGGCAACAGACCTCCATCAAAAAGGCAACGGACCTCCATCAAAAGGCAACTGATCTCCATCAAAAGGCAACTGACCTCTATCAAAAGGCAATAGACTTTCAAAAGGCAAAGTACCTCGATCAAAAGGCAACTGACCACCAAGAAAAAAGGGAACGGACCTGCATCAAAAGGCAACAGACCTCCAATATTAGGAAATTGACTTCCATCATGAGGCAATGGACCTCTATCAAAAGGCAAATGACCTCCCTCAAAAGGCAACTGACGTCCATCATTAGGCAATGAACCTTAATCAAAAGGCAAAAGACCTTAATCAAAAGGCAACAGACCTCCATCAAAAGGAAACAGACCTCAATCAAAAGGCAATGGACCTCATTTAAAAGGCAACAGACCTCCATGCAAAAGGCAACTGACCTCCATCAAAAGGCAACTGACATCTATCAAAATGCAACTGAAATTTAACAAAAGGCAACTGACCATAATCTTTTGGCAAATGACCACCATCAAAAGGCAACAGACCTCCATAAAAAGGCAAGTGACCTCCATCAAAAGGCAACTGTCCTCCATCAAAAGGCAACAGACCTTCATCAAAAGGCAACAGACCTCCGTCAAAAGGCAACAGACCTCCATTAAAAGGCAATGGACCGCAATCAAAAGGCAACTGAGTTCCATCAAAAGACAACAGACCTCCATGAAAAGGAAAACATACCTCCATCAAAGGCAACAGCCCTTCCTCAAAAGGAAAAAGGAACCTCTATCATAAGGAAATGGACCTCCATCAAAAGATAAGGGACCTCCATCAAAAGGCAACAGTCCTCCATCAAAAGCAACTGATCACCAACAAAAATGCAACGGACCTCCATAAAAAGGCAACGGACCAACATCAAAAGGCAATGGACCTCTATCAAAAGACAACTCACATCCATCAAAAGGCAACAAACCTTTATGGAAGGGCAACAGACCTTCATCAAAAAGCCAAATGACCACCATCAAATTGCAAATGACCACCATCAAATGGCAACTGACCTCCATCAAAACGCAACAAACCTCCACTAACAGGCAACTGACCTCCATCAAAATGCAACAGACCTTATTCAAAAGGCAACAGACCTCCATCAAAAGGCAACAGACCTCCATCAAAAGGCAACAAACATACGTCAAAAGGCAACAGGCCACCATCAAAAGGCAACTGACCTCTATCAAAAGGCAATAGACCTTCAAAAGGCAACGAACCTCGATCAAAAGGCAACTGACCATCATGAAAATAGGGAACGGACCTCCATCAAAAGGCAACAGACCTCCAATATTAGGCAATTGACTTCCATCATGAGGCAATGGACCGCTATCAAAAGGCAAATGACCTCCCTCAAAATGCAACTGACCTCCATCATTAGGCAATGAACCTCAATCAAAAGGCAACAGACCTCAATCAAAAGGCAACAGACCTCCATCAAAAGGCAACAAACCTCAATCAAAAGGAAACTGACCTCCATCATTAGGCAATGAACCTCAATCAAAATGCAACAGACCTCCATCAAAAGGCAACTGACCTCCAACGAAATGCAACTGAACTTTATCAAAAGACAACTGACCATAATCTTTTGGCAAATGACCACCATCAAAAGGCACCGGACCTCCATCAAAATGCAATGGACCTCCGTCAAAAGGCACCGGACCTCCATCAAAAGGCAATGGACCTTGGTCAAATGGCAACTGACCTTCATAAAAAGGCAATTGACCTTCATCAAAAGGCAACGGACCACCATCAAAAGGCGACAGACCTCCATCAAAAGGCAAGTGACCTCCATCAAAAGGCAACTGACCTCCATCAAAAGGCAACTGACATTTATAAAATGGCAACAGACCTTCATCAAAAGGCAACAGACCTCCATCATTAGGCAAGGGACCTCCATCAAACGGGAACAGACCTCCATCAAAAGATCCATCAAAAGCTGATTGACATCCATTAAAAGCCAACAGACCTCCTTCAAAAGGCAACAGACTACCATCAAAAGCTGATTGACATCCATCAAAAGGCAACTGACCTCCATCAAAAGGCAACTGTCTACCACAAAAAGCCAACAGACCTTCATCAAACGGCAATGAACCTCCATCAGAAAGCAACAGACCTCCATCAAAAGGCAACAGACCTCCATCATAAGGCAACTGATCTCAAAAAAAGGCAACAGACCTCCATCAAAAGGCAATGGACCTCCATCAGAAAGCAACAGACCTCCATCAAAAGGCAACAGACCTCCATCAAAAGGCAACTGACCTTCACCAAAAGGCAATGGACCTCCATCAAAAGGCAACAGACATCTATCAAAAGGCAATTGACATCCATCAAAAGGCAACTGACCTCCATCAAAAGGCAACTGTCTACCACCAAAAGGCAACAAACCTCCATCAAAAGGCAACTGACATCCATCAAAAAGCAACTGGCCATAATCCTTTGGCAAATGACCACCATCAAAAAGCAACAGACCTCCATCAAAAGGCAACAGACATTTATCAAATGGCAACACACCTTCATCAAAAGGCAACAGACTCCACCAAAAGGCAATTGACATCCATAAGAAGGCAATTGACATCCATCAAAAGGCAATTGATATCCATCAAAAGGCAACTGACCTCATTCAAAAGGCAAGTGACCTCCATCAAAAGGCAACAGACCTCCATCAAAAGGCAACATACCTCCATCAAAAGGCAACAGACTCCATCAAAAGGCAAATGACATCCATCAAAAGGCAACTGACCTCCATCAAAAGGCAACTGACCTCCAACAAAAGGCAACGGTTATTTATCAAATGGCAACAGACCTTCATCAAAAGGCAATTCACCTCCATCAAAAGGCAAATGACCAACATAAAAAAGCCACTGACATCCATCGAAAAGCAAATTTCCTCCATCAAAAGGCAACAGACCTCCATCAAAAGGAAACAGAGCTCCATCAAAACCAAACTGACGTCCATTAAAAGGCAACTAACCTCCATCAAAAGGCAACTGACTTCCATGAAAGGCAATTGACCTCCATCAAAAGGCAACAGACCTCCATTAAAAGGAAACTGACCTCCATCAAAAGGTAACTGAGTTCCATCAAAAGGCAACAGACCTCCATCATAAGGCAAGGGACCTCGATCAAAAGGCAACAGATCTCCATCAAAAACCAATTGACCTCCATCAAAGGCAACTGACCTCCATCAAAAGGCAACGGACCTCCATCAAAAGGCAAAATACCTCCATCAAAAGGCAACTGACATCAATCAAAAGGCAATGGACCTCCATCAGAAAGCAACAGACCTCGATCAAAAGGCAACAGACCACCATCAAAAGGCAACAGACCTCCATCAAAACGCAACAGACATCCATCAAAGGCAACAGACCACCATCAAAAGGCAACAGACTTCCATCAAAACGCAACTGACCTCCATCAAAGGCAACAGACCAACATCAAAAGGCAACAGACCTCCATCAAAACGCAACAGACATCCATCAAAAGGCAACAGACCTCTATCAAAAGGCAACAGACCACCATCAAGGGCAACTGACCTCTATCAAAAGGCAACTGACCTCCAACAAAAGGCAACGGACATTTATCAAATGGCAACAGACCTTCATCAAAAGGCAATTCACCTCCATCAAAAGGCAAATGACCAACATAAAAAAGCCACTGACATCCATCGAAAAGCAAATTTCCTCCATCAAAAGGCAACGGACCTCCATCAAAAGGAAACAGAGATCCATCAAAACCCAACTGTCCATCAAAAGGCAACTACAATCCATCAAAATGCAACTGACTTCCATGAAAGGCAATTGACCTCCATCAAAAGGCAACAGACCTCCATTAAAAGGAAACTGACCTCCATCAAAAGGTAACTGAGTTCCATCAAAAGGCAACAGACCTCCATCATAAGGCAAGGGACCTCGATCAAAAGGCAACAGAACTCCATCAAAAACCAACTGACCTCCATCAAAGGCAACTGACCTCCATCAAAAGGCAACGGACCTCCATCAAAAGGCAATGGACCTCCATCAAAAGGCAAAGGACCTCCATCAAAGGCAACTGACCTCCAACAAAAGGCAACTGACCTCCATCAAAGGCAACAAACCCCAAATATTAGGCAACTGAACTCTGTCATTAGGCATTTGACCTTCATTAAAAGAAACCAGACATCCATCAAAAGGCAACTGACTTCCATCATGAGGCAATGGACCTCTATCAAAAAGCAAATGACCTCCCTCAAAAGGCAACTGACCTCCATAAAAAGGAAACCAACCTCCATCAAAAGGCAACAGACCTCCATCAGAAGGCAACTGACCTCCATCAAAGGCAACAGATTTCCTTCAAAAGACTACTGACCTTTATCAAAAGGCAACAGACCTCCATCAAAAGGCAACTGACCTCCATCAAAATGCAACTGAAGATTATAAAGAGGAAACTGACCATAATCCATTGGCAAATGACCATCATCAATAGGCAACAGATCTGAATCAAAAGGCAATGGACTTAGACCTCCATCAAAAGGCAACAGACCTCCATCAAAAGCCATCAGACCTCCTTCAAAAGGCAACAGACCACCATCAAAAGCCAATTGACATCCATCAAAAGGCAACTGACCTCAATCAAAAGGCAACTGTCTACCACCAAAAGGCAACTGTCTACCACCAAAATGCGACAGACCTCCATCAGAAAGCAACAGACCTCCATCAAAAGGCAACAGACCTCCATCATTAGGCAAGGGACCTCCATCAAAAGGGAACAGACCTCCATCAAAAGATCCATCAAAAGCTGATTGACATCCATCAAAAAGCAACAGACCTCCTTCAAAAGGCAACAGACTACCATAAAAAGCTGATTAACATCCATCAAAAGGCAACTGACCTCCATCAAAAGGCAACTGTCTACCACAAAAAGCCAACAGACCTCCATCAAAAGAAATGAACCTCCATCAGAAAGCAACAGACCTCCATCAAAAGGCAACTGACCTCAAAAAAAGGCAACAGACCTCCATCAAAAGGCAATGGACCTCCATCAGAAAGCAACAGACCTCCATCAAAAGGCAACAGACCTCCATCAAAAGGCAACTGACCTTCATCAAAAGGCAATGGACCTCCATCAAAAGGAAACAGACATCTATCAAAAGGCAATTGACATCCATCAAAAGGCAACTGACCTCCATCAAAAGGCAACTGTCTACCACCAAAAGGCAACAAACCTCCATCAAAAGGCAACTGACATCCATCAAAAAGCAACTGGCCATAATCCTTTGGCAAATGACCACCATCAAAAGGCAACAGACCTCCATCAAAAGGCAACAGACATTTATCAAATGGCAACACACCTTCATCAAAAGGCAACAGACTCCACCAAAAGGAAATTGACATCCATAAGAAGGCAATTGACATCCATCAAAAGGCAATTGATATCCATCAAAAGGCAACTGACCTCATTCAAAAGGCAACTGACCTCCATCAAAGGCAACAGATTTCCTTCAAAAGACTACTGACCTTTATCAAAAGGCAACAGACCTCCATCAAAAGGCAACTGACCTCCATCAAAATGCAACTGAAGATTATAAAGAGGAAACTGACCATAATCCATTGGCAAATGACCATCATCAATAGGCAACAGATCTGAATCAAAAGGCAATGGACTTAGACCTCCATCAAAAGGCAACAGACCTCCATCAAAAGCCATCAGACCTCCTTCAAAAGGCAACAGACCACCATCAAAAGCCAATTGACATCCATAAAAAGGCAACTGACCTCAATCAAAAGGCAACTGTCTACCACCAAAAGGCAACTGTCTACCACCAAAATGCGACAGACCTCCATCAGAAAGCAACAGACCTCCATCAAAAGGCAACAGACCTCCATCATTAGGCAAGGGACCTCCATCAAAAGGGAACAGACCTCCATCAAAAGATCCATCAAAAGCTGATTGACATCCATCAAAAAGCAACAGACCTCCTTCAAAAGGCAACAGACTACCATAAAAAGCTGATTAACATCCATCAAAAGGCAACTGACCTCCATCAAAAGGCAACTGTCTACCACAAAAAGCCAACAGACCTCCATCAAAAGAAATGAACCTCCATCAGAAAGCAACAGACCTCCATCAAAAGGCAACTGACCTCAAAAAAAGGCAACAGACCTCCATCAAAAGGCAATGGACCTCCATCAGAAAGCAACAGACCTCCATCAAAAGGCAACAGACCTCCATCAAAAGGCAACTGACCTTCATCAAAAGGCAATGGACCTCCATCAAAAGGAAACAGACATCTATCAAAAGGCAATTGACATCCATCAAAAGGCAACTGACCTCCATCAAAAGGCAACTGTCTACCACCAAAAGGCAACAAACCTCCATCAAAAGGCAACTGACATCCATCAAAAAGCAACTGGCCATAATCCTTTGGCAAATGACCACCATCAAAAGGCAACAGACCTCCATCAAAAGGCAACAGACATTTATCAAATGGCAACACACCTTCATCAAAAGGCAACAGACTCCACCAAAAGGAAATTGACATCCATAAGAAGGCAATTGACATCCATCAAAAGGCAATTGATATCCATCAAAAGGCAACTGACCTCATTCAAAAGGCAACTGACCTCCATCAAAAGGCAACAGACCTCCATCAAAAGGCAACAGACCTCCATCGAAAGGCAAATGACATCCATCAAAAGGCAACTGACCGCCATCAAAAGGCAACTGACCTCCATCAAAAGGCAACAGACCTCTATCAAAAGGCAACTGCCCTCCAACAAAAGGCAACGGACCTCCATCAACAGGCAACAGACATCCATCAAAAGGCAATTGGCCTCCATCAAAAGGCAACCGACTTCCATCAAAAGGCAACAGACCTCAATCAAAGGCAACAGACAAAGGCAACAGACTTCCATCAAAAGACTACTGACCTTTATCAAAAGGCAACTGACCTCCATCAAAAGGCAACAGACATTTATCAAATGGCAACACACCTTCATCAAAAGGCAACAGACTCCACCAAAAGGAAATTGACATCCATAAAAAGGCAATTGACATCCATCAAAAGGCAATTGATATCCATCAAACGGCAACTGACCTCATTCAAAAGGCAACTGACCTCCATCAAAAGGCAACAGACCTCCATCAAAAGGCAACAGACCTCCATCAAAAGGCAAATGACATCCATCAAAAGGCAACTGACCGCCATCAAAAGGCAACTGACCTCCATCAAAAGGCAACAGACCTCTATCAAAAGGCAACTGCCCTCCAACAAAAGGCAACGGACCTCCATCAACAGGCAACAGACATCCATCAAAAGGCAATTGGCCTCCATCAAAAGGCAACTGAGCTCCATCAAAAGGAAACCGACTTCCATCAAAAGGCAACAGACCTCAATCAGAAGGCAACTAACCTCCATCAAAAGGCAACAGACTTCCATCAAAAGACTACTGACCTTCATCAAAAGGCAACTGACCTCCATCAAAAGGCAACTGACCTCCATCAAAATGCAACTGAAGTTTATCAAAAGGAAACTGACCATAATCCATCGGCAAATGACCATCATCAATAGGCAACAGATCTGAATCAAAAGGCAATGGACCCAGACCTCCATCAAAAGGCAACAGACCTCAATCATAAGGCAACTGACCTCAAAAAAAGGCAACAGACCTCCATCAAAAGGCCATGGACCTCCACCAGAAAGCAACAGACCTCCATCAAAAGGCAACAGACATCCATCAAAAGGCAACTGACCTTCATCAAAAGGCAATGGACCTCCATCAAAAGGCAACAGACCTCCATCAAAGGGCAATTGACATCAACCAAAAGGCAACTGACCTCCATTAAAAGGCAACTGTCTACCACCAAAAGGCAACAGACCTCCATCAAAAGGCAACTGACACCCATCAAAAAGCAACTGGCCATAATCCTTTGGCAAATGACCACCATCAAAAGGCAACAGACCTCCATCAAAAGGCAACAGACATTTATCAAATGGCAAAAGACCTTCATCAAAAGGCAACAGACTCCATCAAAAGGCAATTGACATCCATAAAAAGGCAATTGACATCCATCAAAAGGAAATTGATATCCATCAAAAGGCAACTGACCTCCAGAAAAAGGCAAATGACCACCATCAAAAGGCCACTGACCTCCATCAAAAAGCAAATTTCCTCCATCAAAAGGCAGGGGACCTCCATCAAAAGGCAACTGACCTCAAACAAAATGCAATGGACCTCCACCAAAAGGCAACAGACCTCCATCAAAAGGCAACAGACCTCCATCAAAAGGCAACAGACTCCATCAAAAGGCAACTGACCTACATCAAAAGGCAACTGACCTCCATCAAAAGGCAACAGACCTCCATCAAAACTCCATCAAAAGGCAACAGACCTCCATAAAAAGGCAAAAGACTTCCATCAAAAGGCAACAGACCTTTATCAAAAGGCAACTGACCTCAATCAAAAGGCAATTGACCTCCATCAACAGGCAACAGGCATCCATCAAAAGGCGATTGGCCTCCATCAAAAGGCAACTGACCTCCATCAAAAGGCAACAGACCTCCATCAAAAGGCAACAGACCTCCATCAACAGGCAACAGACCTCCATCAAAAGGCAATTGGCCTCCATCAAAAGGCAACTGACCTCCATCAAAAGGCAACAGACCTCCATCAAAAGGCAACAGACCTCCATTAAAAGGCAACAGACCTCCATCAAAAGGCAACTGACCTCTATCAAAAGGCAGCAGACCTCCATCAAAAGGCAATTGACATCAATCAAAAGGCAACTGACCTCCATCAAAAGGCAACAGACATGCGTCAAAAGGCAACATACCTCCATCAAAAGGCAACAGACCTAAATCAAAAGGCAAATGACATCTATCAAAAGGCAACTGACCTCCATTAAAAGTAAACAGACCTTCATCAAAAGGCAACTGACCTCCATCAAAAGGAACCAGACCTCCATTAAAAGGCAACAGACCTCCATCAAAAGGCAACAGACCTCCATCAAAAGGCAACAGACCTCCATTAAAAGGCAACAGACCTCCATCAAAAGGCAACTGACCTCAATCAAAAGGCAACTGACCTCCATCAAAAGGCAAATGACATCTATCAAAAGGCAACTGACCTCCATTAAAAGTAAACAGACCTTCATCAAAAGGCAACTGACCTCCATCAAAAGGAACCAGACCTCCATTAAAAGGCAACAGACCTCCATCAAAAGGCAACAGACCTCCATCAAAAGGCAACAGACCTCCATTAAAAGGCAACAGACCTCCATCAAAAGGCAACTGACCTCAATTAAAAGGCAACTGACCTCCATCAAAAGGCAACAGACCACCATCAAAAGGCAATTGACATCCATCAAAAGGCAACTGATCTCCATCAAAAGGCAACTGACCTCAACCAAAAGGCAACTGACCTCCATCAAAAGGCAACAGACCACCATCAAAAGGCAATTGACATCCATCAAAAGGAACCAGACCTCCATTAAAAGGCAACAGACCTCCATCAAAAGGCAACAGACCTCCATCAAAAGGCAACAGACCTCCATTAAAAGGCAACAGACCTCCATCAAAAGGCAACTGACCTCAATCAAAAGGCAACTGACCTCCATCAAAAGGCAACAGACCACCATCAAAAGGCAATTGACATCCATCAAAAGGCAACTGATCTCCATCAAAAGGCAACTGACATCCATCAAAAAGCAACTGGCCATAATCCTTTAGCAAATGACCACCATCAAAAGGCAACAGACCTCCATCAAAAGGCAAATGACATCCATCAAAAGGCAACTGACCTCCATCAAAAGGCAACAGACCTCTATCAAAAGGCAACTGCCCTCCAACAAAAGGCAACGGACCTCCATCAACAGGCAACAGACATCCATCAAAAGGCAATTGGCCTCCATCAAAAGGCAACTGACCTCCATCAAAAGGAAACCGACTTCCATCAAAAGGCAACAGACCTCGATCAGAAGGCAACTAACCTCCATCAAAGGCAACAGACAAAGGCAACAGACTTCCATCAAAAGACTACTGACCTTTATCAAAAGGCAACTTACCTCCATCAAAAGGCAACTGACCTCCATCAAAATGCAACTGAAGTTTATCAAAAGGAAACTGACCATAATCCATCGGCAAATGACCATCATCAATAGGCAGCAGATCTGAATCAAAAGGCAATGGACCCAGACCTCCATCAAAAGGCAACAGACCTCCATCATAAGGCAACTGACCTCAAAAAAAGGCATCAGACCTCCATCAAAAGGCCATGGACCTCCATCAGAAAGCAACAGACCTCCATCAAAAGGCAACAGACATCCATCAAAAGGCAACTGACCTTCATCAAAAGGCAATGGACCTCCATCAAAAGGCAACAGACCTCCATCAAAAGGCAATTGACATCCACCAAAAGGAAACTGACCTCCATCAAAAGGCAACTGTCTACCACCAAAAGGCAACAGACCTCCATCAAAAGGCAACTGACATCCATCAAAAAGCAACTGGCCATAATCCTTTGGCAAATTACCACCATCAAAAGCCAACAGACCTCCATCAAAAGGCAACAGACATTTATCAAATGGCAAAAGACATTCATCAAAAGGCAACAGACTCCATCAAAAGGCAATTGACATCCATTAGAAGGCAATTGACATCCATCAAAAGGCAATTGATATCCATCAAAAGGCAATTGACATCCATCAAAAGGCCACTGACCTCAATCAAAAAGCAAATTTCCTCCATCAAAAGGCAAGGGACCTCCATCAAAAGGCAACTGACCTCAAACAAAAGGCAATGGACCTCCACCAAAAGGCAACAGACCTCCATCAAAAGGCAACAGACCTCCATCAAAAGGCAACAGACTCCATCAAAAGGCAAATGACATCCATCAAAAGGCAACTGACCTCCATCAAAAGGCAAATGACATCCATCAAAAGGCAACTGACCTCCATCAAAAGGCAACAGACCTCCATCAAAAGGCAACAGACCTCCATCAAAAGGCAACAGACCTCCATAAAAAGGCAAAAGACCTCCATCAAAAGGCAACTGCCCTCCATCAAAAGGCAACAGACCACTATCAAAAGGCAACTGACCTCAATCAAAAGGCAATTGACCTCCATCAACAAGCAACAGACATCCATCAAAAGGCAATTGGCCTCCATCAAAAGGCAACAGACCTCCATCAAAAGGCAACAGACCTCCATCAACAGGCAACAGATATCCATCATTAGGCAACTGACCTCCATCAAAAGGCAACTGACCTCTATCTAAAGGCAGCAGACCTCCATCAAAAGGCAATTGACATCAATCAAAAGGCAACTGACCTCCATCAAAAGGCAACTGACCTGCATCAAAAGGCAACAGACCTCCATCAAAAGGCAACAGACCTCCATTAAAAGGCAACAGACCTCCATCAAAAGGCAACTGACCTCTATCTAAAGGCAGCAGACCTCCATCAAAAGGCAATTGACATCAATCAAAAGGCAACTGACCTCCATCAAAAGGCAACAGACATGTGTCAAAAGGCAACATACCTCCATCAAAAGGCAACAGACCTAAATCAAAAGGCAAATGACATCTATCAAAAGGCAACTGACCTCCATCAAAAGGCAACAGACCTCAAATATAAGGCAACTGACCTCCATCAAAAGGCAACAGACCTCCATCAAAAGGCAACAGACCTCAAATATAAGGCAACTGACCTCCATCAAAAGGCAACAGACCTCCATCAAAAGGCAATTGACATCCATCGAAAGGCAACTGACCTCCATCAAAAGGCAACTGACATCCATCAAAAAGCAACTGGCCATAATCCTTTAGCAAATGACCACCATCAAAAGGCAACAGACCTCCATCAAAAGGCAACTGGCCTCCATCAAAAGGCAACTGACCTCCATCGAAAGGCTACAGACCTTCATAAAAGGCAACTGGCCACCATGAAAATGCAACTGACCTTCATTACCAGGCAACAGATCTTCATCAAAAGGCAATTGACCTCAATCAACAGGCAACAAACCTCCATTAAAAGGCAACAGACCTTCATCAAAAGGCAACTGACATCCATCAAAAAGCACCTGACCTCCATTCAAAGGCAACTGACAACCATCAAAATGCACAATCAACAGGCAACGGACCTCCATCAAAAGGTAACAGACCTCCATCAAAAGTCAACAGACCTCTAAGATGAGGAAACTGACCTCAATCACAAAGGCAACAGATCTCCATCAAAAGGCAACTGACCACCATCAAAAGGCAACTGACAACCATCAAATCGCACAATCAACAGGCAACGGACCTCCATCAAAAGGTAACAGACCTCCATCAAAAGTCAACAGACCTCTAAGATGAGGAAACTGACCTCAATCACAAAGGCAACAGATCTCCATCAAAAGGCAACTGACCTCCATCAAAAGGCAACTGACACCCATCAGAAGGCAACATACCTTTATCAACAGCAACAGAACTTCTTTGATAGGCAACTGACCTCTATTTAAACCAAATGACCACCATCTTTAGGCAAATGACCACCATCAAATGGCAATTGAAATCTGTCAAAAGGCAAGTGACCTCCATCAAAAGGCAACGGACATCCGTCAAAAGGAAACAGACCTCCATCAACAGGCAACTGACCTCCATCAAAAGGCAACTGACTTTATTCAAAAGGCAATAGACCTCCATCAAAAGGCAACTGACCTCTTTCATTAGACAATGGACCTCCATTAAAAGGCAACTGACTTCTATCAATAGCCAATGGACCTCCATCAAAAGGCAATGGACTACCATCAAAAGGCAACTGACTTTCATCAAAAGGCAACTGACCTCCATCAAAAGGCAACTGACCTTTATCAAAAGGCAACTGACCATAATCTTTGGGCAACCAACCAAAAGGCATATAACCTCTATCAAAAGGTAATGAACCTCTATCAAAAGGCAAAGAACCTCAATCAAAAGGCAGCCCACCTCAATCAAAAATGACCTCCATCTTTAGGCAAATGATTATCATCAAAAGGCAACGGACGTGAATCAAAATGCAACAGACCTCCATGAAAAGGCACCGGACCTCCATCAAAAGCCAACAGACCTCCAACAAGAGGAGACTGACTTCCATCAACATGCAACTGACCTTTATCAAAAGGCAACAGACCTCCATCAACAAGCAATGGATCTTCATCAAAAGGCAATTGACCTCCATCAAAAGGCAACAGACCTCCATCAAAAGGCAACAGACCTCCATCATTAGGCATATGACCTCTATCATAAGGCTACTGACCTCCACTAATTGGCACCAGACCCCTATCATAAGCTAACTGATCCCAATTAAAAAGCACCTGACCTCCATCAATAGGCAACTGACCTCCATCATTCGGCAACTGACCCTAATCGCTAGGCAACTGACCTCCAAAAAAAGGTAACAGACCTCCATCAAAAGGAACTGACCTCCATCAAAAGGCAACCAACCTCCATCAAAAGGCAACTGACCTCTATCAAAAGACAATTGACCTCCATCAAAAGGCAACTGACCTCCATCCTTAGCCAACTGACCCTAATCAAAAAGCAACTGACCTCTATCAATAGGCAACTGACCAGCATCAAATGGCAAGTGACCTACATCTTTAGAAAACTGACCTCCATCAAAAGGCAACTGACCTCAATCAAAACACAACTGACCTCAATCAATACGCAACTTACAATTCATCCAGATGAATAGAAAATTCTCATTGGAAAACAAGGAAAAGGAGAAAATACTAGTAATCTGGCTTAACATACTTTACCTCAATATTTTATCAAAGCTTTTGCATGTCAAAATATTTAATTCTTTGGGAAAGGGTTAAGTTCCTCAAAACCAGTTGTTGTTTGGGAAAGTAATGGAGGGGGGGGGGGGGGGGGGCTTTGAGGTTTGTGTAACCTAATGCAAGAAAAAATAAATCGATCTCTACTTACATTAAAATCCTGAATACCTGCTTTACCTCTGCATGACATCCCTTCCCTTTTGCTTCAAAATTCTCAAGTCGCTTGGTGAAAAAAGAGGAAATACTGGTAATTGGACTTTCTTCCATTTCCTTCAATATTTTCAAAGGTTCAACACTAGGGTGTTTCAAAATACTTCATTGAGTGGGAAAGGGTAAAGTACCTCTTAACAAACTCTTGTTTTGGAAAAGTGATGAAAGGGCGAGGCTTGGTGGGGGATAACTTATGCCAGAAAATAGATCAATCTCTACTTACATTAAAATCCTGAATACCTGTTTTACCTCTGCATAACATCTTTGTGTTACCATCCCTTCAACCTGAAAGCCTACAATGGATGTGGGTAAAATTAAAATTTATGAACAACAAGTATCTGGTGTTGTATGCAACACATAAAGTCCCCTACCAGCTTCACATTGACTCAATATGGTAATCAATAATAGATTAAGATGAACAAGTCATCAAAATAATTGTCAAACATATGAAATGTTATGCCAAAAATTTCGGAAATATAATTCAAATGACTTGAATAAAGTTACTAAAAGATCAATGATTTGTAATTGCTACCATAGCAAGTGTAATTTTATAAAATAAGAACAATGGTAATCTAAATGTTTAGTGATATTTTTTGCAAGCAAGTTTTCAGTGATCTTAATAAGTTATAAAGACCTTAACCCTTTCCCAAACGGCAAAAATTTAGGGTTGTCTAATTCAAAAGCTGCTGTAGACCCCATAATGGATGTTAATGAGAGCAGGAATTGTGTACAATACAGTAGAGAAAATATTGAGACAAAAGAAGAAAATGCTGTTTATCAGCATTTTCTTCTTTTGTCTCAATGTTTTCCCACGCCAATTCTATCAGGGACGTCAAAACCAGGTCTTGTTTTGGAAAGGGTTAAACAAGACTTACATGAGTTGTTGTCTCTGCTGTGCCCACTATACAATTCATGCAAGCAATAGACAGATGCAAGAAATAGTATCAATAACAGTTACCTTGTCTGATCCAAGATGTTTTTCTTCAGTCTTGTTGGTAAGAAATGCGAACTTTCACTGGAGGTGATTAATACTGCTGCATCACCACCCTGACTAACATGGCTTATAAATATTTTTACATTTTAAAACAGGTTTCATCAAGTTAGCTTGCTTAGTTATTAAGTTATTGCAGGATCCATTTTTTGCCATATTTTCACTATTTCTGTTACCATAGCAACCACACTTTTCGTCAAAGAACAAAGATAAAATGATGTGCATAATCTACACATTGCCATCTAGTCATATACCAAGTCTCATCAAATAAGCTTGCTTACTTATTAACTTATCGCAGGATCCAATATTTTTTGCCATATTTTCACTATTTCCGTAACCATAGCAACAACAATTTTAGTCTAAAAACAAAAATAAAATGATGTGCATAATCTACACATTGCCATATAGTCATATACCAAGTCTCATCAAACTAGCTTGCTTCATTATTATCTTATCGCAGGATCCCATTTTTGGCCATATTTTCACTATTTCTGTAACCATAGCAACCTCAATTTAAGTCGAAAAACAAAAATAAAATGATGTGCATAATCTAAACATTGCCATCTAGTCATATACCAACATTCATCAAAAACGCTTGCTTAGTTATTAAGTTATCGCGGGATCCAGATTTGAGCGGACAGACGGACGGATGGACAGACGGACGGACGGACGGCCGGACAGACGGAGGGCAAACCTATAGTCCCCTCCGGTGTGAACACCGGTAGGGGACTAATAAAGCACAGAAAATATTGAGACAAAAGAGTAAATGAAACTTAACAACCTTTTCTCTATTTTCTTTAAATATTCTCAAAACTGTATCTTGTCCAAAACAAAATTTAGACTGGTTCAAAAGAACAACCGCTGCACACAACAAATTGTCCAGTCAGAAAGTACTTTATTGAAAATATTAAGGAAAAAAGAGGAAATAGTGGTAATCAGACTTTCTTCCATTTCCTTCAATATTTTAAAAGTTCAACACTAAAGTGTTTCAAAATACATCATTGTATGGGAAAGGTTCAAGTACCTCAAAACCAGCTCTTGTTTGGAAAAGTGATTGGGGGATGCTTGATGGGGGTGTATAACTTATGCTGGAAAATAAATCAATCTCTACTTACATTAAAGTCCAGAATACCTGTTTTCCCTCTGCATGACATCTTTGTGTTAGCATCCCTTCAACCTTAAACCCTAAAATAGATGTGGGTAAAATAGATCTCCAGATTCAAATCTCCATCAATAAGGCAACGGACATCCATCAAAAGGCAACGGACCTCCATCAAAAGGCAACAAACCTCCATCAAAAAGCAACTGACCTCCATCAAAAGGCAACTGACCTCTATCAAAAGCCAACTGACCTCCATCAAAAGGCAACAGACCTCCATCAAAAGGCAACAGACCTCCATCAAAAGGCAACAAACCTCCATCAAAAAGCAACTGACCTCCATCAAAAGGCAACTGACCTCTATCAAAACCAACTGACCTCCATCAAAAGGCAACTGACCTCTATCAAAAGCCAATTGACCTCCATCAAAAGCCAACTGACCTCCATCAAAAGGCAACAGACCTACATCAAAAGGCAACAGACCTCCATCAAAAGGCAACAAACCTCCATCAAAAAGCAACTGACCTCCATCAAAAGGCAACTGACCTCTATCAAAAGCCAACTGACCTCCATCAAAAGGCAACACACCTCAATCAAAAGGCACCGGACCTGCATCAAAAGGCAACTGACCTCTATCAAAAGACAACTGATGACCATCTTTATGCAAATGATCATCATCGAAAAGCAACGGACCTCAATCAAAATGCAACGGACCTCCATCAAAAGCCAACAGACCTCCAACAAGAGGAGACTGACCTCCATCAAAAGGCAACTGACCTCCATCAACAGGCAACAGATCTTCATCAAAGGCTACTGACCTCAATCAAAAGGCAACTGACCTCAATCAACAGGCAAGGGACCTCCATCAAAAGGCAACAGACCTCCATCAAAAGGCAACTGACCAGCATCAAAAAGCAATGGACCTGCATCAAAAGGCAACTGATCTCCATCAAAAGGCAACCGATCTCCATCAAAAGGCTAGAGACCTCCATCAAGAAGCAACAGACCTCAAAGAAGAAGAAACTGCAACAGATCTCCATCAAAAGGCAACTAACGTCCATAAAAAGGCAACTCACCTCTATCAAAAGGCAACTGACATCCATCAAAAGGCAACTGACTTCCATCAAAAGGCAACTGACCTTCATCGAAATGCATTTGACCTCCATCAAAAGCCAAATGACCACCATCTTAAGGTAAATGACCACCATCAAATGGCAACAGACCTCCATCAAAAGGCAACAGACCTCCACCAAAAAACAACTGACTTCCATCAAAAGGCAACTGGCCTATAATAAAAGGCAACTGACCAAAATCTTTAGCCAAATGACCACCAATAAAACGCAACAGACATCCATCAAAAGGCAACTGACCACCATGAAAAGGCAAAAGACCTCCATCAAAAGGCAATGGACATTTTTTCCAAATGGCAAGTGACCTCCATCAAAAGACGCAATCCCAGTTAAAGGGGACAATTGATGTCTCCGGCCTTCAATATGTACTAGCTGCAAATAGTCAACAATATATAAATGCCCTCCACATTATTTTCATCCAACACCTATAACTAAAAAATGTATCTATAATTTACGTTCGTAAGAACTCCATTTCTTATGAAAATCATGTGACAATCAAACTAGGGGGTACGAAAAACCGATGTCTCCGGGTATAAATTCTAACTTTAAAACCAAAAATGTCAATTTCAACAATAAATTATCCTAACAGAAATGTCCCAATCTTGTACAGAAAACAGAGCTCCAAAACGATACCAAGATTTATATAAAAAATGTAATCCAAAATTTGTGGAACAGCCTCGAGTCGTTGTCTCCAAAATTCAAAAACGTACGGGACACTTTCTTTAAAGCTAAGAAACACTGACATAAATCTACATTTAATGCATGAATCTAGCGTAATCTACTTAAGTATGAATATATATAATCAAAATGAAGTCGTATTTTGATATACTTTTGTCAATATTTTACAAAAATCAACATCATTCTTAAACAATTTACCGTAATTTTAACCCCGTTACGTACGAGGCAAGAACTAAAGTAACTGTAGTTAAAAATGTGTAACTATAAATAGTTTAATTCTTCAAGTAACATCACTATTCGAAGTGTCTTCAAATACGACAAAAAGAATTATGCCGATAACTATGATAGCATTGATACAGCAGGCCAAATAAAATTGGGTACACATTAAAAAGTGACGTACGAGTCCATAACGTTCAAGGCAATTTTTAGTTTTCAGTTTTTAAATTGCTGAAATGGAACGTTTCCTGTGCTTATTTTATGTGTTTGGGGTTCCTTAAGGACTCTAGTTTAAGCAAAATAGGCTTTTAATGCACATGATAGACTGTACACGTAATCATACTAGTCTCGTACGTAATGGTATTATAATTTCGCTTAATTGATACTATTTTACAATATTGAAGAAAGTTAAAAAAAAATGCCGGTTTTTGTTGATATATATAGGAATATATTCATACCCATATACATTACCAGAGCTCCAGATAGGATGCGTATTTGCGTAAAATACGCATTGATTTGGTCTAAATACGCATTTACTTTCATGAAAATGCGTACAGCTACACACTCAAAATAAGGAATACGCATTTGATAATCGTCAGTTGGCGTATCAAGATCGAAGAGCGCCGGAAGAAACACATAGAATAGGAAATTCCAAAGATTGAAAATAACGTTTTGGTCTGTAATTATAAGCTTATCGAAGCGTCTAATACGACTCAGCCAATCAAAAACCGTGAATTATTGGGGAATACCAATTACGTCACCAGCTGAGCGAATGCAGATGAAAATCGGCTATTCCGTAGATCTATCGAATGTTGCCGAGTGATGTATTTTGTTCGAATTTCAGTCAATCTGATGTCCGTTATTTTTTTTATACGGAGCAAATCGTTTACTCGATTTTGATTGGATGATAAATATCAGGCCATTGCATCACTTCGTAAATCGTAAATTGTAGCTCGAAGAAGTTTGTTTTCTTTTTAAATCGGAAAGCGAGTAAATCCACTTCTGAGCACATCGTGAAGGCGATTTTGGCCGAAATTATTTCTGAAGAGGCCCTACAGTACAGACAAAGATAGCCCACGATGGTTAGCTCGTTCAGAAAAAAAACACTAAAAAGTCTTGATGGTCGTAAACATAGCGCGCTTATATGTCCTCGAAAATGAAAGTAGGTCGTTCCGGTGGGGTGCTCCTGTTAATTTTAATCCTTTCCCGAACAAGAGGGTAAATACTCATTGCCTCCAAAAATTTCTGGAAATATGCATTGGAAAAAATTGTGAGGGGTAAATACTCCTTGCATCAAAAAATTATCTGGAGCTCTGCATTACACTAGATTGATGCATTAAAATAGACTATTTCAGCGTTTCTTACCTTTATAAAAAGTGTCCCGTACGTTTTCGTATATTTGATCCATCAGAGGTAAGGATGTCTAGCAAATTTTGGATAACATTTCACTTAATGGGAGAGATAAACGGGTTCATCCGCTAGGAGCGCTGTAGTTACACCGGTCATAACAGAACCAGCTGACTCCCAATACACACATGTTTTACAATGGCTTTTAATAGGAAATCGATTTATAATGGATAGGGTGCTCCTAAACATAAGCTAGAATTGGTTAATAGAGGTGCATCAACAAAGAGGGTGAAATGGAAATCAATGTGTAGTAAAATAGCGAAATTATTCATGTAAATTTCTTCATTGTTCAATCACCAGAGAACAAGTTAAAGAGGTTTTATCTTCTATCATGTATTGATAAACGAACTAACTGAGTAAAGAATGTCAAATTTTGTAATCATTGGTGTTTTCTGATCTTGTCTGAAATGTTCCCTTTGATATCATGTTCTCTAAATGGTTGGTTAAAAGTGTGATGTCTGACCTAGGTATGCACGATGTCTTGCAAATGAAAGAATGTCAGGCAAATAATAATAATAATGATATTAATAATTTAGTCATTCAGAGAACGAAATCTTGCAATTTTGGTCTTTCTGGATCGAAAACATTATGGGAAATAAAGAAATTGCTTGTCAGAATGTTTTTCCTTACCTTTTGTCTTGTATGGTGTCAAAAAGCGTCAGTGTGATGTAACGGGTTAACCCTGTTAGAAGGAGTTTCATTCATTAGGCATTTTGAGTATTAAATCTAGAAGATAATGTCCAACCATGCATCCTTAATAAATAGATTAGATGTGTTGCAGACGACAATTCCGAGCAACTCAACTGTAAGATTTGCAGGTGTTTCTTTGTAGGAAACATTGTGGGAAATGCAAAAATTGCTTCTCCCAAGTGTTTTTCCCATTTACCATAATGCCTTTATTTCGTGTGGTATAAAACTCTTTATGTGGCAACACTGCTTTAAAAAAACTTTGTTTTTCTTTTTCAGTAGCATATTTCTGTCTATAAGGCACTCTCCGACCATTACATAGTGGTACAAGACAATGCTGCAATATTTAGGTTGATGGGTTAGGTTACAATATTAAACTGAACATTGTTAACCCATTATATATACACATTTTGACGCCCCACAAGATAAAGGCTTTGGAAAACATTATTGCAAGCAATTTCTCCATTTTCCAAAATGTTTTCTTACCAGAAAGACATAAATGTAAACTTTCAATCGCTTGAAATTGTCGTCTGCAACATCTTTCATTTGGGAAAAATCTAAAATTTTGCTGTCTAGTAATGGGTTAAACTATGGAATTTAGATAGTTAAATATCTTCAGTAAATAAATAATCTGATGAATGAATTATATGCATTATACTGATAAGCCCCTTTTAATTGTATTAGTAAAATCACACAGGTATAACCGATAGCCCAGAAGCGCCCTCTAGTAGAGTTCGTTATCTGTTATCTCTCCCATTAAGAACTTATTACACATACCTCATGTGTCAAAACAATACGAAGATCTCAACTTTTATAAATTGAAACTAATTTGGCTAGGAAGTTTTAATTTGCAAAGCAACACACCCAGGTGGCTTATAGAGTTGTATTTATTTTCATTTATTCATTTCATTACAATTTTTTTGACAAAGTGTCTGGCAAATGGACATTGCCTGATAATATTATGATTTGATTGAAAAGGTAATAACACAGAGGCCGTGATGTTAAAGAAAGAAAGCATATTACGTACGGGACAAGCTGTAGTTACGTTCGGGACAGACCAGTTTTAAACTATTGTTGATTTGTAATAAATCATTGACTTTCCATTTCGGTATATCGATTAAGGGAATAACTCATTGCTTTTGTTTAACAATACGAGAGAAAATTAAAGGTTGTTTGGTGTATTTTAGAAGAGTTGGAAGTAGTCAACGTTCTGAAATAAAGGAATTGTACAAGGATGGCCGTTTTGTATTTTCATTCGCATAGGTACAATTCGCCATTTTCACCCATTTTGTCAATTGATTCACATTTAACAAACAAATACTCATCAAAATGTATCGTTTTATTATTCTTTATGCATTACTTAATGTGAAATTAGACTCACATTTCACAAAGGGGTCTATTTGAAATACGTAGTTTTTTATGCACACATTTGATCATTTAACAGTCTATAAATCCAAACCTAAGCAAGCCCAGTTGACAAAACAAGAGAAATTTGTACAGAAGATGTGATCCATGAAGAAAAATTGTCCAGAATGAGTGAATGGTAAAATGAAAAATTTCGAAAAAAATTTAGTCAATTGTCCACTTTAACTGGGATTGCGTCAAAAGGTAAATGACCACCATCTTTAGGCAAATGACCACCATCAAATGGCAACGGACCTGCATCAAAAGGCAACAGACCTCGATCAAAAAGCAACTGACCTCCATCAAAAGGCAACTGACCTCCATCAAAAGGCATCTGACCTCCATCAAAAGGCTATGAACCTCCATCAAACGGCAACTGACCTCCATTATTAGGCAATGGACCTATATCAAAAGGCAACAAACCTCCATCAAAGGACCTCCATCAAAAGGCAACTGACCTCCATCAAAAGGCAACTGCCCTTTAATAAAAGCCAAGTGACCATAATCTTTAGGCAAATGACCACCAATAAAAGGCAACGGACCTCCATCAAAAGGCAATGGACCTCCATCAAAAGGCAACAAACCTCCATCAAAAGGCAACAGACCTCCATCAAAAGACCTCCATCAAAAGGCAATGGACTTTTTTCAAAAGGCAACTGACCACCATCAAAAGGCATTTGACCTCCATTGTTAGGAAACTGACCACCATCAGAAGGCAAGTGGCCTCCATCAAAAGGAAACGGACCTTCATCAAAAGGTAACTAACATTAAATTTTATCATTAAGTAACTGACCTCCATTATTAGGCAACTGACCACCATGAAAATGCCAATGACAACTATCTTTTCGTCAAATGACCACCATTGAAAGGCAATTAACATGCATAAAAAGAATCATTTCTTATAGCCTTTTATAAAATAAGTAATGTTTGTTCTTGGCGCAGAATTATGACATAACATGTTATTGCTCACAACATGCTTAACGAAAAATTATCGGTTGATTCATCATAAAAAACAATAATGGCGGCCATTTTTGCTCTCATCTCGGTCCTTTTTTTACATTTATCGATAGGTTTTGGGTAATCATTGACATTTCTATGTTTTTATAAATTAATAATGTCAATTCTGTCGTTAACATTTGCAGAAGCAACAAAATATGGAAACGCCCATGTACTTCGCACTCAGTCGTGAACATATTTTTTTTTAAGCCTCTGTGAATATTAACAACCTCAAAAAGTGAATTAACACTATTGTTTTTACATCATTTCGTATAATACATAAACACTTCAATTCCTGGACTTTAAAACAGTAAATTGTTTGAGAATGGCAATTTTACAATAAACAAATAAATAACCCATCTAACATAGCCAAGGCATTGTGTCAGCTTGACTTTAGAATCTGTCAGCCCTATTGTTTAACAATGAACGAGAATTAATGTTTAAGTTGTTATATGGTTAAGGTTAGTTTAGAGTTAGTATTAGCGTTAGCTGTAGTGTTAGGGAGTTTTGGACGGACAGATTCTAAAGGTTCTTTCATTATGTCATTTCTTAATCACTGATAAGGAAATTTTCTAAATGAGATAAGAACATGAATCTATATAAAGACTTAGTCCATAATTTCATTTCCAGAACCCACATACAATCTTTGGGTGCACTGAGCAGTAAAAAAAGTAATGGAAAATAGACATTATCCCTAAATAATTATAAAAGACTTCTGCTGATGAATATGAAATGAATTCTATCAGCAACTGTCCCCCCAGAAAAAGGCAATTGACCTCCATCAAAAGAAAATAGACCACTGTTAAAGGACAACTGGCCTCCAAAAAAATGCAACTGATCCCATCATTAAAATTAAGTAGCAAAATTCAGCAACTGACCGACATCAAAAAGTATTTGACACCCATCTATAGCAACCTGACCTCCATCATTAAGAAACTGACATCCATCATGAGGCAACTGACCTCCAACAAAAGGCAACAGACCTCCATCATGAGGCAACTGACCTCCAACAAAAGGCAACAGACCTCCAACAAAAGGCAACAGACCTCCATCATGAGGCAACTGACCTCCAACAAAAGGCAACAGACCTCCATCAAAAGGCAACAGACCTCCATCAAAAGGCAACTGACCTCCAACAAAAGGCAACAGACCTCCATCATGAGGCAACTGACCTCCAACAAAAGGCAACAGACCTCCATCATGAGGCAACTGACCTCCAACAAAAGGCAACAGACCTCCATCAAAAGGCAACAGACCTCCAACAAAAGGCAACAGACCTCCATCAAAAGGCAACAGACCTCCATCAAAAGGCAACAGACCTCCATCAAAAGGCAACAGACCTCCATCAAAAGGCAACAGACCTCCATCAAAAGGCAACAGACCTCCAACAAAAGGCAACAGACCTCCATCAAAAGGCAACAGACCTCCATCAAAAGGCAACAGACCTCCATCATGAGGCAACTGACCTCCAACAAAAGGCAACAGACCTCCATCAAAAGGCAACAGACCTCATACAAAAGGCAACAGACCTCCAACAAAAGGCAACAGACCTCCATCAAAAGGCAACAGACCTCCATCAAAAGGCAACATACCTCCATCAAAAAGCAACTGACCTCCATCAAAAGGCAACGGACCTCAATCAAAAGCCAACTGACCTCCATCAAAAGGCAACAGACCTCCATCAAAAGGCAACAGACCTCCATCAAAAGGCAACTGACCTCCATCAAAAGGCAACTGACCTCAATCAAAAGGCAACAGACCTCCATCAAAAGGCAACAGACCTCCATCAAAAGGCAACAGACCTCCATCAAAAGGCAACTGACCTCCATCAAAAGGCAACTGACCTCAATCAAAAGGCAACAGACCTCCATCAAAAGGCAACAGACCTCCATCAAAAGGCAACTGACCTCCATCATTGGATAACTGACTTCAATCAAAAGGCAATGGACCTCCATCAAAAGGCAAAAGACATCCATCAAAAGGCAATGGACCTCCATCAAAAGGCAACTAACGTCCATCAAAAGGCAAAAGACATCCATTAATAGGCAACTGATCCCAATCAAAATGAAACGGACCTCTATCAAAAGGAAGCAGACCTCCATCAAACGGCAACAGACCCCCATCAAAAGGCAACTGACCTCAATCATAAGGCAACTGACATCCGTCAAAAGGCAACGGACCTCAATCAAAAGGCAACAGACCTCCATCATTAGGCAACTGACCTCAATCAAAAGGCAACAGACCTCCATCATTAGGCAACTGACCTCCATCAAAAGGCAACTAACCTCCATCAAAATGCAACGTACCTCCATAAAAAGGCAACTGACCTCCATCAAAATGCAACAGACCTCAATCAAAATGCAACGTACCTCCATAAAAAGGCAACTGACCTCCATCAAAATGCAACAGACCTCCTTCAAAAGGCAACTGACCTCCGTCATTAGGCAACTGACCTCAATCAAAAGGCAACAGACCTCCATCAAAAGGCAACGGACCTCAATCAAAAGGCAACAGACCTCCATCAAAAGGCAACAGACCTCCATCAAAAGGCAACTGACCTCCATCATTAGATAACTGACTTCAATCAAAAGGCAATGGACCTCCATCAAAAGGCAAAAGACATCCATCAAAAGGCAACTGACCTCAATCAAAAGGCAACAGACCTCCATCAAAAGGCAACAGACCTCCATCAAAAAGCAACTGACCTCCATCATTGGATAACGGACTTCAATCAAAAGGCAATGGACCTCCATCAAAAGGCAAAAGACATCCATCAAAAGGCAATGGACCTCCATTAAAAGGCAACTAGCGTCCATCAAAAGGCAAAAGACATCCATTAATAGGCAACTGATCCCAAACAAAATGAAACGGACCTCTATCAAAAGGAAGCAGACCTCCATCAAAAGGTAACGGACCCCCATCAAAAGACAACTGACCTCAATCATAAGGCAACTGACCTCCGTCATTAGGCAACTGACCTCCATCAAAAGGCAACAGACCTCCATAAAAAGGCAACAGACCTCAATCAAAAGGCAACAGACCTCCATCAAAAGGCAACTAACCTCAATCAAAAGGCAACATACCTCCATCAAAAAGCAACTGACCTCAATCAAAAGGCAACAGACCTCCATCATTGGATAACTGACCTCCATCAAAAGGCAACTGACCTCCATCAAAATGCAACGGACCTCAATCAAAATGCAACGGACCTCCAACAAAAGGCAACGGACCTCCATCAAAATGCAATGGACCTCAATCAAAATGCAACGGACCCCATCAAAAGGCAACACACCTCCTTCAAAAGGCAACTGACCTCCGTCATTAGGCAACTGACCTCCATCATTAGGCAACTGATCTCCATTAATTGGAACCAGACCCCTATCATAAGTCAACTGACCCCAATTAAAAAGCACCTGACCTCCATCATTAGGCAACTGACATCCATCATTAGGCAACTGACCCTAATCACTAGGCAACTGACCTCCAACAAAAGGTAACAGACCTCCATCAAAAGGAACCGACCTCTATCAAAAGACAACTGACCTTCATCAAAAGGCAACTGACCTTCATCAAAAGGCAACTGACCTCAATCAAAAAGCAACTGACCTCTATCAATAGGCAACTGACCAGCATCAAATGGCAAGTGACCTACATCTTTAGAAAACTGACCTCCATCAAAAGGCAACTGACCTCAATCAAAACACAACTGACTTCAATCAATACGCATCTTACAATTTATCCAAATGAAGAGAAAATTCTCATTGTAAATTAAGGAAAAAGGAGAAAATACTAGTAATCTGGCTTAACCTACTTTACCTGAATATTTTCAAAGCTTTTGCATGTCAAAATATTTAATTCTTGGGAAAGGGTTAAGTTCCTCAAAACCAGTTGTTGTACATTAAAATCCAGAATACCTGTTTAAGCTCTGCATGACATCCGATCCCTTTTGCTTCAAAATTCTCAAGTCGCTTGGTGAAAAAAGAGGAAATACTGGTAGATCTAATCAGACTTTCTTCTTTTCCTTCGATATTTTCAAAGATTCAACACAAAGGCATTTCAAACTACTTCATTGAGTGGGAAAGGGTAAAGTACCTACCTCTAAACAAACTCTTGTTTGGAAAAGTGATGAAAGGGGAGGCTTAGTGGGGGGATAACTTAGGCCAGAAAATAAATCAATCTCTACTTACATTAAAATTCTGAGTACCTGTTTTACCTCTGCATAACATCTTTGTGTTAGCATCCCTTCAACCTTAAACCCTAAAATGGATGAGGGCAAAATTAAAATTCATGAACAATAAAGCACAGAAAATATTGAGACAAAAGAGTAAATGAAACTTAACAACCTTTTTTCTATTTTCTTTCAATATTCTCAAAACTATCTTGTCCAAAACAAAATTTAGACTGGTTCAAAAGAACAACTTCTGTTGACAACCAATTATCCAGTCAGAAAGAAAGTACTTTGTTGAAAATATTAAGGAAAAAAGAAATACTGATATTCAGACTTTCTTCCATTTCCATTAATATTTTCAAAGTTTCAACATCAAGGTTTTCAAAATGCTTCATTGTATGGGAAAGGGTACAGTACCTCAAAACTAGTTCTTGTTTACAAAAGTGATTGGCGGGAGGTGGGGGGGCTTGGTAGGGGGGGGGGATAACTTGGGCCAGAAAGTAAATCCATCCCTACTTACATTAAAATCCTGAATACCTGTTTTACCTCTGTATGACATCTTTGTGTTAGCATCCCTTCAACCTTAAACCCTGCAATGGATGAGGGTAAAATTAAAATTGATGAACAATAAAGCACAGAAAATATCGAGACAAAAGAACAAATTAACCTTAACAACCTTTTTTGATTCAATAAGCTCAAAACTTTATTTATCTATTCTTATCCAAAACTAAAATTTAGACTGTTTCAAAAGCGGCTGCTGTTGACAACATATTATCCCGTCAGAAAGAACTTTATGGAAAATATTAAGGAAAAAGAAGAAATACTGGTAATAAGACTTTCATCCATTTCCTTCAATATTTTCAAAGGTTCAACACTAGGGTGTTTAAAAATACTTCATTGTATGGGAAAGGGTAAAGTACATCAAAACAAATTCTTGTTTGGAAAAATGATATGGGGGGGGGGGGGGGGGGGGAAGAGATAACCTATGCCAGAAAATAAATCAATCTCTACTTACAATAAAATCCTGAATACCTGTTTTATCTCTTCATGACATTTTTGTGTTAGCATCCCTTCAACCTTAAACCCTACAATGGATGTGCCTAAAATTAAAATTTATGAACAATAAAGCACAGAAAATATTTACACAAAAGAGTAAATGAAGCTTAACAACCTTTTTTCCATTTTTCTTCAATATTCTCAAAACTTTATTTATCTTGTCCAAAACAAAATTTAGACTGGTCGAATCGAAAGAACAACTGCTGTCGACAACAAATCATTGAGTCAGAAAGAAAGTACTTGATGGAAAATATTAAGGAAAAAGAAGAAATACTGGTAATCAGACTTTCTTCCATTTCCTTCAATAATTTAAAGGTTCAACACTGAGGTGTTTCAAAATACTTCATTGAGTGGGAAAGGGTAAAGTACCTCAAAACCAGCTCTTGTTTGGAAAAGTGATTGGGGGAGGCTTGATGGGTGGGATAACTTATGCTAGAAAATAAATCAATCTCTACTTACATTAAAGTCCTGAACACCTGTTTTACCTCTGCACAATATCTTCATGTTAGCATCCCTTCAACCTTAAACCCTAAAATGGATGTGGGTAATATTAAAATTTATGAACAATAAAGCACAGAAAATATTGAGACAAAAGAGTTAATGAAGCTTAAACTTTTCTTCCATTTTCCTTCAATATTGTCAAAACTGAATCTTGTCCAAAACAAAATTTAGACTGGTTCAAAAGAACAACTGCTGCCGACAACCAATTATCCAGTCAGAAAGAAACTACTTTCTGGAAAATATTAAGGAAAAGAGAAGAAATACTGGTCATCAGACTTTCTTCCATTTCCTTCAATATTTTCAAAGGTTCAACACTAAGGTATTTCAAAATGCTTCATAGTATGGGAAAGGGTAAAGTACCTCAAAACTAGTTCTTGTTTACAAAAGTGATTGGCGGGAGGGGGGTGGGGCTTGGTCGGGTGGGATAACTTATGCCAGAAAATAAATCAATCTCTACTTACATTAAAATCCTGAATACCTGTTTTACCTCTGTATGACATCTTTGTGTTAGCATCCCTTCAACCTTAAGCCCTACAATGGATGTGCCTAAAATTAAAATTTATGAACAATAAAGCACAGAAAATATTGAGACAAAAGAGTAAATGAAGCTTAAACTTTTCTTCCATTTTCCTTCAATATTGTCAAAACTGAATCTTGTCCAAAACAAAATTTAGACTGGTTCAAAAGAACAACTGCTGCCGACAACCAATTATCCAGTCAGAAAGGAAGTATGTTATGGAAAATATTAAGGAAAAAAGAGGATATACTGGTAATCAGACTTTCTTCCATTTTCTTAAATATTTTCATAGGTTCTTCCATTTCCTTCAATATTTTCAAAGGTTCAACACTAAGGTGTTTCAAAATACTTCATTGAGTGGGAAAGGGTAAAGTACCTCTAAACAAATTCTTGTTTTGGAAAATTGATGAAAGGGGAAGGCTTGGTCGGGTGGGATAACTTATGCTAGAAAATAAATCAATCTCTACTTACATTAAAGTCCTGAACACCTGTTTTACCTCTGCACAATATCTTCATGTTAGCATCCCTTCAACCTTAAACCCTAAAATGGATGTGGGTAATATTAAAATTTATGAACAATAAAGCACAGAAAATATTGAGACAAAAGAGTTAATGAAGCTTTAACTTTTCTTCCATTTTCCTTCAATATTGTCAAAACAGAGTCTTGTCCAAAACAAAATTTAGACTGGTTCAAAAGAACAACTGCTGCAGATAACCAATTATCCAGTCAGAAAGGAAGTACTTTATGGATAATATTGAGGAAAAAAGAGGATATACTGGTAATCAGACTTTCTTCCATTTTCTTCAATATTTTCAAAGGTTCTTCCATTTCCTTCAATATTTTCCAAGATTCAACACTAAGGTGTTTCAAAATACTTCATTGAGTGGGAAAGGGTAAAGTACCTCTAAACAAATTCTTGTTTGGAAAAGTGATGAAAGGGGGAGGCTTGGTGGGGGGGGGGGGGATAACTTATGCCAGAAAATAAATCAATCTCTACTTACCGGGTACCTTAACCCTTTCCCAAACAAGACCGGGTTTTGACGTCTCTAATAGAAAAGACTTGGGAAAACATTGAAACAAAAGAAGAAACTGCTGATAACCAGCAGTTTCTCCTTTTGTCTCAATATTTTCTCTGCTATATTATATACAATTCTTGTCTTCATCAACATCCATTTTGTCGTCTGCAGCAGCTTTGAAATTGGAACACCCAAAAATTTTGTCGTTTGGGAAAGGGTTAAAATCCTGAATACCTGTTTTACCTCTGTATTACATCTTTGTGTGTTAGCATCCCTTCGACCTAAAACCCTACAATGGATGTGAGCAAAATTAAAATTTATGAACAATAAAGCACAGAAAATATTGAGACGAAAGAGGAATCGAATCAGACATTTCCTCCTTTCCTTCAATATTTTCAAAGCTTCAACACTAAGGTGTGTAATAATGTTTCATTGTTTTAGAATGGGGTTAACCCATCACCAGACGGAAAAAATGTAGACTGATCCAAATTCAAAGATGTTGCAGACGACAATTTAAAGTGAATAAAGTTTACATTTTTTTGTCTTTCTTCGTAGTAAAATTGTGGGAAATGAAGAAATTGCAAAGCAATTTCCTCATTTTCCGCAATGTTTTCGAAAGCCCTCGTCTTGTGGGGTGTCAAAAAGGGCCAATGTGTGGTAATGGGTTAAGTTATAACTTAAAAACCATTTCTTGTTTGGGAAGTGACGGGCGGGCAAGGCAGGGGGCCTTGGTTTAGTGCAAGGGGACTTAGTTTGGGGCGAGGGGGTGGTTTTAAGTAACCCTCTTGGAGAAAACAAATTAATCTCTACTTACATTAAAATCCTGAAAATCTGTTTTACTTTTGAATGATATCTTCAGTGTTAGCATCCCTTCAACCTACAGGGCTCCAGATAATTTTTTGAGGCAAGGGGTATTTACCCCTCAAATATTTTCCCAATGCGTATTTCCAGATGATTTTTTGAGGCAGGGGGTATTTACTTTCTTGTTCGGGAAAGAATAAACAGGAACACCCGACCTGAACGACCAACTTCCATTTTCGGGTTCGAGGACATCTAACCGCGGTATGTTTCCGACCATCGAGTTTTTTTCTGAACAATATTACCATTGTGTGCTATCTTTGCCTGTAGGGCCACTTCAGAAAGAATATCGGCAAAATTCGCCTAAAGTTACAATCTGCTCAGCAGTAGATTTACTCGTTTGCCGGTTTGAAAAGAAAACAAACACCTTCGAGTTGTCATTTCCGATTTACGGATGGTCTGTTAAATCGGGTAACGATTTGCTTTCACGGAGATAACCGATTTATTGAAATACAAACGCAACACTCGGCATAATTCAGTAGATCTACGGAATAGCCGATTGCCGCTCGGCTGGTCACAGTGGTGACGTAATTGGTATTCCCCAATTATTCAAGAATGTGATTGGCTGATTAAAGTCGTAATAGATATCGGATAGCTGACTGCCGTAACCTATTTTTATAGACAAAAAGTTTGTGTTAATTGTTGGAATTTCCTAGTGTATGTTTTTTTCTCGACATTTTCCGATCTTGATACGCTAACTGGCAATTATCAAATGCGTTTTCATTATTTTGAATGCGTATTTGTACGCATTATTATAAAAGTTAATGCGTATTCAGACCAAATCAATGCGTATTTTACGCAAATACGCATCCTATCTGGAGCTCTGAACCTAAAACCCTTTGATAGACATGGATAAAATTAAACTGTGTACAATATGGCATGAAAATATTGAGAAACAAGAGCCTTCATAGACAGATTATGCTCCCCAAATAAGTCAAATAAATTAAATTCAATTGTGGATCTCATTTTTATAATTGCAAATGGTATGGTATTCTGATACACGAAATAACTGTGGTAATGTCACACAAGCATTAATTAGCATCATTTACCAGACTAAAAATAAAACAACAAGAGCTGTCCGAAGACAGCGCGCTCGACTTTCTAAGTTGCTTAGTATAAAGGGGGCATAACTCCAAATAGAGTGGTCCCAGGGTCATGGGCCCTGATAGTAAGGTAGAGGGTGTGATGGTGAATAAGTATTCCAAGTTTGGGTTGAATACCTTTGATAGTATGGAAGTTATTGATGTTTGAAAAAACTTTCACCTTTGTTGCAACGCCGACGCCAACGCCCGGGTGACAGTATAAGCTCTCATTTTCTTCGAAAAGTCGAGCTAAAAACAACAACAAAAACAAGATGTGTTTGTGAAAGACTAATGAACCTGGAATGGCCAATTTTCTGTAATTATGAAATTAATTGATATTTGTCCTTGACTAACAAGGATGACCTTAACCGTCTTACCTAATATAATTGAAAGAAGGCTACATAGCAAATTTGAGGTTTGTATGTCAAATACTTTTGGAGAAAAGGCCAATGTTAAGTTGTCACGTTAAGTTGCCTAGTTAAGTTGTATGTTAAGGGTTGATAAGGGTTAAACGATGACCTTGTGGATGGAGCAGATAGATATCATTGAAGAAGTTTACATACCACATTTGAACTTTGTATGTGGAATACTTTTGGAGAAAAGGCCAATGTTAAGTTGTCACATTAAGTTGCTGTGTTAAATTGCAGGTCAAGGGTTGATAAGGATTAAACAGTGACCTTGAGGAAGGTCAAATAAGATTGAGCAAATAGATATCATTGAAAGAAGTTCACATACCAAATTTCAGCTTTGTATACTACTCAAAGTTTGCTAAGCACCAAAAGTTTAAATGTCGATATTTTCTGTCCTTAACGCAACCTTCCGGTCTAATATGTGTGATATGTAGGTCTAATGCACCTTCAAGATAACTGAATAAGTTTTAACAGGTTCAGTTCGTTTGAAGCAGTTAGAACTTTGTTGGAAAGAGGAGAACCCACGAAATGAAGGGACTTTCAAGAGATGGAGTTATGTTCCATATTTTTTCCGAACCTAAATATTCACATTTCTGTACCTCAATATCATGTTTAAGACCAATGAAAACATATAATTGCTTGCCAAGGTAGTCCTGTGCCAAAGTCGAGATGCAAAGCACCTAGATGGGTGGGGTACTTTATTGCCTTGACAGGTTTAAAATCACCATATTGATTATTGATAGCATTCAATCGATATGCATCTTTGTTAAAACATAACTGTTTAAATTCATAGACCAATTCAAAGAAAAGTCATGTGGTCTCTCGGAGTCGAAACTTTATAAGCAAAGTCCTGCAGTAGCTGTCCTGGCCTGGTACCAACCCATCTAATGGCCTCCGAACTGTTTCTTAGAACTGTGTAGTGACACAAGCAGCCACTAAAAGTAATGTGAAATAATGACAAGAGGGACATTGGCCCTGAAGCGCTCACCTGAGATAATAGTTTTCTGTATTATAATGTAGCTAGCCTCTAAATGCAATAGTTATAATAAGACTTGACCTAGATACCTATTTCAAGACACCATGTGACCCATGTTCAAACTCTTTAGAGATATAAAGGAAACACAAGAGGGCAAAGATGGCCCTGTATCGCTCCACTGGCTTTTAGACGATTAGACTACAAAATTCTTCAAGGAATACAATAGAGGTCTATCCAAAGAAGATTCATGCTACGTCAGAATGAAATCCAATAAATAATTAAGGAGCAGAAATGTTTTTAAAATTTTCTTAAAATTACACTATGTTTCATATAGCGAAAAATAAGCCTAGTCCACAGCGGCCAAGCTTTTCATCCAATCGTGAAGGAATTTGGAAGAGATTCATGCGAAGTTTGGTAGAAATTGGTCCTGCAGTTTTGGAGAAGGAGATTGTTTAACAATTTTTCCAAAATTCAATTAATTTATTAAAAATTAAGTTCTACACAGATTTTTTTTTCACGAATTTAGAGGAGATTCATGCAAAGAAGATTCGTGTGAAATTTAGTTAAAATTGGTCCAGTAGTTTTGGAAAAAAAGATTTTTTGAAAATTTAATTTAATTAATCAAAATTAAAGTTCTACACAGAATTTATTTTTTGAAGGAATTAAGAAGAGATTCGTGCAAGGATCATTTCTGTAAAGTTTGGTTGAAATAGGTCCAATAGTTTTGGAGAAGAAGAATCTTTAAAGATTTTTCGAAAATTCAATTTAATTAAGTTAATTAAAATTAAAGTTATACACAGAATTTATCTTTTTGAAGAAATTAAGAAAAGATTTATACAAGGAAGATTTCTGTGAAGTTTGGTTGAAATTGGTCCAGCAGTTTTGGAGAAGAAGAATTTTAAAGATTTTTTGAAAATTTAAATCAACAAGAGATGTTTGTAAAACATATATGCCCCCTCAAGGGCGTACATTTGATGTAGGTCAAAGTCCAAGGTCAAGTTAACAAGGTCCAAGGTCATGGTCAAATATAAAAGGTCTTGGTAGGAGGTGTCTATGTGTGAAATATCAAAGCTGTATATGTAAAAGTAAAATGAAACATAGGCCAGGTTAAAGTTTTTAAAAGTAGGCCAAATGCCAAGGTCAAGGTCAAATGTGAAAGGTCTTGGTTGGAGGTGTCCATGTGTGAAATATCAAGGCTGTAGGTGTAAAAGGACATGATATATATGCCTGGTTTCAGTCTTTTTAAAAGTAGGTCAAACTCCAAGGTCAAGGTTGCAATATTCAAGGTCATGGTCAAATGTGAAAGGTCTTGGTAGGAGGTGTCTATGTGTGAAATATCAAGGCTGTAGGTGTAATAGGACATACGATAAAGGCTAGGTTAAATATTTCTAAAAGAATGTAAAAATCAAAGGTCAAGGTCACACAGGCCAAGGTCATGGTCAAATGTGAAAGGTCTTGGTAGGAGGTGTCCATGTGTAAAATATTGAGACTGTATAGGTAACAGGACATGAGATATAGGCCTAGTTTAAGTTTTTTAAAAATAGGTCAAACTCCAAGGTCAAGGTCCAAGGTCATGGTCAAAAGTGAAATATCTTGGTTGGAAGTGACCATGTGTGAAATATCAAGGCTGTATATGTAAAATGACATGAAATATAGGCCAGGTTAATGTATTATTAAAGTAGGTCTAACACCAAGGTCAAGGTCACAAGGTCCAAGGTCATGGTCAAACGTGAAAGGTCTTGGTCGTAGGTGTCCATGTGTCAAATATCAAGGCTGTATGTGTAAAAGGACATATATCGGCTAGGTTAAAGTTTTTTTTTAAAGTAGGTCAAAGTCCAAGGTCAAGGTCACAAGGTCCAAGGTCATGGTCAAATGTGAAAGGTCTTGGTAAGATGTGTCCATGTGTGAAATACCAAGGCTGTATGTGTAATAGCACATAAGATATAGGCCCAGTTTAATTTTTTTAAAAGTAGGTCAAACTCCAAGGTCAAGGCCACATGGTCCAAGGTCATAGTCGTATGTGATAGGTCTAGGTCGGAGGTTTCCATGTGTCAAATATCAAGGCTGTATGTGTAAATGGACATGATATATCGGCCAGGTTAAAGTTTTTAAAAGTAGGTCAAACTCCAAGGTCAAGGTCACAAAGTCCAAGGTCATGGTCAATTGTGAATGGTATTGGTAAGATTTGTCTATGTGTGAAATATCAAGGCTGTATTTGTAAAAGGTCATGAGATATATGCCGGGTTTATTTTTTTTCAAAGTAGGTCAAACTCCAAGGTCAAGGTCACAAGGTCCAAGGTCATGGTTAAATGTGAAAGATGTTGATAGGGGGTATCTATGTGTGAGATATCAAGGCTGTATGTGTAAAAGGACACGGGATATAGGCAAGGTTAAGAATTAAGCGTAAAAATCAACAAAGGGCAATAACTCCAAAAATTTGATTGGTAGATTTACAGTTCTTGTGCACTGCACCTCTCCATAATGAAATCTATTCACCTGTGAAGTTTCATGATTCTACCTTATATGTTTTTTGAGTTGTGCTCCGGACAAGAATTAAGTTATAAAATCAACAAAGGGCAATAACTCACAAAATTTGATCAGCAGAGTTACGGTTCTTGTGCACTGCACCTCTCCATAATGAGATCTATCCACCTGTAAAGTTTCATGATTCTACCTTACATACTTTTTGAGTTATGCACCGGACAATAATCAAGTTTGAAAATCAACAAAGGGCGATAACTCAAAAAATATGATCAGCAGAGTTACGGTTCTTGTGCACTGCACCTCTCCATAATGCGATCTATCCATCTGTAAAGTTTCATGATTCTACCTAACATAGTTTTTGAGTTATGCTCCGGACAAGAATCAAGTTTGAAAATTAACAAAGGGCAATAATTCAAAAAATTTTATCAGCAGAGTTACAGTTCTTGAGCACTGCACCTCTCCACAATGAGAGCTATCCACCTGTGAAGTTTCATGATTCTACCTTACATACTTTTTGAGTTATGCTCCGGACAAGAATCAAGTTTGAAAATCAACAAAGGGCAATAACTCAAAAAATTTGATCAACAGAGTTACGGTTCTTGTGCACTGCACCTCTCCATAATGAGATCTATCCACCTGTAAAGTTTCATGATTCTACCTTACATACTTTTTGAGTTATGCTCCGGACAAGAATCAATTTATAAAATCAACAAAGGGCAATAACTCAAAAAATTTGATCGGCAGAGTTAGGGTTCTTGGGCACTGCACCTCTCCTAAATGAGATCTATCCACCTGTGAAGTTTCATGATTCTACCTTACATACTTTTTGAGTTAAGCTCCGGACAAGAATCAAGTTATAAAATCAACAAAGGGCAATAACGCAAAAAATTTGATCGGCAGAGTTACAGTTCTTGTGCACTGCACCTCTCCATAATGAGATCTATTCACATGTAAAGTTTCATGATTCTACCTAACATAGTTTTTGAGTTATGCTCCGGACAAGAATCAAGTTATAAAATCAACAAAGGGCAATAACTCAAAAAATTTGATCGGCAGAGTTACGGTTCTTGTGCACTGCACCTCTCCATAATGAGATCTATCCACCTATGAAGTTTCATGATTGTACGTTTAATACTTTTCGAGTTATGCTCCGGACAAGGTTTGGTCTACGGACAGACCGACCGACCGACCGACCGACCGACCGACCGACCGACCGACCTTCCGACCGACCGACCGACACTTGCAAAACAATATACCCCCATTTTCTTCGAAAGGGGGCATAATTAAATTAATTAAAATTCAAGTTCTGCACGGATTTTATTCTTTTGAAGGAATTTGGTAGCGATTCATGCAAGAGAGATTTCTGTGAAGTTTGGTTGAAATTGGTCCAGTAGTTTTGGAGAAGAAGAATTTTTAAAGATTTTTCGAATATTTAATTCAATTAAATTAATTAAAATTTAAGTTGTACACAGAATTTATCTTTTTGAAGGAATTAAGAAGAGATTCATACAAGGAAGATTTCTGTGAAGTTTGGTTGAAATTGGTCCAGTAGTTTTGGAGAAGAATTTTAAAAAGATTTTTCGAAAATTTAAATCAATTAAATTAATTAAAATTCAATTTCTGCGAGGATTTTATTCTTTTGAAGGAATTTGATTCATACAAGGAAGATTTCTGTGAAGTTTGGTTGAAATTGGTCCAGTAGTTTTGGAAAAGAAGACTTTTTTAAGATTTTTCAAAAATTTAATTCAACTATATCAATAAAAATTTAAGTTATACACAGAATTTATCTTTTTCAAGGAATTAAAAAGAGATTCATACAAGGAAGATTTCTGTGAAGTTTGGTTGAAATTGGTCCAGTAGTTTTGGAGAAGAAGAATTTTAAAGATTTTTTCAAAAATTTAAATCAATTAACCCTTTCCCAAACAACAAAAATTTAGGGTGATCCACTTAAAAAACTGCCACAAATGACAAAATGGATGTTATTAAAGATAGAATTTGTGTAAAATATGGCACAGAAAATATTGAGACAAAAGAAGAAACTGCTGGTTATCAGCAGTTTCTTCTTTTGTTTCAATGTTTTCCTAAGCCTTTTCTATTAGGGACGTCAAAACCAGGTCTTGTTTGGGAAAGGGTTAAATTTATTAAAATTCAAGTTCTGCCTGGATTTTATTCTTTTGAAGGAATTTGGTAGAGATTCATGCAAGGAAGATTTCTGTGAAGTTTGGTTGAAATTGGTCCAGTAGTTTTGGAGAAGAAGAATTTTTCAAGATTTTTCGAAAATTTAATCAATTAAATTAATTAAAATTCAAGCTCTGCACGGATTTTATTCTTTTGAAGGAATTTGGTAGAGATTCATGCAAGGATGATTCATGTGAAGTTTGGTTGAAATTGGTCAAGTAGTTTTGGAGAAGAAGATGTTTAAAGAAAAAGTTTACGCACGCACGGACACACGCACGGACGGACGGACGCCGGACATGGGGTCATGACATAAGCCTTCGGCCAGTGGAGCTAAAAAATCAGAGCATGTTCAGGTTGATTTGGCAAAAATTGTGGCCTCAAGAGTGCACACAAGATTATTCTAAGATTTGACCCCATGACCTAGTTTTGGACCCCAGATGACCCAATTTCAAACTTGTTTGATGTTTCATGAAGACAATCATTCTGACCAATTTCCAGTTTGATTGGGCAAAAATGTAGCCTCTAGCATGCACACAAGGCTTTTTAAGATTTGACATTGTGACCTAGTTTTTGACCCTAAATGACCCAATTTACCAATCTTCCAATATTTTATCAAGACAATAATTCTGACCAACAGCTAGGTTGATCGGGCAAAAAAAATAAGACCTCTAGCGTGCACGCAAGGTTTGTCTAAGATTTTACCCTGTGACCTAGTTTTTGACCCCAGATGACCCAATTTCAAACTTATTCGAGGATTCATAAAGACAACAATTCTGACTAATTTTCAGGTTGATTGGGCAACAAATGTGGCCTCTAGAGTGCACACAAGGTTATTCTAAGATTTGACCTTGTTACCTAGTTTTTGACCCCAGATGACCCCATCAAACCAACCAACCAACCATCCAACCAGTGGAACAACAGGCTGATTCCAGTATACCCCCTCCAAACTTTGTTTGTGGGGGTATAATAAGAACATACTCACTTTGAAAATATTTCATTTGAGATTTTTAACTTTTTTGGGGGAGTGATATTTTGCCTTGCTGCAACAGAGGCTTTACCTTTAAAGAAACAATCACACATAACCAATTTGTGTTTTAAGATTTACCTGTTCCTACAACATATTAGCCTTTAATCATTGTTTCTTAATCAGCTATTAAACCAATTGTTTGGTTGCATATTTCTATGCATTTGTTTGGTAAATTTTCAAGTTCATTTAACTGTCATGTCAGCAGATTCCCACTTTATATAAGGCCTTAACTTTGAAGAGTGTTGCTGCTTCAGACCCTGTCACACAATCACAGCATAATAACTGCTGGAGGATGTTGTAAGTCATATTATAATGAAGTACATATCATTGCTTTTCAACGAAAACCTCAAAACTGCAGCTTGTTTTAAGCTGCAGTTATGAGGTTTTCATTGAAAAGCAGTGATATATATTTTTTAGATGTGATGTGGAAGCCAATTGCGTGTTACCGGGCCTATAACCTTATTATAACATAAAATGTTGAGTTTTTTCATTCATCTTCTCAGACAAACACATACAACTCTTCGCTGTAGAGCAATTACTTTGAAGATGGAGTTTTGTTTCAAAACCTTACTAGCTATTATGGAACAAGAGTGTGTCCTATTGCGATGCAATACAAGAGTCCCCCACCGGATAACAATAAGTCCTTTCTTATAATATATCTCCTGCTTACTAGATCTATAACTGTATACAAAGTTTGAAGTTGCTAGCACTTGAGGTTTGGGACAATATGTCCCGAACAAATATGTAAGGGTAAAAATAACCAAGGGCGATAACTCCAAAAGTGAGCATGGCAGAGTAAGGATTCTTGTACATGACACTTCTCCTCAATGAGATCTATAAGTGTACCAAGTTTGAAGTTGCTAGCACTTATGGCTTAGGAGATATGTTCCGGACAAAAATGTTAGGGTAAAAACAACAAAGGGCAATAACTCTAAAAGTGGGCGTGGTAGAGTAGCAACACTTCTCCTCAACGAGATCTTTAAGTGTACAAAGTTTTAAGTTGCTAGCTTATATGGTTTAGAAGATATGGCCCAGATAAAACTGACTGACGGATGGACAGACAGACGGAATCATGCCAACATATAGTCCCCTAACCGGTAACCAGTGGGGGACTAATAACTTTTGGACTGTCATGTCATTCAATAAATGGTTAAAACTGTTTTAATATTTCCATTCATTAGTTGGTTGTCAAGTTTATTCAACAGTACTGTCTTTGATTCTTGAACAGATTCTCACTCAATGTAGGGCCATAACTTTGAAGTGTTACTGCTTCAGACCCGGTCACACAATCACAGCAAAACCACTGCCGGAGGACGTCAAAACAAATCACATAATGAGGAATATTTTTTGGATGAAATGTGGACGCCAATTGTGTGTGACCGGGCCTATAACCTTATTATGACATAAAATGTTGACTAATTTCATTCATCTTCTCAGTCAAACAAACACAACTCTTCGCTGTAGAGCAATTACTTTGAAGGTGGAGTGTCATTTCAAAACCTTACTTGATATTATGGAATAAATTGTAGACTGTCATGTCATACAATCAATGGTTAAACTTGTTTGGTTGCATATATATTTCTATGCATTTTGCTAGTTATGCAGATTCCCACTAAATATAAGGCCATAACTTTGAAGAGGGTTACTGCTTCAGACCCGGTCTCACTTTCACAGCGAAACCACTGCCGGAGGACGTCAAAACAAATCACATACTGAATAATTTTCTTTAGATGTGATGTGGACGCCAATTGTGTGTGACCGGGCCTATAACCTTATGATGACCTTAAATGTTGACTAATTTCATTCAACTTCTCTAACATCTTTACTGTAGAACAATGACTTTGATGAGTCTTGTTTAAAAACCTTACAAGCTATTATGGATAAAATTGGGGACAGTCATGTCAAAACTGTTTGGTTGCATATTTCTCTGCGTTTGTTGTTTGTCAAGGCATACAATCGTCATGTCATGCAGATTCACTCAATATAAGGCCATAACTTTGAAGAGTGCTACGTCTTCAAACCCAGTCACACAATCACAGCTTAATCAATGCTGGAGGACGTCATAAGTCATATTATAATAAAGTACATATCATTGCTTTTCAACGAAAACCTCAAAACTGCAGCTAGTTTTAAGCTGCAGTTATGAGGTTTTCATTGAAAAGCAGCGATATATATTTTTTAGATGTGATGTGGACGCCAATTGTGTGTGACCAGGCCTTTAACCTTATGATGACATAAAATGTTGACTAATTTCATTCAACTTCTCTGTCAAACAAAAACAACTATTTACTGTAAAGCAATGACTTTGAAGATCGTGTTTTGTTTCTCAACCTTACTATCTATTATGGAATAACTTGTCGACTGTCATGTCCAGTGCTCTCAATAAGGACCATTATCAGGAAGTCTTGGACTTCCATGTCCAAATTTCAGGAATTTTTCCAGAAAATCAGGAATTTTTCAGCGCGTTTTCGCAATTTCGAATTATATGAAGTAATAATGTAGGGAAAGAAGAAATAGTTAAATACAAACATATCTCTTTCTTTTTTCAATACCAGTTATATTGTATGCTCTAATTTGCAACTCTTCTCCTTGTGGCAATCCGGTTAAAGCTTGACCAGTCAAATTGTCATGTTGGCAGTCTGATTTTAACCCTTTTATGTAGTTACTTCATAATGTCATTGTCTGCAAGATATGACCTTAACAATAAGATAACGATATGAAATAAAAATATTGATGTATGAGTTTCTTCTTTTTCACTCAATGTTTTCAAATATCAGGTCAATTTCACCCTGGCTTAAAAAAGTTGTCCCCATCACTTTCGCCGTATCCAAGGTAGTCTAACCAGTTTGGAAAAGGAGAAAAGATAAATATCCGGGTACCGATTAAATTTTGAATCAAGTAGGAATCATGACGTAACTCGCTAGCTTTTATTGTCTTCCTTTAATTAACTCCACCGGGATCCGTTTTCTCGCGATAAAAAGCACGAAACAAAGGTCTACTTTATTCCACAAATTTTTGCGCGAATTAATTTACCTGTAACATCGTACTTCAGCAACCGCCGTAAATACGGCGATCTTAACAATTGTTTGCTACAAGTTTGGCTTTGAACAACTCCATGTCGAGTGAAATTTGTCGTAAAGTAAAGAATTTAACTGGAGGAACTCGACCTGTCGATCAAGTTAAAACAATATCGAAAGTACACGCCCACTATATGTAATGTGCTATGCTCTATTGCACACGGCACTAGTAAACTACCCAAATCTTGTCTACTGTGTAAATTATTGATTTTTCCCATCGCTTTGTTATGTCATATGTGTTTGGATATCGATGGCAATAAAGGTAATTTAACAGTTAGCGCTATTTGTCGTGTCGCGTGCCGAAATGATATATCGTAGGTAATGTTCGATAAAGCTGTAAATACAGTTTGAACTAACTTGAATTAGCTGTAGTTACGGCATTTTTAGAGTAACCACAGATATGAAGGGGCTGGCAAATGCGACGGCGCTTTGATGCTGATGATATTTTTCAGTCTGGTGATTGGTAAATATCGATTTTTACCCTTTACATTTTTTTTACAGACGTCCGAGTTTAAATTTTTGGAAGTCAGTAAAAAATATAAGACGTCTGACGGCCGTCCAACTTCGAAATTCCGGACGTTTTTTCGCGAAAATCGGACGTAATATACGTCGACGTCCGCTTATTGAGAGCACTGCATGTCATTCAATAAATGGTTAAAACTGTTTGAATATTTCCATTCATTTGTTGGTTGTCAAGTTTATTCAACTGTCTTTCATTCTTGAACAGATTCTCACTCAATGTAGGGCCATAACTTTGAAGAGTGTTATTGCTTCAGACCCGGTCTCACTTTCTCGCAAAACCACTGCCAGAGGACGTCAAAACAAATCACATAATGAAGAATATTTTTTAGATGTGATGTGGACGCCAATTGTGTGTGACCGGGCCTATAACCTTATTATGACATAAAATGTTGACTAAATGTAATTTCATTCATCTTCTCAGTCAAACACATACAACTCTTCCACGTAGAACAATTACTTTGAAGATGGAGTGTCATTTCAAAACCTTACTTATTATTATGGAATGAATTGTAGACTGTCATGTCATACAATCAATGGTTAAACTTGTTTGGTTGCATATTTTTATGCATTTTGCTAGTTATGCAGATTCCCACTCAATATAAGGCCATGTCTTTGAAGAGTATTACTGCTTAAACCCTGGCCATGTTTCTCGAGAAAGCTGAAGTACATACTCATGAGTCTGTTCAACTTCAATGGAATACTCTCCAATGTTGAAGGGTATTCAATTGAAGTTCACAGGGATTCCGTACGATTTGTGAACGGTGCTCAGATTTGAGCATGAGAATGTATTAAAAGTATTTGACAAACCGGGGCCTGGTCTCACTTTCACAGCAGTCATTGCCAGAGGACACTCGCTCACTCACTATCCTGTTTTGATTATCCAGGCCGTTGATTAGTCCTCTACAGAGGGTGGGGCCTGGCTGCCCAGTCGCGATCTGAGTCTGCAGGACATCCAAAACAAATCACATTATGAAGTATATAATATTTTATAGATGTGATGTGGACACCAATTGTGAGTGACACGGCCTATAACCTTATTTTAACAAGATGTGTTTGTGAAACACAAATGCCCCCGAAATGGCCATTTTTCTAAAATGTTAAGTTTTCGTGGAGTAAAGGGTTATTAAGGGTTAAGGGATGACCTTGAGGAAGGTCAAATTGTTCGTAACAGATAGATATCATTGAAAGGAAGTTGCATACCAAATTTGAGCTTTGTATGTCAAATACTTTTTGAGAAAAGGCAAAGGTTAAGTTTTCGGAGTAGAAGGTTAAGTTTTCGTAGAGTAAAGGGTTGATAAGGGTTAACGGATGACCTTGAGGAAGGTCAAATTGCATGGAACAGATAGATATTATTGAAAGGAAGTTGCATACCGAATTTGAGCTTTGTATGTCAAATACTTTTGGAGAAAAGGCAAAGGTTAAGTTTTCGGATTGGATTGTATGGAGTTTTACGTCCCACTTAACAGCTAAGGTCATATGGAGACGGGACCTCGGTTTGAAGTCTCATCCGAAAGACTGGAGAAGCGGGGGATCGAACCAGCGATCCCTGTGTTACAAGTCCAGCGCGTTACCACTGCACCACCTCCGCCCCGTTAAGTTTTCGGAGTAGAAGGTTAAGTTTTCGTAGAGTAAAGGGTTGATAAAGGTTCACGGATGACCTTGAGGAAGGTCAAATTGCATGGAACAGATAGATATCATTGAAAGAAAGGTGCATACCAAATTTGAGCTTTGTATGTCAAATACTTTTGGAGAAAAGGCCAAGGTTAAGTTTTCGGACAGACAGACGGACAGACAGACAGACGGACGGACAGACAGACAGACAGACAGACACGAGTAAAACAATATGCCCCTGATCTCTCGATACGGGGGCATAAAAATCTCAATGTTCCATCAATTGTTGACTAATTTCATTCAACTTCTCTAACATCTTTACTGTAGAACAATGACTTTGATGAGTCTTGTTTAAAAACCTTAAAAGCTATTATGGATAAAATTGGAGACTGTCATGTCAAAACTGTTTGGTTGCATATTTCTCAGCATTTCTTGTTTGTCAAGTCATACAATCTAAAGTCATGCAGATTCACTCAATGTAAGGCCATAACTTTGAAGAGTGTTGCTGCTTCAGACCCGGTCTGACTTTCACAGCAAAACCACTGCCGGAGGACGTCAAAACAAATCACATAATGAAGTACATACAATTGTCATGTCATGCAGATTCCCACTTTATATAAGGCCATAACTTTGAAGAGTGTCACTGCTTCAGACCCGGTCACACAATCACAGCATAATAACTGCCGGAGGACGTCAAAACAAATCAAATTATTATGAAGTAAATATCATTACTTTTAAACAAAAACCTCAAAACTGCAGCTTGTTTAAAGCTGCAGTTATGAGGTTTTGGTTGAAAAGCAGCGATGTATATTTTTAGATGTGATGTGGACGCCAATTTTGAATGACCGGGCCTATAACCTTATTATGACATAAAATGCTGAGTTATTTCATTCATCTTCTCTGTCAAACACATACAACTCTTCGACGTAGAGCGATTACTTTGAAGATGGAGTTTTGTTTCAAAGCCTTACTAGCTATTACGGAACAAGTGTGTGTCGTATTGCGATGCAATAAAGGAGTCCTCCACCGGATAACAATAAGTCCTTTCTTATAATATATCACCTACTTACTAGATCTATAACTGTATACAAAGTTTGAAGTTGCCAGCACTTGAGGTTTGGGTCAATATGTCCCGAACAATTATGTAAGGGTAAAAAAATCAAGGGCAATAACTCCAAAAGTGAGTATGGCAGAGTAAGGATTCTTAAACATGACACTTTTCCTCAATGAGATCTATAAGTGTACCAAGTTTTAAGTTGCTAGCACTTATGGCTTAGGAGATATGTTCCGGACAAAAATGTAAGGGTAAAAACAACAAAGGGCAATAACGCAAAAAGTGGGCGTGGCAGAGTAGCAACAGTCTTCTCCTCAATGAGATCTGTAAGTGTACAAAGTATGAAGTTGCTGGCTTCTATGATTTAGAAGATATGGCCCGGAAAAAAGTGTGACTGACGGACGGTCGGACAGACGGACGGAATCATGCCAACCTATAGTCCCCCAACCGGTAACCAGTGGGGGACTAATAACTTGTGGACTGTCATGTCATTCAATAAATGGTTAAAACTGTTTGAAAATTTCCATTCATTTGTTTGTTGTCAAGTTTATTCAACTGTCTTTAATTCTTGAGCAGATTCTCACTCAATATAAGGCCATAACTTTGAAGTGTTACTGCTTCAGACCCGGTCTCTCTTTCACAGCATAATAACAATCTCCGAGCAGAGTTGTCGTTCGTTACTCTCACATACATCTCTGCAACGGCCTGGGCGTATGAATGACAAGAATCTTGTCAAACCGAGGAAAACGTGTATTATTACTGTTTAACTGTTTCATGTGTAACATAATAAAGTAGACAAAGAAATGGTGATTCTGGTTACATTTGAAAGGCACTATAACTGATGAAATAACCCATATATACTAAGCACAACAATATAGGGATATCGGAATTGGTGTAATATTTTACCACGAAATTTCCAAAATTTACTTAAATTTCTTCAATAAACTTGTTCCTCAACATCTTAAAGAACAAAAAATCAAAAGGCTTTCGGTCACACTACTATAGACTGGTTAATCATCGGGCGTATGTAGCAGTACTGTCTGTTTCGAAAATCGCATATAGAGCCAATAAGTACTGCGTATACGACTTGTAGAGTCCAAATCTGTGTTTCTTTAGATTATCCCTGTATTTGGATGCCTGCATGTTTAAAGTGGTCCTGAAACATCCCAGTGTGTTGATGCCGGTTATTTTCAATCATTGAACTTAAAACCTTTAAGATTGCGAAAGAATGGAATAACGCGCCGATCGGTGGCTTGGTCAATGCAACCCCACAATTATACGCTTTAATTGTGAAACAGCAATCTTCAATACAACATTAGTTTGGTAAACTGCAAGCTTGAGCTTTCCTACGATCTGCCAGTGTTGGCGGTCGGTTAGACGACAACGTTATACAATCATTCCACAGCTAAGGACTTGTTTGCGAATATGAACTGTTTAGTTTTCATCAAGAGATGCGAAAATCGCATGTGTATGCACAAAATTGGCCCATTTGTGATATTTCAATGCTAACCCCTCTTTAGAGTATATGCCTATGTTATGAAATCAACGAGCTGTGGCTGCACAATATTTTCACACAAAGCAAAAGTAATGATAGTTTTATCAAAAAAAGTATAACAGCTTCCAATAACCTTAAAATTCTAATTTCTATTTATCATTGAGTTTCATTATCCCTATATTGTTGTGCTTAGTATACAATGGAACTATTTTCTCAAGCCTCCTTACCAATGGCAGGAATTTTGTGCTAAAAATAGACTAGGTTTACCGTTTTGTTTTGATAAATCGTCGGTGTTGTTATATAATATCGTATCTACGGCTTGAATCAAGTCGTAGTTGCGAGATTTTATAACAACACTTACGAAATACTATTGTTTGTCCGAAATATGTCACGGTTAGCTGGATAAAATCGTTTCCTATCAGAATGAAACGTACAGAAAATTTGAATGAATGACATCAAGCTAAAAAAATTAAATTATTTTCGTTGGAAAATGATATTAAATTTTAAGCACCGTGAAGTATGACATATTTTGGACTTTGGAAAAGAAAAATTATTTGTTATTGCCGTTTTGATGTGACAGAAAGTGACGTAATCTAGCAGATGATGACGCAATACTCTCTGAGGCAACTACAGAGGTGAATGTAATGAATGAACCGTATGCAAGAGAGTGAGCATAATAACTGCTGCAGAACGTCATAAAAATCACATATTGAAGTATATCTCAAGATGTGATGTGGACGCCAATTGTGTGTGACCAGGTTTTTAGCCTTATAATGAAATAAAATGTTGACTAATTTCATTCAACTTCTCTATCAAACAAAAAAAACTCTCCACAGTAAAACAATGACTTTGAAGATTAAGTTTTGTTTCACAACCTTACTAGCTATTATGGAATAACTTGTGGACTGTCATGTCATTCTATAAATGGTTAAAACTGTTTGAATATTTCCATTCATTTGTTGGTTGACAAATTTATTCAACTGTCTTTAATTCTTAAGCAGATTCTCACTCAATGTAGAGCCATAACTTTGAAGAGTGTAACTGCTTCAGACCCGGTCTCACTTTCACAGCATAATAACTGCCGGAGGACGTCAAAACAAATCACCTAATGAAGTATATTTTTTAGATGTGATGTGGACGCCAATTGTGTTTGACCAGGCCTATAACCTTATAATGACATAAAATGTTGATTAATTTCATTCATCTTCTTTCAGGTGAAGTTTCAGGTGAAGGTTGGAGTCCATCAGGGCTCGGTACTTAGCCCACTCCTGTTCATCACAGTACTCGAAGCCCTCTCCCGTGAATTCCGCTCTGGTGTCCCATGGGAGGATCTGTACGCAGACGATCTCGTTGTCATCACGGAATCACTAGAGGAATGTGTCACCAGGTTGCTCAGTTGAAAAGAAGGGATGGAGAAAAAAAAACTGCGTGTAAATGCAAAGAAGACAAAGATAATGATATGCGGGACAGGGCTGGACATCTTGGAGAGCTCAGGAAAGTTCCCTTGTGCTGTATGCTACACTGGTGTTGGCAGTAACAGCATCCTATGCAGTGTATGTAAAAACTGGGTACATAAGAAGTGCAGCGGATTGAAAAAGCTGAAAGAGGATCCAGACTTCCGATGTACAGGCTGCATGGGTCAAGCAAGGCCACTGGACGGTAGACCACAGACAGAGGTACAGGTTGGGCAAGATAAGCTAGAAGTAGTGGCATCATTCTGCTACCTCGGAGACATGCTTTCTGCAGCCGGAGGATGCGACTTAGCTACAAAGACGAGAGTCAAAGCTGCATGGAAGAAGTTTAAAGAACTGATGCCAATACTTACATCACGCCACCTCAACTACCAAACTCGAGGCAAGGTATACTCAACCTGTGTCAGAAGTGTGATGCTCTATGCAAGTGAGACATGGCCCCTGTCCAAACCAAACCTGCAACGCCTGCAACGTAACGACCGTGCAATGATCAGACAAATTTGTAACGTACGCCCCCAGGATATACCAAACACAAGATCCAGTAAGCTACGTGAACAGCTTGGCCTCGAAGACCTGGAACCCATCATAAGAGAAAGGAGACTTCGATGGTATGGACATGTTGAGAGGTCAACTGGGGCAATCAAAACAGCTCTGGACATGCAGGTCCCAGGCACACGCAGACCGGGAAGGCCCAAGATGTCATGGAGACAGCTGACAGAGAGGGACCGACGAGATTGGAGCCTAACCAACATTGATCCTCGAGAGAAAGATAGATGGAGAGCAGGTGTGAAGACAGCCATGCGTGCAGCGAGCCAGTTATCTGGAAGGGAGCCCACTGACGTGGACCATGCTTCTACCCCTGCACGTTAAAGATGAAACCCGGGAGAGAGAGAGAGAGATCTTCTCAGGCCCGGGTTTCTCGAAAAAAACTTAAGTACATTCTCATGCTCAAATCTCAAAAACCCTTTTTCAAATTATATTATATTGGAATAGATGATGGACAGTCAGCATGCATGCTGGTCAGGCTGCAAACCAGCGCAGCCTGACCGACATGTGCGCTTTCTGGGCACCCAACAGCCTGAATCTCAAATATAAAAATCCATTGACATCTAGTAACATAGGACGCCCGAGGATGAATCAAACTGCAACCATACAGTCTGACCAATGCTTGTGCACCCTCTGAAATCAAAGTATATGACCAAAAATTATGGCAAATGTATGTATTTTCCCAAAATATAGCCATGCAACTATTACGCCAATGTATTATTGAGATAACTTACAAAGGCTGTAGGAAAAATCATGTGGTCCCATCCTAATTGGATTATGTTAATTATGATAATCGTATTCAAGTTCCCATCTTAATTGGATTATGTTAATTATGATAATCTTATACATGTCTCATGTTGTACAACAATGTACCTAGAGTCAATAAAGAGTTTTGTACTTGTACTTGTACTTGCTAAAAATTGCATATGAGTTTTGTCAACTCTCATTAGGTCTGTATGTTACATTGATCGACAGCAAGATCGCTATTGGTAAACGTAAATTGTGTAGTCAACGTAGTCGCCCAAATCAGCGGAATCGCAAATGACTGCACCAGTGAATGTAATTGACCAAACGCCAATCGACTGATCGCTCCGCCCAACATAGAATTTAATCCAAACAATGGAAATGTGTTCGTTTAAAGGGAACGATTTTATCCAGTTAATTGTGAAGTAAATTCGGACAAACAAAATAGTATTTCGTAGGTGTTGTTATAAAGTTTCGTAACTACGGCTTAATTTAAGCCGTAGTTACGAGATTTTATAACAACACCGACGGTTTATCAAAACATACGGTAAACCTAGTCTATTGTTAGCACAATTGTTTTGATTGTCAGTCGATAAATCGATACAATAACACGTGCAACGAAGAACAATTGGGGCATGACATTTTTCTGATCGCCCATTGGCTAATCGATGTTTTTGATTGACAGTCAGCGTTTGGTCAATTGCGTTCACAGTAGGCCACCTCCACAGTTTAGGCTCCTAAAAGGCCAAGAATGCATTTTTGGATGTCGCTTGAATATGGTGAACAGGGAAATCAACAAAGAAAAAGAGTCGTAACTTCAGTCCCCAAAAGGCATGGTATTACGAGCCCAAAGCACGTTTGGAAGACTATAGGTACTGGGACGAGTTAAATTGCTGAAATAGTGAGGGACAATATTGTACAAATGAACATTGGGCCTCAAAATAAGCGATAAACCTTAAGGTCCACCCCTAGGAAAATTGATTTTATCACTAGAGTTGGCTGAATTTTTTATTCCCTAGACGTAGGCAGTTGTGGTTACGTCATGTGTAAACAATAGATCAATATTCCATGCAAAATTGCATAACCAAAACGTCGCATGGGATAATGTGTATGATGATACCAACTTGGTCCCAGACAAGGGTTTAATTGGTTAAAGGACTGTTAAAGAACATGTTACAATGTTGCAATGTGATTTGAGACTATCATGGTACTCCATAAACTTGATGACCAAAAAAAAGCAGCAATGAAATTTTTTGAGACAAGAAATAAAAAGTTTACCCCTCCCATTTACAAGCACCAACTCATTTTCATGGGTTGGTTACCTTTCCTCCTTACAATACACTTCAAAATGGCGAGAATAGTACACAATTATTTGATTTGTGTATCAAATATATTAAACACTGTTAAAGAAATCATCAAATACATTTTTCCATTAAATGTAAGATTTGCACCCAGAAATATTCTCATGAAAACTTTTGGTGCTTAGCAAACTTTGAGTAGTATATGTGGAAAAGGTCAATGTTAAGTTGACATGTTAGGTTGTCCCATTAAGTTGCACATTAAGGGTTGATAATGGTTAAATTGTGACCTTGAGGAAGGTCAAATTGGATTGAGCAGATAGATATCGTTGAAAGAAGTTCACATACCACATTTGAGCTTTGTATGTGGAATACTTTCTGACAAGAGGCCAATGTTAAGTTGTCACATTAAGTTGTCACGTTAAGTTTTACGTTTAGGGTTGATAAGGGTTAAACGGTGACCTTCAGGAAGGTCAAATTGGATGGAGCAGATAGATATCATTGACAGAAGTTTACATACCACATTTGAGCTTTGTATGTGGAATACTTTTGGAGATCAGCAGTTTCTTCTTTTGTTTCAATGTTTTCTCGATCCTTTTCTATTAGGGACGTCAAAACCAGGTCTTGTTTGGGAAAGGGTAAAAAAAAGGTAAGTAGAACAATATCTTGAACTTCAACTTTTTCAGCCATAAAATCAATTCTGATTACTGTTGGCTAGCGATACGGAGGCATAAAAGCAATAGAAAATTTGAAAATATTAGAAACGTACCTTGTTTTTGCAGCATTCATGGGATGTAGGATACTTCTGTGAAATAAGAGCCCGAATATTTCCGAAATGTAAATAGACGTCAACATGTCGCGGATTCTTTCCAAAATACCACCAAACACAAGGTGTATATTTATAATTATAAATACAGAAAATATTGAAGCAAAAAGAGAAAATACTGATTATCAGCATTTCTTCTATTGCATCAATGTTTTTCCAAACCTTTTCTATCAGGGATGTCCCATCAAAAACTGGTCTTGCAATTTTCTTCTTCCCCAGCTCTTGTCCCTTGACACAAGTAAAAACCAGACTATGACGGATAAGCATTTATGTGGGAATGTGGTGTGGGGGAAGGGTAGTCCTATCTATAAGCCCTGGCATATTTTATCTTTGAAGTGATGCCAGGTCTTATCATTTCCGCCATTTTGTCTATAGCACTTCCACCGTGCGGAAAACTTCGGAGATTTAGCCCTCAAACTACTTCATTTGAAATCAAAATTTCGATCTAAAAATGGTATGAATTGAAAGATAAATCAATTGTTTTTCACTTCAGTATAATTTTGAAATAAAAAATTACCTTGTTTTATGAAAAATCCAACCAAATTTCCAACAACCCTATACAAAAGCAAGATGGCCGACAGGCTTGCCAATGGTAGTAAAAACACGTTTCACAGTCATAATTTGATTGACACATCAGTATTTTAGTAATTTTAAGGTGGTTATAAACATAATGTAGTTATTTTTCATTGTTTATGCCTCACTTTACCATGAATAGGGACTTTGAAGAATTTAAGATTTGCTACACAGAATAACAGTAACCTGACAGGACTAGGGGAAGGGAAGTGGGCGTGAGGCTGACAAGGCACAAGGTTGGGAGGGCGGGGGATATTGGGTTGAGGTTAAATATTTCAAGAAATGAGTCTATAGACTGCAAATGGGGTTTTAAGTTTTAAAAAGTTCATCCTTTCCTAGTCATATTTATCCCATTCCCAAACAATGACTCCTTTTGACGCCATATAAAATATAGACTTTGGAAAAAATTGAGGAAAATGATGAAATTGCTTGTGACAAGCAATTTCTACATTTCCCACAATATTTTCTATAAAAAAAAAAACCAAAAAATGTAAAATTTCATGCACATGAAAATGTCGTCTGTAACACCTTTGACTTTGGAATGGTCCAAAATTTTGTCTTCTGGTAATGGGTTATAAGCCAAGACGCGTGGTCAGGAATTGCAGACAACCAATTCATTCTGAAAATAACAATCATCATAAATACCTTTGAAAACATTGAGGGAAAAGAAGAAAATGGTGATTTTATCAAATTCAACTTTTCCTGCAATGATTTCTAAAATCGTATCATAACAGCGGCGGATCCAGGATTTCTGTGAGGGGGGTTCGTTTTTGCAAGAAGGGGGGTTCGTTTTACAAGTTTTCCACAATTTTGACTGAATTTCTGCATGAAAATGAAATAATTAGGCTACATATTATGTAACATAGAGGGGTCGTTTGAACCCCCCGAACCCCCCCTGGATCCGCCACTGCATAATTATCATGTGGAGTAGTCTAGGAGATTCACTGTTTTGAACGAATTTGGGAATGGTGATGCATTTATAAAGTGATAGAATAAAAAGATCTACAGTTGGCGCCACATCCTATGGCACGTGTTTGTATTTTGTTCAATGTTCAATTGAATTACATTTGTACAAAATATAAACATGTGCCATACGGCGCAAACTGTAGATCTGTACATTGTTTTGAAAAACATAAAAAGGGAAATGCATAAAAAAATATTGCAGCAAAATAATAGTTTAAAGTTTTACCTTTCCTCCATGTTGACTGGGTGAGTACATCGCACAGAATAAATAAAATCTCGTGAATTCCGAGACAATAATCCGCACGTGACGTCGGTGAGCGAAATAAACACTGGGGGTAAACTAAGTAGACTTAACCTTTTACCTTAAGGCCTTTTAACCCTTTCCCAAACAAGGCCGGGTTTTGTCGTCCCTGAAAGTAAAAGCTTGGGAAAATATTGAGAGAAATGAAGAAATTGCTGATAATCAGCATTTTTTTCCTTCTGTCTCAATGTTTTCAGTGCTATTTTACGCAACAATTTTGTCGTCTGCATCAGATTTCAAATTGGACCACCCTAGATCTTTGCTGTTTGGGAAAGGGTGAAGGTTTGGTTTATCGGGGTTTTACGCCGTTTTCAACTGCCAGGGTCATATCGCGGCGGCTGGAGCACCTAACCATGGATTCCTGTTGTTTCTCATACCAGTTCTACCACAACACCCTAACCGAGTCTCCAGCTGCACGCCCACATAGGTTTACGATATCAAACCATTGATGGGTGACATTTTGTCAGAAAGGGTATTTGCCGCGGCCGGGTATCGAACCCGGGACCTCTCGAGGAAAGGTTGAAGGGACAATCCGTTATTCAATTATTTCCCAAACAAAGACGCATTTCGAATAGAAGACCAAATATGATTTGGTATAGCCTACCTCACGATAAATGACCCGGCAGAGCAGCCTATGCTAATCGAATCATATGCTCTACCAGGTCATTTATCGTGAGGTATAAACATTATGGAAAATGAAGCAGTTGATTGTTACAAACAATTTCTTCATTTCCCATAGCGTTTTCTCCCTAAAAAGACACTATAAAGTATCATTCTTTTGAGAATGTCATCTGCAACGTATTTGAAACAGTACTAAACTAAAATTCTATGGTCTGGTAATGGGTTAAATAACTTCTTTCCCAAACAATGTGGAAATTATAGGCCTATGATTATCCGAATTCAAAGTAGATACAGGCGGCAAAAACAGAATGGGAAAAATTTATATGATGGGAAAGTTTTCAAGCTGATAATCAGCATTTCTTCTTTTCCCTAAATGACTTCCAAGACATTCTTTCGCAGACCCCACCGACAAACTATATATCTTTCTTCGGGTATTTCCCAAACGAACCCCGATTTTTACGACTAGTGTCTTAGAAAACGCTGCTAAAACATTGATAGAAAAGAAGAAAACTATGATGTCCAGCGTTTGCTCATTTTCCATCATCATTTTCTTTTTGACTGCTTTACATTACTTTTGTTTGGACATGGACATACGAGGGACGTTCAATTAATTTTGGAACTGGGGTTCTATAGGCCTAAGCCATAGTTATGTCGCAAATCAAATTTAAGTTTCTTCAATCCTTCGAAGTAATCCTCTTTGATACATACACACTTCTAAAGTTTTGAGATCCATTACTTATATGCCAATAAATGGGCCTCTTTTGGAACACCCCGCAGACACTGGAAAATTGCACTGCATATGGAACATGAATGCCTATACCGACGGTCAGAGGCTTTTTCGTCATCATGGGGAACGCAAAAAAGCCACACGGGCTTAAGCCAGGCTATAAGGGTGGATGAAGAAGCTGTGCAGCATGTGTCTCTTTCAGGAAGTCTTGGACAAGATGATACTTGTGGACAGCTCCGTTGTCATGGATTTGGTACATGCCTCTTTAGCCGGTCCTAGACCTGCTCTTTTCGTGATATTTCTTTACTTTCGCCGACATACATTTCTTGTATGAATGGCCGGCGATAGTTGTACTATTTGAAACAGTAATTTGAGAAATACATCCGTTACATTTGAAAATTACCGCGTACAAAACTTTTGCCGCGCTTTTAATTTTTTGACTATTACGGACCTTGCCTGATCTTTTCGCAGCCATTGCTTGCTTATGACACGCCATTGGTACTTGTAGTAGTAGATCATTGTTCAATCTTGAAGCTCAGAAAGCCGACATTTGTTGCATTTATTGCATTATTTCAATATAGTTATATACTCAGCAAACGCATCACTTTTTAAGATTGCATAACTTCTTTATTGTCAAAGATTTAGATTTATAATTTGGCAAATGTTTCTCCCACAAGTCTCTGCACTCACCCATTAAACTACCGGTATTTCCAACTTTTCTCTCTTATGTGACCGCGTCATACGAAAAGGGTACCAAAGCAGTTTTTCGGCTCGTATAACTTGCGATCTTTTTCAATCATTTTTGTTTGAATTGATTTTGAAAGCTGGTTTATTGTGGAATTGAAGTCTAAAAAAAACAGTTCCTTATCTAACGTTACAAGGGCTGTTCGCGATCAACGTAGCTCGCATAGACGCGCTTTTTTAAAAGAAAAGGTGGATTTTTCAAGGTCAAGATCACAACGTCTAATTTTATGGTCTAAGGTGAAAGGACTTGGTGGTACCTATCTATGTGTGAAATATCAAGACTGCATCTCATACAGTTAATAAGATATAGACCGATACGTTTTTGTCTACGTAACCGACGTTGCCGTCGACGCCAAAATTGACATCAACGACACTAGTAATGTAACATTACCTCTGTGGGAATAAATTACGCACCCACAAAAGTGTAAAAGCCGTCGGCTTGTTTAAGGAAGAGTAAATTTTGTACACAAAAATTCTTTCAGCCAATACAAACTGTTTGAAAGTTATGCGTGAATTTCCCATTTTAATCAAATTTCAGACTCTATGAATTTTAGAATTAAGGGTGTCCTTATTAAAAGTTCAATATTTCAGAACAGACTGTATGATTTACTGTGAAATTCCATAGGCTTCTTATCAAATGGTGGTAGTCGGCATGTGCAAATTTTGAACATATTCTGTATTTTCATTAAAGATATATTAATAAAGATCTGAGTGATGCGTTAGCAGTTTTGCCGAGTATATTTTACACGTTGGCTCTCTGTTTTTTAGGCAAAAGGTGGGGGACCCAATGGGCATTTATAAACCTTTCTGTGTTTCAACCCTTTCGTGAAAATCGTATAACATGCCCCCGATGAAAAAAACAACTTTATCTGCTAGTTCTTGCACATTGAACCATGCGTCTTGTTATCTGGCGTCGGGGATCCAGGATTTCTGTGAGGGGGTATGCTGCATAGGGGGGGGGCGGGGGGGCGTTTTCCTAATATTAGGCCAACACAGTTTTAACTGAAGTCTGCATGAAAATGAAATAATCAGGCTGCGTGGGGGGTCGTTTGAACCCCCGTCCCGAACCCCTAGATCGGCTACTGTTCTGTGCTAAACTAGAAAAAAAAACTAGTTGGAAATTTAAAAAAAAAATGGTTCTTTGAAACCCGGTCTCTCCCAAACAGCAAATTTTACACTATCATAGGCTAGATCTAGTTACAGTTTGAAAGCTGTTGGAAGCGACAAAGTAGGCCTAGATATCTATAAAGATAGATATATCTTTCGTGTGCAGAATATAGCCAGAAAATAGTTATTCAAATGGAGAACATGCTGATCGTCGGCATTTTCTCCTTTTGCGCAGGTTCATTTTCCCCGACCAAACCTTTTCGATCGAGGACGTCAAAACCAGACTTTGTTTGAGGAAGGGTTAAACCGTTCCCATATAATAAGTTTCAATACAAAAACCCAAGAAAGAAACAAACCATATCCATGTCGATGCTTGCAAACCTGTTTGAATGGATTTAATGTCCTACATTTCAATCCTAGAGAAAATGCGAAGATTTCCTTTTATTTTCTTTTTTTTAACCAAACTCTTTTCCCTTTTATTTAACCCTTTCCCAAACAAGACCTGCTTTTGACGCCCCTAATAGAAAAGGCTTAGGAAAACATTGAAACAAAAGAAGAAACTGCTGATAACCAGCAGTTTCTCCTTTTGTCTCAGTATTTTCTATACCATATTTTACACAAATCCTGTCTTTAATAACATTCAATTTGTCATTTGTAGCAGTTTTTTTATGTGCATCATTTTTTAAAATGGATAGATCTAGCGCAAATAACAATTTAAACGAATAGAGCGTAGTTCAAATGGACAGCAGAATGGTCTCATTTTAGCACTCGTGATACTTTGATGATAGGATTGTCGAAGTTACCTCCCTTAGTCCAAGGTCGATCTAGGTCGAAGAAAAGGAAAACAAAATGGATCAAAAACACAAAAGGTTTTCGGGAATAATTACGTAATGTGAAACACGAGTGAGTTTGGATATATCGCCCATGGTTAGCGTTAACAGTTGGACATGACTTCCACTTGGGTCCGATCCTTCTTTAGACTTTTTGCGTCGAATGTTCAAACCGAACTGAAAAGTAAACAACAAACACGAGATCTGAAATTCGTCACTGGGTGCTCCGGGTTTTCTAAAAGTCTGCCTCAATGTGGAACAGGACCAAAGAAATGGACATTTGGAGATGATTCTTACTTTATTGCCAGAAATAATACGGCCGATGTGATTGGTAAGATTGTGAATATCAATATTTTCATTATTTTGACATTTCGTTATCATTTTTGACCTCACGTTTTATCGCTTTGTCACAAGTGAATGATTACGAAGATACAACGAAGCAACTCATGTGTCAAATTTATCTTAGATCTCATAAATGTGAACATTAAATTCAGACAAATTTAATTTTGCTTAACTAAACTAAAGAATATGAATGTGTTTTTTTTTTTTTTTTTTTTTTTTTTTTTTTTTTGTTGCTTATTTTTAATTTGGGTCTCGCATCAAAACATCAAAGCATCATTTCTCAAGAGATTTCAGGGGTCCCAGATTTCAGTTGCTCTACTGGCTGGCGACCAATTCTTGCCGCGTACCAGTTCTTGCCAACTAACCCAGTTCATGGTAAAGACTTTAACCCTTTCCCAAACAAGACCTGGTTTTGACGACTTTAATAGAAAAGGCTTGGGAAAACATTGAGACAAAAGAAGAAATCGCTGATAACCAGCAGTTTCTCCTTTTGTCTCAATATTTTCTGTCCCATATTTTTCACAAATTTTATCTTACAGTAATACACAACCTCTCCTTTTGTCAACAGCAGCTTTCAAATTGCATCACCCTAAAATTTTGCTCTTTGGGAAAGGGTTTAAAAGTCCTTATCTCACATATCCTGTTTTCTCCGCGATTCGTGCATGTTATTCATAATGTCGGCGCATGCGCATTACTTACTGGAGTAATCAAAATATTTTTTTGAAATCATTTCATAGAACTATCGCATTTAATGGGGAAACACGCAAAAATAAACAAAAACAACAAGTTCGCAAAATGTTCATGCCCGAAAGGTCATTGGGGTTAGGCTCTACATAGTCTGGAAGCTTTCTCATTAGATTCGTGCTTCTAATTGGTTGGCGAATTTTTGGACTCTCGATGAAAAGTTTCTCTCATTTTCTTGCAGTTTACAATTATTAGACTTCTTGATGTTATCTATAAACAGAAATAAATAATGAATACGCGAGATAAACTGATATTTTGCCAATTTACAATGGGTGCTACGACGTCGATTATTGTGAACGGATCCCGGATTTCTCCGGGTTTTGGGGTTTCCCATTCCAATCAATCCATGCGTCATAAAACTTCAACCAATCGTATTCTTACTATTGGGAAAGCTTTTAGTAATCACTATGCAATCCACAAAACCTCATTTTGATAGTTTGTTAATTGATTTTCATTGGTTTTCTGTCGAAAAAGTTTGACCTAATTAACCATCATACTGTAAGCGTCATTCAAGATGGCGGACTTCCTGTCAGCGATCTTCCAAAACAAATCAAGAGTTCGCTGGTTATTCGTCAGATTTCGAAGAAAATTATTCTAATTACAATGAAAGAAATAATGATTAAAGATTATTTTATGATGAAATGGTCGGTTAGTGGTCAGGATAAGTAAATTTTGCCCTTGACAAGTAGGCCGAGGATCGATCCGAAAATTCGTCTGCTAAAAAATTTAACTCGCTGGATTTTTTCTATCTTTTCATCGCCGATGGTAGTCCGTACCAAATGAATTTAAATGCGATTTTCTGAATATTTAACAAACAATGCATCAAAGAAACACTCTATGAAGTTTCGAGCGGAATTGTATGGCGTGCGAAATAGATATTTGGAATTTAAAAGAGAGCACGAATCCAATGAGAAAGCACGAATCGATGAGAAACAGGCATACAATTTATGTTGACATGAACTTCTTTTATTCTGAAAATAAATCATTTTAAATTACATCACATCTTTAATGTGATAGGGTATAGTTGGCGAGAACTGATACATGACGAACATTGGTCTCCAGCCAGTAGATTCTAAAGAGAACACTGGCAGATCCAGAGGTGTTCTATGTTCATCAACATTTTCTTCTTTGTTTTCCCAAGCCTTTGCTAATACCGGGGCTTTTTTTAGGATGGGGGGAGACACAGGACGCTGGTAGAAAGGGGAAAAATCACATGCGGTATCCTAGTTTTGGGGAAAATTGTATAATATAGAAAAAGTACATTTTACAGGCTAAACCCCTCTTACACCCACTTTTGTAGACTTGGGAACAAGCAGGGTAAAGCTGTAATAATTGTGGAAAAGCTTTCCTTGTTATTTTATTTGGGTTTTTAGTGTGATTTTTTAATATACCTTGGGGAAAATTTACTTTTTGGGGAAAAATTGCATTATTTCTGGAGGGGAAGACGCTGGAAACCAGTGTCACTTTCTTAAGGGGAAAAAACCCAGAATACAGATGTCAAACTAGGTATTGTTTGGGAAAGGGTTAAAGAAAAGAGCAAACTCATAGCCAAAGATTTCTTTATTCATCTAGGTGTAGCAGATGGTGTTGGGGGTTGGAGAAACTATGGCATAGATCCATCAGCGTTTTCCTCATCCTTGATGCGAGAATGTGAACGTCTTGTGAACAATGGCCGATACAAACCCCATCTACCAGCTGACATTATCAATGATAGCTACCAGGAGCTCTTGAATTTAAAGTACCCTTTGTTAGGTATGTATGCCAGGAGGGAGAAACTTGTGGTTTGCAAACTTTTCTTAACCCATTACCACACAATCACGCCTTTGGACGCCCTACAAGTTCAAGGCTTTGGAAAACATTGTGGAAAATGAAGAAATTGCTTGTGCAGGGTTCTCCGCAGAATATTTTGAAGCCATAGTGGCATTGGTAAACCTTGCGACACATGGTGTTCATGCAAATAATTGTGAATAAGAACATAATGGGAAAAGAAGAAATTGCTCAATTTGAGCAATTTCTTCTTTTCCCATAATGTTTTTATACAGAATTAGTAGTTGTTAGTTTAAAAGAATGTCCCATTAATCAGTTTTTGACATGAAATATCTCTAAATGTCTCTCTTTGGTGACCATTTTGAAGAAATTAAGCTGTGGGGTACTTTTGAAGCTGTAGTGGCATTACACTGATTTCCATGAAGCTGTAGTGGGGCCGATACAGCTTATTGGGCTGCGGAGAACACTGTTGTGACAAGCAATTTCTTCATTTCCCACAATGTTTTCTACCAAGAAAGACTTTAAGAGCAAAAAATGTTAAATTTTGTTCAATGGGAATTGCTAGTAATACCCGAAAGGGGAGTTAGGCAGTATATGTAGATAGATAACTTGTCGTCTGCAACACCTATGAGTTTGGTCTAGGCTAAAATTTTGTTGTTTGGTAATGGGTTAAATGACAAAATTTTATGGACTGTGGCTGTGGTGCATTTGGTAGCTCATCAGACTAGTACTCGTTAGGTCCCGGGTGTGATCCCTGGATGCGGCAAATATCCTTTCAGACAATGCTGTCTCCCACAAATGGTTTGATATCATTAACCTATGTGAGCGAGCAGGTGGAAGCTTGGTTAGGATATTGTGGTAGTACATGTACTGGTATGAAAAATGACAGGAATCCATATTTAGGTGCTCCAGCCACACGGTATGACCATAGCAGTTGAAAGCTGTGCTAGACAGCAAAAAATCATATCAAATTTTTATGGCGGGCCAATTTGAAAACAACTGCAGGCGACAGAATGAATCATGGCAATGGATAAGAAGGGGGGGGGGGGGGGTGAAATCATTCTAAACTAATTTTGAATTCAAATCCTATGTTGTTGGTACTCATTTGATTCACCTGGAAAAGGATTAATCAGCATACTATTTGTCTAAAGATCAGATTTTGAGATTTTCTTTAAGTTTGGAGAGCTTTACCCATCTCCAATGTTTCTGTAAACTTGAAATTGGAACAATCCAAACTTTTGCTCTTTTATGATGGGTTATTAAATCTGATTTATTTTTTCAAACAGCAATTCATATTCAATCTAATATGAGCAACAGATAAGCATGGGTGAAGTCATTCTAACTTTTTGTTTTCAAATCCGAACCCTATTTTGGGGGTACTCATTTGAATCATCTTGTAGAGGCAATTCTAATGAATATCATCAACATAGCGTTTGATGAACAATTAAGTGTATCATTTCATTATGAAATAAGGTTTGATGAACATTTAAGTGTATCATTCCACTATGAAATAGGGTTTGATGAACATTTAAGTGTATCATTCCATTATGAAAAGCCTTCACTTACTCTTATCTGTAGCTCTGATCTTAAATATTGCTGCTTATCATCAACGAAAACCTCGTAACGGCTGCTTAACCCATTACTGTACAGTACAGTGACGCCTTTTGACTCCCTCATAAGAAAAGGCTTAGGAAAACATTGTTGAAAAGGAAGAAATTGCTTGTGACAAGCAATTTCTTCATTTTCCACAATGTTTTCTACCTAAATTGACAACAAAAAACTAAATTTCATTTATTTGAAATTGTTGTCTGCCACATCTTTGAATTTGGACAGGTCCAAATTTTGTCATATGGTAATGGGTTAACCCTTTCCCAAACAAGACCTGGTTTTGACGTCCATAGGAAAAAAGCTTTGGAAAAACATTGAGACAAAAGGAGAAACTGCTGATAACCAGCAGTTTCTCCTTCTGTCTCAATATTTTCTGTGACGTATTTTACACAAACCCTATCTTTGAAAACGCCCATCTTGTCATTTGTCACAGTTTTTTAAGTGATGAATCACCCAAAAATTTTGTCGTTTGGGAAAGGGTTAAAATGAGCTGCAGGTATGAGGTTTTTGTTGAAAAGCAACTGTATTGCACATGCAGGAGGCAGCACGGCCTGTGTGGTAGCTCTACATAAAGAAGAGAAGACGATCTACACAGCGAATCTAGGTGACAGTGGATTTCTCCTGATTCGTGACGGAGAGGTCGTACATCGTTCAGAGGAACAGCAGCATTACTTTAATACTCCATTCCAGTTAACAGTGGCACCCCCAGAACAGGAGGGGCTGGTTGTCAATGATAGGTAAATAATGAAATATTTTTAAGTCCTTTCTAAAACAGCAAGAAGTTCCACTACTCAACTTCAACAGTTTAGTAAGATACTAACGAATGTATGATCATTTTTTGCGTAATTCCTTGTTGCAACAAACTTTTTTGGCTAAATCTGATTTCTAGTGCAATCAGATGTTTTGTAAGTTGTTACACAGTTTACACAAAAACATGGTCATAAGATCATTAGGAAAACGTGACCAAGGTTTTGTTTGGAAAAAGATCAGATAGAAGACAAATATGAATTGTAAAGAAAACAAGAAATATCTCAACTGTGTGTTGGTTTTTTCGTTCCAATGGGCCAGTGTAGCTTTGGAATTTCATAAGTTTGTTACAAACCTGCAAAAAATAGAAATATCAAACGATGTTTTGCTTTGAAAATTCAAGAATATGATGAAGAGATCAAATGCTATGCATTTCACCAATAGGAAATAAAAGCTATTTATCCACAACATAATCATTCAATATATGGCATTGTTAATGATTGTATGTCTACCATAACTATTCATGTATTTGTTGCAGGATTGAAATGGCCAGTCGGACATCATATAGGGTAGAAGAAGGAGATATATTGTTAATGGGTACAGATGGACTGTTTGATAATATGCATGAAGATATGATTGTAGATTATATCACAAAATATAAGGTATGTAACTACAGAGCTGAATCTAGGGCGCAGTAGATTGTATCACAAAATATAAGGTATGTAACTGTAACTGAGCTCTTTCTCAAACAACAACATTTTGAACCTGTCCAAAATCAAAGATGTTGCAGATGACAAAATTATTCCAACTTGCAGCATGAAAATGTTGAAGAGAAATAGAAAATTGCCAGTTATAAATCAGAATTTTATTCTATACTTTAAATTTCAGTCTTTATTATTCTCAAGTAAATGGTTGTAGTAGCATGAGCAGCTAGTGAACTAACTTGCTTGTTGTTGTGTTTGTACATGAAAGTAAATCTCGTCTTTCTCTATGAGTTGTATCCATTTGATACATAATGAAATGCCAATTCAATACATTATAAGAAAGTTCTTCTTATACTGGATTGGTTGTAGTTTTTAAACTTATAGCTAGAGCAACAGATAAGTGAGGGTGAAGGCTTTCTAAATTTACTATACCAAATCCAAACCCTATATTGTGGGTTTTCATTAGAATCATCTTGATGAGACATATCCAACAAATACCTAAAACATAGGGTGTCAAGAACAATTAATGATGTTTTTCATTTTAAAATGTTGTAACACCTTATCATTTGCTCTACTCTACTTTTCAGAGCAAGAGATTAGAGGGTATGAAAACAGTCTTACTTCTTTATTTCAAGTTCAACTCCAAACTTTACATCTCGATCAGACGATTCAAATGAATACCCACAACATAGGGTTTGATGAACAATGAAGGAAATGTTGCATTTTGAAAATTTCTACTTTTGTCTATTGTACCCAATGTTTATGTTTCAGAATCACCGAGACTCTAGTAAAGTCACCGCCTCAAACATTGCAGAAAAAGCTCATGAGTTATCATTAGATCCGGATGTTTTGTCTCCGTTTGCTATGTCTGCCTTAGATGCTGGTATATACATTAGAGGTAAGAAGATATTTGACATGGCATGTTGACCCTTTCACAAACCGATCTGGATCTGGAAAACATCCCTTATCCCTTTCCCAAACGGCAACATTTTTGGTTGACCCACTTCAAAAACTGCCACAAATGACAAAATGGAGGTTATTAAAGATAGAATTTGTGTAAAATATGGCATAGAAAATATTGAGACCAAAGATGAAACTGCTGGTTATCAGCAGTTTCTTCGTTTGTTTCAATGTTTTCCCAAGCCTTTTCTATTAGGGATGTCAAAACCAGGTCTTGTTTTGGAAAGGGTTAAAGCATTTGATACAGCAACGCTTCTAGGTCATGCTGTGCCAAGGTTCAGTCTGACCTGGAAACATGTTACTCTCGTATGGTTACTACAGACCATGAGGAAGCTATTGGAGAACAACATGGTTCCTCGAATCCTGGTCAGACTGTGTGTATATGCAGACTGATGTGGAATCATGTTGGGCTCAAAAGCAATAATCCTTTCCCAATCGGCAAAATTTTAGGGTGATCCAATTCAAAATCTGCCACAAATGATAAGATGGATGTTATCAAAGATGGGATTTGTGTAAAATATGGCACAGAAAATATTGAGACAAAAGGAGAAAATGCTGATTATCAGCATTTTCTTCTTTTGTCTCAATGTTTTCCCAAGTCTTTTCTACAGGGGACGTCAAAATCAGGTCTTGTTTGGGAAAGGGTTAAGGGACTTTTTTCCAGATCCTGGCTCATTTTCATTTGAAAATATGACCTTCACAGATAGTGAAAACTTGGTACCAGCATTAAAATTCCATACAATTCGTTTTGTCCTAGATAATGCAATGCATCTCACAATGATTCAAACTCTGACTATCCCCACGTTGTTCTGATCCCTGAAAGATCTAGCACGGACCTGTTTAATCCTTTCCCAGAGACCAGAGGCGCATTCTTTAGAGCGAGATTTTTTAAGATTTCTTAAGGTGTTTTTGATAAAGCGTTTTTAAGACCAAGATTTCACCGAGTTGTTCCGAATGTTCCATACTTTATACAAATGACGTCATAATGACATCATTTGTATAAAGTATGGAGCATTCGGAACACCACGGTTTATGAATTAAGGAGCGTTCGGAACCACTCGGTCAATTTTCTTATCGTTTCTACAGAATAGACAGAGGGTTCCGCATGAAGTAAAGAGTAATGGCGCCTCCCATTTAACGACTTAAAAATCTTGATCTTAAGAATGCTTTATGTTAAAATATCTTAAGAAATCTCGAGATATCTTAAGAAATCTCACTCTAAAGAACGCGCCTCTGGTTTTGACGTCCCTAATAGAAAAGGTTTGGGAAAATATTAAAACAAAAGAAGAAACTGCTGATAACCAGCAGTTTCTCCTTTTGTCTCAATATTTTCTGTACCATATTTTACACAAATCCTGCCTTTAATGAAATCCATTTTGTCATTTGTGACAGTTTTTGAAGTGGATTACTCTAAAATTTTGTCGTTTGGGAAAGGGTTAACTGATGGCTGATAACGATAAAGTTAGCCTAAATATAAACAAAATTTTTAAGAATTTAGAATGAAATTTGACTCATTTCTAAACTTTTAAGATTGTTGCTGAACATTGTTGAAAAACGATAAATTTTTATTTTATTTCAGGTGGAAAGCCTGATGATATAACAGTTATCGTGGCAACAGTATCCTGTGATCCGATGTCATAGCAACACATCTCATCTTATCATTCATTATGTGTCTTTTCCTGTAATTTTCATCACCTAGTCTTTTTCTTTTTCTCTTTGCTCCTATGTTTGACAGAAAATAAAAAAATGTGTTTCTGTACCCTTGATTATGCTACAAGACTTTTGACGTATCAGCATTTGACTGAACCCTTTCCCATATAATAACCCCTTTTGAGTTTGACATACTTGAGTATTTAAGCTTGAGAAAATATTGAAGAAATGGAAGAAAATGCTGACCATCAGCATTTTCTTCCTTCTCTTCAATATTTCCCAAGCTATAAAACAGCTTTGACTTTATGAAAGTCCAATCTGCACCTTTGATTTTGGATCAGTCCAAATTTTATCATTTGGGAAAGGGAGGAAGACCAGGCCCCAGTTTCTCGAAAAAACTTAAGTATATTCTCATGAGAACATGTTCAACTTCAAAGGGATACTCTCCAACGTTGAAGGGTATTCAATCGAAGTTCATGTGGATTTCTTGCGATTTGAGCACGGTGCTCAGATTTGAGCTTGAGAACTTACTTAAGTTTTTTCGAGAAACCGGGGCCAGAACTTTAAAACTAAAGATCATTCGTCAATTTAGTAGAAGAGGAGGATAATGTTCTTCTTTTCCTTTGATGTTTCAAATGCCAGAGATCTATAAGGGTTGCCAAAACTGGGATATTGTTCAGGAAAGCGTGGAGCATTGAGGTGTTTTTCCTAAACAATTCCAAAGTTTAGACAAAAACCTTAAGACTCAAAACAAAACTTCTTCATAGTTTTTGCCTTAAAGTGATGTAAAATAGTCTCTTTTCTCTTGCATATATTGGATTTTCATCAAAAACCTTGTATCTACAGCTTTAAACAAGCTGTAGATATGAGGCTTTTGTTGAAAAGCAGCGAAACTTTTGTCTTTTATTGATAAATATTTTCTCTTACTCTTCAAACAGACACAAAATTTAGTGTTTAGAAAATTGGTGCATTTACCTATGTGATACCATTGTATGCAATCAATTATGTTCTCAGAGCTACATATATGAGAGGGTAATGACTCTTCAACTTGCAATATTTCATTTATTGTTCCATCAAACCATATGTTGTGGGTACTCATTTGAATTGTTTCATAGAGACAATTCAAGTCATGTTAGTGAGTACCCACATCATAGGGTTTGGATTTGAAGTAAGAAATTTAGAATGCAATTACCCCCTCATATCTATTGCTCTGTTTGTGTCGCAACATGGAGTTTATTGAAGTGGGGAAGAAGTACAGACTCCAGCCTGAACAGAATAAAAACATAACATTCCATTCTTATGGTCTCCTCCAAAATTTTGAAATCCATTTAGACGATGTAATTTACTGTTGTTGCCCATGACAACGGAAACTTGCATCATGATAGCAACAAATTTTTTTAAGAATCATCTGTTTATTATTGGCATATAAAAAAGATCTTTGATTGGCTAGGATTGGAAATAGCAGCTAAGCCTTTCTCAGGGTCATTGAAAAATTGCTTTGATTTACGCTTGAAACTCATTACAATAGATTCTGTTTTGTTGTGACAAACAAATATGTAAATGAGCCAGGATCTGGAAAAACTCCTTTATAGCATTTTAGAAAGCTGAGTTTTAAGATCAGCCTGTTGTCAAATGCAGTCCAAAACTGATCCATGCTGGCATATTCAAGTTACTATAGGTCATGAAGAAGCTTTTAGAGAACATCATGGATCCTGATCAGACTGTGCGTATGCACAGGCTGATCTGATTTTATGTTGTCCTCAAATGCCTTAAGGGACGTTTTTCCAGATCCTGGCTCAATTAATGTTAACGATTGTTTCATGTTGTGAGAAAATAACTAGTGTATACATGTGTTTCTTTTCACTTTTTAAAACCTATAACATTATTTTGTAAAGCTCATCCATTCGTTTCTTAATAGTGTTTGAATAAATTATTTTCTGTTAGGGAGTCAGCTAGATTGTCTTCTGTTTCATGAAAAGGGATAATGAAAAAAGACAAAAAAATACTGCTTATCTTTGTCTTTTCCTTAACCATGTATAAAACTTGAATTTAACATCGCATCATCCCTTTCAACATCTTCGCTAGCCAAGGTTGAACCCACCTACGCTTGTATTCACCCTTGGCGGATTTACTCGGTTTTCTTGAAATTGCGAAGCGCCGCCTAGCGGTTGTGTCCTGCATGTTGTTTACATTATTTCGTCCATTATTGATGACGTCATTAACGTGCGTTGTCTTTCGCGTCATACGTCATGCGGATAAGGTAAAAGTTAGCTGCTTCTTTAGTCGAGTTGTCGAAAGTATAATAATTCATCGATTAAAGATAGGGAATTCCTGTCTATTGCAGTGAAATTCTTAGGAAAAATCGCCCATCTTTGCGTTTTTGAGTTGCAAATGCAATGCTTTTTCCCGCCCGTTGTCATGAATCGGTTACTCATAACAAATGTTTCAGTCAACAATCTGATTGGTTCCAGCGAGACCTCGCTGGAACCAATGAAAACGCTTTCCAGGACACCAAGAAAATCGGGCTAAATATGCCAAGGGTGAATACAGAAACGACATTACGTCGTAGATGTCGCCCTTGACTTGCGAAGATGCCCTTTCAACAGAAGGTTTAAAAAAACTTTGAGACAACAGTAGAAAATGCTGATAATTAGCATTTTTCATTTCTTGTTTTGTCTCTGATGTTTGTTTATGTCTGTTGTTGATTTCATTTGTGTATGTTTCATTTCCATGATCTCCCAAATATTTTGTTTTTATAGGGACCTATTATTTTGTTTTGCTCCTGGAAAGTGATACCCTTTTCCCAAACAAGCATAAGAATTTGGAAACATTGAGAGAAAATAAGGAAATGCTGATAATCAGCATTTTCTCTTTTATGTTCAATGTTTCCCATATTAAATGCCATTTTTTCAGCACCAACTGAAGCATTCGCACCAGTTTTAACAAGTCTATAAATTTGCTGAATGGGAAAGGGTTAGGGAGCAAATATGGTTGCCATGCTGTAATTATCTATTTTTTTATACGCCGCCGGAGGCGGACGTATATTGGCGTCATCTTCTCCGTCTGTCCGTCCGTCCATCCGTCCGTCCGTCCATCCGTCCATCCGTCCATCCGTCCGTACGTTAGTCCACTTTTCTTGTCAACGCAACTCCTCCTAAGTTTCTAGCTGGATCTTAATGAAACTTGGTCAATGTTATCACCTCAATTGGTAGATGTGCATGAAGGAAGGATTTTATGGTTCATTGATTTTTGCCAGAGTTATGCCCCTTTAAAACTTAGTCTCTGGGGCTTATTGAAATTGCAGCCTTGTCAACGCAACTCCTCCTATGTTTCTGGCTAGATCTTAATGAAACTTGGTCAACATTATCACCTCAATTGGTAGATGTGCATGAAGTAAGGATTTTATGGTTCATTGATTTTTGCCAGAGTTATGCCCCCTTAAAACTTAGTCTCTGGGGCTGATTGAAATTGCAGCCTTGTCAACACAACTTCTTCTAAGATTCTGACTGGATCCTAATGAAACTCGGTGGATGTTATTACCTAAATTGGTAGATGTGCATGAAGTAAGGATTTTATGGTACATTGATTTTTGCCTGAGTTATGCCCCCTTCAACCTTAGTCTCTGGGGCTTAATGATATTTCAGCCTCATGAACGCAATTCCTTCCAGGTTTTTGACTGGATATTTATAAAAACCTTTTTGTGAACACAACTTTTTACAGGTTTTTGTGTGAATATTTATAAATCCTTGTCAATGTCATTTTTTTGTCTCAAGTTTTATAAGTGGCGGCGTATATTGTGACCATGGCACTCTTGTTATTTACATGTTTTAACCTTTCCCCAAAAAAAACTGGATTTATTGTCCTTAACCCATTACCACACAATGACTCTTTTTGACTCCCTACAAGATAATGGCTATAAAAAATATTGTGGAAAATGAAGAAATTGCTTGTAATAAGGACTTTCTTCATTTCCCACAATTTTTTTTTACCCAGAACGATTAGAGAATGCGAAATTTCATTCAATTCATATTGTCGTCTGCAGCATCTTTGAATTTGGACAAGTCCAAAATTGTGTTGTTTGGTAATGGGTTTATAGAAAAAAACATTGAGAGGAAAGTAGGGAATATTGATAAGCAAAATTTCCTTCTTTTATTTCATTTTCTTACAAAATTGTCTAAATATCCCATCTTTACATCTATTTTGTTGTTTGCAGTAGAATTACATAATGAAATTGTTCAAATTTTTGTCATCAGGGTTAAGTATTAAAGTCTGATGTAATCGGGAAGAGAACATTGAGAGGAAAGAAGAAATCAATGATAATCAGTATATTCGTCATTGCCTCTATGTTTAGCAAAGTTTTGTTAAAACTGTCCAAATCAGGTTTTGTTTGAGAAAGGAATAAATTAATGTAAATTCCATCACTAGATCTCTAGTTATGTAAATAGAATTTATTTAGTCCAACAAGAATTAGATAGATTAAAGACCATTTCACAAAAAAAACAATAGATAAGGCTGGTCTTAATTGACAGGAATTGCATAGATCAAAATCAGTGCCAACTCATGTAATCATTTCCAGGTTATTTCATAAGAAATTGGCAGAAAAGAAGAAAATGCTGTTAGATTTTCAGCATTTTCTCCTTTTCCTGTAAAGTTTTTAGTTTCTGAATCCATTCCCAATTGGGCCACCAATATGCATGACTGTTTGAGAAAGGGTTATGTTTCTGTACACAGAGAGAAATGATCTCTGTATTTTGTTTTACTCTACTTAATGCATTGTATATATAGTCCTTGAAAAAGTAAGGAGAGCCACTTGCTAGGATGAGAATCGTAGTTTTCTTTGATTTATATTACATTGATGATTAACAGAAAAACTACAGTAAGATCATATAAAATTGTATGCACTTACAATAGTTTTGCACTTACCACTTTCACAAACAACAAAATTTTAGGGTGTTCCAATTCAAAAGCTGCTGAAGACAGCAAAATGGATGTTGATAATCATTAAATGTATGTATGATATAGCATAGAAAACATTGAAACAAAAGGAGAAACTGCTGGTTATCAGCAGTTTCTTCTTTTGTTTCAATGTTTTCCCAAGCTTTTCCTATTAGGGACGTCAAAACCAGGTCTTGTTTGGGAGAGTGTTAATCTTATAGTGATTGAGCTGGGATCTAAAAATGGTTCTGTATAGCATTTGAGAACAACAACATGAATCCATGTCAGTCTGTGAGATCTGCCTGTGCATATGTCATATGCACTTTTTATTATGCAGTCATACCAAAGTCTATGCTGCTTCTTCACTTTCTTACATAGAGCATCTGTAAAAGAGCAGCATGGGTTTTGACTGGACTCCACATGGCCACAGACTGATCTGGATCCACATTGTTCTTAAATGCCTTAAAGGTCCTATATCCAGATCCTTGCCTGTATATCTTTGTGTAGTTTGGAAAGTTAGTAGATCTAGATAGACATTCCAAATACAGGTACATGTAACCTGTTTTCCAAAGAAGGACCTTCTTAAAATTAATGAACCTATTTGGTCTTTGTGCACTGCATATACACTGCATATGCTGAAAAGGATTGAAACTTTTCATTCTAAGATGATTTTCTAGATCTGGAATCTCTCACCTAATTATATCTTAAATGTTGACGTCCGGAGAAGAAAACATTGAAGAAAAGAAGAAATTGCTGATGATCAGCAACTTTTCCTTTACCCTTAATTATTTTGATCTGTAAAATAACGAATTGTCCTCTTTTGACGGTAATTATTTTGTAGTCTGCAGCAGCTTTTAACCAATTACCAAACAACAAAATTTTTACCAGTCGAAACTCATAGGTGCTGCAGACGACAATTTCCATTGAACAAAATTTAACATTTTTCGGTCTTTCTTGGTAGAAAATATTGTGGGAAATGAAGAAATTGTTTTCCAAAGCCTTTATTTTGTTGGGCGTCCAAAAGCGTTGATGTGTGGGAAAGGGTTAAATTGGTACAGTGCAAAATTTTGCCATTTGCGAAACAGTTGAATTAAGTCAAAATCATTTCCTTGTGTAGACATTGATAGATATGTAGATATGGCATTATATGGATTGTTGTTATGTTGTTGTAAAAATATGAAATGCCAATTATATGAGAAAAAAAATAAGAATACAATAAAATATGTAAAAAGAAAAAGCTTCCTTGTACTTGTGGTTTATGCATCTGTTACCAAAAAATATTAATTTTCTTGACCTGCAAAATCAGGATAAAGCTTGTTGTAGTGAACAAAGTGCAATAACTAAATAATGATAGCTTGAGTTACTGTTCTAGTGCACTGCATGTCTCCTCATTGAGATCTATCCATCTATGAAGTTTCATGATGACACCTAGCAGACTATGGACAAAATGAGGTATGTAAGTCAACAAAGGGCAATAACAGTATGATGGCCAGTGTCATGGTTATTGTGCACTGCACTTGGCATCAATGAAGCCTATCTATTTATGAAGATTCATTCTTTTTGGGTGATGCACCAGGCATTTTTTACAAGAAGTCCCCTTTTTCCATGGCAAGGCATGATATTCAAAAAGCAAAACAAAGCCCATGCATACGTTCATATATGAAGTTTCATCAAATACCTGGTAGCTATGAATTTCGTGCTAAAAGTACACTGGTTTGCTGTTATGTTTTGATAAACTGTCGGTGTTGCTACAAAATCTCGTAACTACAGCTTGAGTCAACCCATAGTTATGAGATTTTATAACATCAATGAAATACTATTTGTTTGTGCGAAATTACTTCACCGTAAACTGGATAAAATCTTTCCCTATTGGCCAAGTGGTTGTGGATAAAACACTCCTGATGGGCAGAAGGAAGGTGGGCAGGATGAATGGAGAAAAGTATATGCTGGCCCTGCCGGGAGCATAAAGAGGCTTGGGAAAACAAAAGAGCAAATCGCTGGTCACGTTAAAAAATGTCATAACTACAGCTTATTCAAGCTGTAGTTAAGACATTTTCGAATGTGACCGAGGAAATGCGTTTTCTCTCTTTCCCTAGCTATAATGTACATAAATTCTTATTGAACCTTTTCCCAAACAACTGTTGGATCTGTATTTTCAACAATCTTGCATCCAAGTACGAAGTCATATTGGTGACTCTGTTGTTCAATCCAGGCCTGGTACCATCATTGTAAATAGGGAAGGATTTTATCCAGTTTAATATGACCTGATATCTTTTTGTCTGGTAATGAGTGAAACATAAGTTATTCTCAAGCACACATTATTTCACAAGAAATATTAACTCTTTCCAAACAGAAAAATTTTGGTCTGCTCTAAATTGAAAGAAGTTGGAGGCGAAAACTTAAAGTCAATTTGAGTTATTACAGTTTTGGTCTTTTATTAAAGAATACATAGTGGGAAATGAAGAAATTGCTTGTCACAAGCAATTTCTTCGTTTTCCACAATGTTTTCCAAAGCAATTACCATGTAAAGAGTCACTATGTGGTAATAGGTTAACTCTTTCCTATAAGGCAAAACAGTGTTCTACCACTAAGTTAGGAAAACTCCATAAAATGCTCAAACTAATGGATCAATTGAGGCAACATGCCCCTGATCTTTCAATACCAGGCATAAAAATGCTTCCAGCAAACATTTTCTCCTTTTCCATAAATATTTTCTGTGCTATAATGTACAAAAATCTGGTCTTTGTAAACCACAACTTTGTCATCCGCAACAGCTTTAAGGACAGATCCTCCATTTATTTCCCACGGTAAGATTTTTTTTATTTTTTCTGTACTGATATTTAGATATATAAGAAGTACAACAAGAGGACCATGATGGTCCTAAATCGCTCACCTGAATCAAGATGACAAGAGTGATAATGGCAATTTTGTCGAATTCAAAGGCATGAAACTTATAAGGACTTTCTGTTTGGAAACAATTAAGAAATAATTTTGTTCCAATCGATCCTGTAAGGTTGGGTATGAATTAGCACAATTGTTGAGTTAGTTAATTTTCAACAATTATTTCATGATTTCGCAATATACAACATAGGGCTAATTTTCAAAGCATACTGATCTGTTAGAGATTGATCATTTATGATAGGCTCAATTAACAAGATTTTGTCTGTGATTGATAGAATTTAGTGAAAGATTACCATCTGATAAGCTAAAGCTAATCCCTTATTTGTTTACATAAGATAAACAGCCTGAGAGCAACAGATAAGGGAAATAGAAAATTGGCCCAATGGTTTATTTTTAAAGAATTTTCTTATGATTTCTCTAAGTCTGATAAGCCCTTCCTCCCTGCCATGCCCACATTTTTTGACCAATGGAAAAATTTGTGAACACATTTTGAAAAGAGTAACTCAAGGAACATTCCAGTAAAGTCTGGTTAAATTGGGCACAATGGTTGATTTTTAAAGAATTTTCTTATGATTTCTTTAAGTCCGATAAGCCCCTTCCTCCCTGCCACACCCACATTTTTGACGAATCAAAAATCCGCGAAAAAGTTATGAGAAAGGTCACTCAAGGAACCTTCAAGCAAAGTCTGCTTCTATTGGGCACAATGGTTGATTTTTAAAGATTTTTTTTATGATTTCTCTAAGTCTAATAAACCCCTTTCTCCCTGCCACAGTCACAGTTTTTTACAAATGAAAAAAACTGTGAACAAATTTTGAAAAGAGAGACTCAAAGAACATTCCTGCAAAGTCTGCTTAAAATTGGCCCATTGGTTGATTTTTAAAGAATTTTCTTATGATTTCTCCAAGTCTGATAAGCCCCTTTCTCCCTGCCAGGCCACATTTTTTTTTACAAATAAAAAGATTTGTGGTCAAATTTTGAAAAGAATGACTCAAGGCACATTCCTGCAAGGTCTGGTTCAAATTGGCCCAATGGTTGAATTTTAAAGAATTTTCTTATGATTTCTCTAAGTCTAATAAGCCCCTTTATCCCTGCCACGGCCATGTTTTTTTTTCAAATGTAAAATTTCTGAACAAATTTTGAAAAGAATGACTTAAGGCACATTCCTGCCAAGTATGGTTCAAATTGGCCGAATGGTTGAAATTTAAAGAATTTTCTTCTGATTTCTCCAAGTCTGATAAGCCCCTTTTTCCCTGCCACGGCCACAATTTTTGACAAATGAAAAAAATTGTGAACAAATTTTGACAAGAATGACTCAAGGCACATTCCTGCAAAGTATGGTTCAAATTGGCCCAATGGTTGATTTTTAAAGAATTTTCTAATGATTTCTAGTCCGATAAGCCCCTTTCTGCCTGCCACGCCCACATTTTTTGACAAATCAAAAATTCATGAACAAGTTTTGAAAAGTATCACACAAGGAACATTCCTGCCAAGTTTGGTCAAAATTGGTCCAATGGTTTAGGAGGAGAAGATGTTGAAAGAAATTGTGAACGGACGGACGGACGGACAGACGGACGGACAGATGGACGGACGGACAGACGGACGGACGACGGACAAAAAGCGACCACAATAGCTCACCTTGAGCACTTCGTGCTCAGGTGAGCTAAAAATGACTAAAAAACTATAGGTCACCAAGCGAATTAAAAAGTTATTGGATTTCAAGGGAGACTACTCTTGTCTAAAATTGCAAAAATGAGGTGTCACTTAAATACCCACAAAAAAGGTGTTCGAAATGACTAGCATTACATAAATAAGTCTTTATTGTGTTCAATATGTTTTATTCTGTATAAATGAGTATCAATTTGGGAAAATTTATCGACGATTTTGAAATTTTTAGTAAATCATTCTTTCAAAAGTAGCTGAAATTGCTCTTTTTTCGCAACGTTTCTGATAATAAAAAATATTCCAGCAGTAAGAATTTTTTCTTTTTTTGGTATAGAAATAGTGCTTGGTCATACCTACAAAAACAAACAAAGAAAAATATATCAAACCAAGCGTTTTTCTTAGTTATAAGTAAAATTTGGTTTACTTTTTGCAGCTCTGTCCGAAATTCTTTCACTACTTTTATCCATTTTCTTCCTTATTACCAGCTTTAGATGATAAAAAGTGTCATCTTTTGTGTCCATCTGAAGCGGACTAGCTCATAAAAACACCACTTTGCTTTTGTTGCTCCGTTTCCTATCGCTAACGCCACATGTTGAACGCGTAACAGAAAGCGAAATATACCACCCGAGTACTATTACACTTTAATTGATCAAACAGAGAAAATTGAAATAACCGAAACGGGTCTTGTCATTTATCAACCAAACATTAACTAAATGTAAAAAATACATTTGCTGAAAAGGCCAATTACTGAAACAGCTTTATTTTCGTTATTTAGGATATGCACAGTAAGTTGCGCAGTAACAACTGGAGGATCTGTCCTTAAAATTTGTAAAGGCCAATTGTTTACTGTTTGGGGAGGGATTGGCATCTTTCCAAAATGAAATGACAGAATTTACCGGTTGTCTGATTCAAAAGCTGCTGTAGATGGCGAAATGGATGTGTTATTAAAGATTGGATTTGTATACAAAATAGCTAAGAAAACATTGAGGCAAAAGAAGAAAATGCTGATTATCAGCATTTTCTTCTTTTGCCTCTATATTTTCCTAAGCCTTTCCTTTTAGGAACATCAAAACCAGGTTTTGTTTGGGAAAGGGTTAACTTGAGCCAAAGAGACCAGTATGAAGTTTGTAGATTTGAAAACACAATCAAATCAGAAAGTAGGAACTCTTGACAAGACAAATGTAGTAAAATTTTAATTGGTTAAATAATTCTTAAACAATGCACAAATAACTGTTAAATACATAACTTACTATAAGTTGAAACAATTATAAAACACTGATGTCGAGTCTGATAATCAGCACTTTCTCCTGCCTCTATATTTTCTTAGCAATATTGTCAAGTCTTACCTTTATACATATCTATTTAGTTAACCGAAGCAGCTTTCAAATTTTTAAATTTCAATTTAGAAGTCCAAATTGTTGCTGTTTAGAAAACTTACTCTAGTATTAACCGTTTTCCAAATGACGGAAAATTAGACTGTTCCAATTTGAAAGTTGCGGATGACAAAAATGTATGTAAGACAGAATGTGTGTATAAAATGGCACAAAATATTAGGGCAAAAGGAAAAAATGCTGGTAACCAGCATTACCTTCATTTGACTCAATGTTTTTCCAAGCCTTCTTTATTAGTAATGTCAAAACTATCTCTTTTTAGGGAAAGGGTTAACCTAATAGAATCTACCAGACCGAAACATTTTAGACTGATCCAAATTCAAAAATGTTGCAGGCCACAATTTCAAGTGAATAAAGTTCTATATTTATTCTGTCTTTCTTGGTAGAAAACATTGTGGGAAATGAGGGAATTGCTTATCACAAGTAAATTCTTCAATTTCCACATTGTTTTCCGAAGCCTTTATCTTGTCGTCAATATGTGGGAAGATTTAACCCTCTCCCAAACAAGACCTTGTTGTGTTGACGTACCTAGTAGAAATGGCTTGGGAAATCATTTAGTCAAAAGAAGAAAATGCTGATAATCAGCATTTTCTCCTTTTGACTCGATATTTTCTTGGCTACATTGCACACAAATCAAATCTTTATTGTCACCATTTTTGTCGTCTGAAGAAGCTTTCAAATTTGTCTGTCATAAAATTTTGTCGTTTGTTAAAAATTTAATCCCCCTCGTCATCTGTATCAGCAGCTAACACTTTTGCTGTAGTTAGATTGTGTTTTTGTTGACTCTGGCTCTGACTTTGGGACGATCCGAAAAATATAGACCGGAACTGAAATGTAGAACGCATAACTGGTGTCAAACAAATGGTATGCTTGACAAATACAAGTACTTATATCACAACAGAAGTTATTTCATTGGAAATATTAAAATAATTTCCAATCAGCAAACACTGGAACTGAAATGTAGAGAACATAAGCGTTGTCAAAAGAGCATATGTTTCAGAAATACAAGTACTTATATCACTACAGAAGCTATTTCCAGGCTGTCCAGCACCTTCAGTACAAAAATTAGGGCATATTTTAGGGACAAAAATCGAAAAAAATAGGGCAATTTTAGGGCTAAATTTAGGAATTACAGTAGGGCTGTAAATGTATCAAAATAAACTGACAACATTTTATCTCATTATTGATAATACAAACTCACTCTTTAATCTTCATGGCATTTAAAGCATCTTACATTATCATTGTCTCAGCTATTTGTTGAGTTTAACCTGATTAATCCATACTTTATAATACAGGGTGTCCCAAAATATGTGTCCCCATTTTAAACATCTATGAAATTGACAAATGTTGTCACTGAGTAAAATTAGTTACATATATATGAAGGGGACATGATGAAGTTTTGTTTTATATATAGAACATCATTATTTACTTTGAAATTTTATTCCACATAACGTTTTAAAAAATATGTCATTTTTAACTGTTTTGCCAAATGACGCCAATGACGTCATTTTTTTCATTTGACAAGATGATCAAAATTGATCCTTTCAATTTTGTCTTCCATGGCCATTGTGGCTTAAATGTTTGCAGTGAAAGTCTTAACATCATTAAATTATGAAGGGATGAAAACAAGTGCATGTTGTATTGCGATGCAATACAGGAGTCCCCCACCGGATAACAAAAAATCCTTTCTTATAATATATCTCCTACTTACTAGATCTATAACTGTATACAAAATTTGAAGTTGCTAGCACATTAGGTTTTGGACAAAATGTCCCAAACAAAAATATAAGGGTAAAAACAACAAAGGGCAATAACTGCAAAAGTGGGCGGAGAAGAATGATTCTTGTACATGACACTTGTCCTCAATGAGATCTATAAGTGTACCAAGTTTGAAGTTGCTAGCACTAATGGCTCAGGAGATATGGTCCGGACAAAAATGTAAGAATAAAAAACAACAACGGACAATAACTAAAAAAGTGGATGTTGCAGAGTAACAGTTCTTGTGCATTACACTTCTTCTCAATGAGATCTACCAGTATATATAATTTGAAGTTGCTAGGACTTATGGTTTAGGAGATAAGTTCGGGACAAAAATGTAAGGATAGAAACAACAAAGGGCAATAACTCAAAAAGTGGACATAGCAGAGTGACAGTTCTTGTACATGACACTTGTAATTAATGATATCTATAAGTGTAGCAAGTTTGAAGTTGCTAGCACTTATAATTTAGGAGATATGATCCGGACAAGAATGTAAGGCTAAAAACAACAAAGGGCAATAACTCAAAAAAAGGGCGTGGCAGAGTTATGGTTTTTAAACATGACACTTCTCCTTAATGAGATCTATAAGTGTACAAAGTTTGAAGTTGCTAGCACACATAGTTTAGGAGATATGTTCCGGACAAGAATGTACGGGTAAAAACAACAAAGGGCAATAACTCAAAAAGTGGGCGTGGCAGAGTAACAGTTCTTAAACATGACACTTCTCCTTGATAAGATCTATCAGTGTACAATGTTTGAAGTTGCTAGCACTTATAATTTAGGAGATATGATCCGGACAAGAATGTAAGGCTAAAAACAACAAAGGGCAATAACTCAAAAAGTGGGCGTGGCAGAGTTATGGTTCTTGAACATGACACTTCTCCTCAATGAGATCTATAAGTGTACAAAGTTTGAAGTTGCTAGCACACATAGTTTAGGAGATATATTCCGGACAAGAATGTAAGGGTAAAAACAACAAAGGGCAATAACTCAAAAAGTGGGCGTGGCAGAGTAACGGTTCTTAAACATGACACTTCTTCTCAATGAGATCTATAAGTGTACAAAGTTTGAAGTTGCTAGCACACATAGTTTAGGAGATATGTTCCGGACAAGAATGTTAGGGTAAAAACAACAAAGGGCAATAACTCAAAAAAAAGGCGTGGCAGAGTAACGGTTCTTAAACATGACACTTCTCCTCAATGAGATCTATAAGTGTACCAAGTTTGAAGTTGCTAGCACATATGGTTTAGAAGATATAGCCCGGACAAAAGTGTGACAGACAGACGGACGGACGGACGGACAGACAGACGGAATCGAGCAAACCTATAGTCCCCCAACCGGTAACCGGTGGGAGACTAATAATCACAAGAACAAGAGTTTGAAATGAGGAAAGATGTTGTTTCATTGAAAATTTGGATGATGATGATGCAAATGGTGCTTTAAACGGAGACAAAGTTTAAACATCTATAAAATTGACAACCTTTTGTTATTAGACAAGATCTGTTACATAGGTAAGAAGGGGACATGATAAAGTTTTGTTTGATATATAAAACACCCATAGTTACTTTCCTAATATATTCAACAACATCCTTTAAGAAAAAGTTTGTCTCTGCAAAAACGATTCCCCTTTACAGCACCGTTTGCACCAGCATCTAAATTCAGTGAAACAACATCTTTCCTCATTTCGAACTCTAGTTCTTGTGATTATTTTCACCCCTTCAAAATTTAATGATGTTCAGACTTTCACTGCTTTATTTAAGCCACAATGGCCATGGAAGACAAAATTGAAAGGATCAATTTGATCATCTTAGCTTGGAAAAAGAAACTTTGTCAAATGAAAAAAATGACGTCATTGACGTCATTTGGCAAAACAGTTAAAAATGACATAATTTTTAAAACGTTATGTGGAATAAAATTTCAAAGTAAATATAGATGTTCTATATATCAAACAAAACTTAATCATGTCCCCTTTATAACTATGTAACTAATTTTACTCAGTGACAACATTTGCCAATGTTATAGATGTTTAAAATGGGGACACATATTTTGGGACACCCTGTACAAACCAGACCCAACACTCAGCTGGGCATTTGGACTTCTTTTCAGTTGCCTTGAACTGCCATATATGAATAAGACATTGACAAATGACAAGATAGCTTCCTAGTGACTAAAGAGGTCCAAATGGCCCTGAATAGCTCATCTGAGAAAGCCTCAAGACACCTACCAATGTTCCAGGCATAAATCAAATGCCCAATTTGAATAAGAGTCATGAAGCAATGGAACAAATTAAATTCCGAAGCTTAGCTTGGGAAGCATTCCTGTAGATACAATACATAAAATTTTAAATGGTTTTGGCAAACACCATTCTAAAACAGTTCCCTTTTCTTCATAAACAGGAGCCCACAACATACCGGTAAGACATATTTTCAAAGCACATAGGCCAATTATTATACTCTCCTGGGATGGATTCATGAGACAAAACAAAATTTCAAAGCTTTTGGAGTTAAAGTTTGGAAGGAAAGATGGCCATGCGCAAAGACATCCCTCTGTATCCCTATGTAAAACCAAGGAACTAAAACATTTGGTTATTCTGAAATAAATTGATACGATACTACACAAAAAATTCAAAGCTCTAGGTCAAACAGTTTGGGAGGAGAAGGTTGTCAAAGATTTCAAAGATTTCCCTGTTTGTATTGCAGGTTCCAATATTAACTTTTTTAGTTACCAGACAGCCGGGTTTCTGCTACCAATTGCTGCTAGCCCTGACCAAACATGCATTGGTCCTGACTAAATATTTGTATCTGAAGGATAATATAGAAAAGGTGTAAAGTACAACAATCCTTTCATAAACGTAAAGGCCAGTTTTGAATCACAAATGAATAAATATTCAAAAGGGCCCATATGTTTTGAAAGAGATCCCTGAGATGATGCCATCTACAAAATTTCAAAGGCCTAGGCCAAATGATATAAGTTAAAACGATTTTCTGTATTTGAAACTGTTATCTCAACCTGAAATCCCAAAACATAATTATGGCTAATTGTCATTGCACAAAAATAAATTGAAGTATATTGGTGAAGGGCCAAAAGAGTCAAGACAATTCTACATAATTATCATAGTTTTTCAACAAAAGTCTGGTCACTGCATCTTAAAACAAGCTGAAGTTACTAGGTTTGTGTTGAAAATTTACACAATAAAATTTCGAAGCTCTAGGGCAAATGGTTTGGGAGCAGATTTTTAAGTCATATAATAATGATAATTGTGCAGAGATATTCTGACATAAGGCCATACTGAAGGTGAGCCTTCACAATAGCTCACCTTTGAGCATTTCGCGTTCAGGCCAAGTGAAAAATTAGGAATTGCAAGAAAAAATAAGGGCTTTTTTAGGAATTCCCATTGTTTTCATCATTTTTTTTAGGAATTTTAGCCAAGTACAAAAAAATTAGGATTTTTTAGGAATTTTAGGGACGCTGGACAGCCTGTATTTCATTGAAAATATGAAATTAACTCAGTCCAAAACAGCAACATTTTAGACTATTACACATTGAAAACTTGTGCAGATGACACAAGAGATGTTGGTTGATCGAGAGAGGATTTGTGTGTAATGTACATGTAGCACAGAAAATGTCTACTCTAATTCAGTCGAACTGCCACAACATTCCTTTCAAGCCTACAACTGTTGGTCCCCTATTATCCAACACATAGGTGGGAGACAAATGTCAGAAAGGATCAATCCCAGAACCTTGTAAGTGAGAGTCAGATTTGATGAAAAAATAGAAAATGCTGATGAACATAATTGGGCCAGGATCTGGAACAAGAGGCCCAAGAGGGCCTGAATCGCTCCACTGGCTATAGTAAAAGAATTATCTCAAGATTTCTTGTAAGCCTTTGTCAAATCTAGAACAGGGATGCCCAAGGAACATTTCTGCCAAGTTTGGACTGAATTGGCCCATTGGTTTAATTCTAAAGAATTATTTCATTGTTTGTCCAATTCTGATAACAGTAATTCTACAGAAAACGTACATCTATGGCCAGGTTTTGATAAAAAAGACACATTTTGGTATTGGACCCCGAATAACTTAAATTAAAGGGAAAATATGTGACAAAATCAAAACAAAACATGTTCTGAATTAAGTACCGATATTTTTTGTAAATTTTCATTCCTATGATAAAGCACCTGACAGAAATAAGCCTTACCGTTACGGAGAGAAATGTTGAGTTTAACTTCTGAAAATTGTTTCATTTTTAAAAAAACCACACAAACAATTTTCACTCGTTAAAAGCTTTCGCCAGAATGCATGAACATACTGCTACAGTTGTTCATCTCTTCGGAGAAATCATTTCAACACCTGAAAATCTAAAACGATTCTAAAATATGTATCAAAACTTCTCATATAATCTGTGATTTTAGTCCAAATTTAAATGCACAAATGTCAACTTTTGTATTTTCTTACAATACTTTTATCTTCACTTGAATTATTCATAAAATATTTGAACTTGTCTTCAAAAGCAGTGTAACGGTATGGTTTTTAAACATTACCGTTACGGAAAATGGACCTTACCGTTACGGAAAAAGGACAATACCGTTACAAAATGGACAATACCGTTACAAATTTTTGGTTTGCGTAACGGTATTGTTTGTAACGGTAATGTAAAATTTACACATCTTTTCAATAATGGTGATAACGTGGAAGGGATATACATAGTTTCTCTTGACATAAACCAGAAGGGTTATACAGAAAATAGCATGGCAAAGTAAACATTTCATTATAGCGACCGACATTTGTTTAATCACATGAACGGTATGGTACGTGGAAAACATAACTATTTAATACGAACAACTTACTTCGTATTTTGTCTTCAAGCGAATCAGACATCACGGCCATATATTGTCACATTTACAAAATGTCGCGGAGATGCTTTAATATGACGTCATTTGATGACGAAGTCAGTGGTAGATAGTTAACAAAAGTTGAAGAAATGATCCCGTAACGGTACTGTTTTATTTTACAGGGACAGTGGTTTAGGATTAAAAATTTTGTTAATGGTATGAGTGTTTAGCTCTTTTTGTTTTTTATCCACGAGGACAACATTATGTCTATCAACAACAACAAAAAAGTATGTATTTTCTATTTGATAAACCTTTCTTTTTTGTAAAGAATATGTCAGGTTGGGCATCGGGACACAATAAAATCGCTGATTTTCGTAGGGTCATCAAATTTTGTTCCGAAATATTGTTACAATTGGCGTTTTTCTGTTAAATAAAAAGTATTTGGCTTTGATTAACATAAGATAAACATACTGAATACTGTATATAAGTGCACTTTTAGCACAGAATTACTCCGTAATTACACCGGGACAGGCGATGTACGTTTTCTATAGAATGACTGATAAGCCATGCCCTATTTCATCCATATTTATAGACCAATCAAAATTTCACTTATAATGTAAAAGGACTACCCCATGAACATTTCTGCCAAGTTTGTACTAAATTGACCAAATGGTTGTTTTTAAAGAATAATTTCTTGATTTCTCCCATTCTGATAAGCCCCGCCCTGCCACGCCCACATTAATGGGTCAATCAAAATTTCACAAAAATTTAAATAAAGGGCCACCTAAGGAACATAACTGCCAAAATTGGTCTACATTGACCAATTGGTTTATTTATAAAGAATTATTTTGCAATGTCTCCAATGGGTCTGATAAGCCCACCCTACCACGCCCACATTTATGGACCAATCAAAATTTCACAGACAATTTAAGTAAAGGATCACCCAAGGTAAAGTTCTGCCAAGTTTGGTCAAAATTGGCCAAATGGTTGATTTTTAAAGAATTATTTTGTGATTTCTCTAAGTCTGATAAGCCCCGCCCTGCCACGCCCACATCTATAGACCAATCAAAATTTCATTGTCAAATTATGTAAAGGTTCACCCAAGGTAAATTTCTGCTAAGTTTGGTCAAAATTGGTCAAATGGCTGATTTTTAAAGAATTATTTTGTGATTACTCCAAGTCTGATAGCCCCGCCCTGCCACGCCCACATTTATGGACCAATCAAAATTTCATAAACAAGTACAGTAAAGGTTCACCCAAGGTAAATTTCTGCCAAGTTTGGTCAAAATTGGCCAAATGGTTGACTTTTAATAGTCAGGGAAAAAATCTGAAAAAGTCGCTTAGTTTTGAAGGTATAGGCATTTTGTGAAGAAAAGGGTTTGAGATCATTTCTAGGGGTATTTGGGTATGCTGAATCCGAAAAACAATGTTGCCAAGCTGAAAAATGACTCCTTCATCATCTAATTTGCATATTTTCAAAATGGCCGCCAAAATTTTAAATATGCAATAATAATGTTGTTATTTATCATCTTTTCGACATCTTTTGTTCTAAATATCGCACATTTCATGTTAACAGACTAAACCTTAATGATTTAACAGGTAAATGAGAAAGAAAATGATATTCCTTTCTGACAATTACCGTATAAAAGGCAATAAAACTCATTTAAACTACATTTTATTTTCTCGTGTGAAATACAGTGAAATTATTCAAAGTACTATTTTATTTTTTTTTTTGCATTAAAGGTAAAGTTTCAAAGGCATATATGATACACCACAACTTTGCACGCAGGTCCTTTTACCTCATATTAATGCTTTTAGCAAACCTCAAACACGCCAATTTTAAAACCATGTGCATAAATTTTCACATAATTCTGCAAAAATAATGATAAATCTTATCCATTATATTGAAATCAAGATTTGATTAAAATTATTGCCAAAACATCTACAATTCTTAAGAACATAAATCAGTGTCGATATATTTTGGAAAACGGTTTACCGTATTCATTGTAATAAAATACAGTGTAGTGTGGAAAATTCCATTTTATGGGAAATTCTATTTTCGCACTTTCATATAAACTCATGATTCCAAACTGCTCAAGAGATAGTAACTAAAATTGTTTTAATTTACATTATTGATATCCTTAGAAATTGAATCATGTATATTTGGAATCGAACACATATTTGACAGGTAATCAACTTAGGCATTGGACAATATGAAAAAGTACAAATATCCTAGGTTTTCAAATTTTGTTAGATTACAAAAAATAATTGTGTGTGGCAAACCTAATTCACTATGACATGTTGAGCCTGATTTTTTTCACATGAAAAACTAGTTGTCTACTTTGACAATATTGTGTATTGGCTTAGATGTCGACGGATTTAAAACCCCATGAATTGTTGTCCCGGGGATAATATTTACAATAATGGAACATATGGGGTTTTAAATCCGTCGACATCCTAGCCAATACACAAGATAGAAAGCTAAGATTTGGCATAGATGCAATTTAAAGGCCATATTTTCATAATACATATCTATTTTGTACGAAGTTCTCGGAAAATTTGCATGATTTAAAGTGCCATTCCCCCTTTAAGTCAATTGTGGTATCAATGGATTCAGATGATATTTTTTCACCATACAAGTGGGATTATGGAGCTCTTTCCTATCGCGTCATAAGTACCCAAGATGTGTTAAAATATTTCAGCTTTGTATTATTTTGAAAATGACACAAATTTTCTTACATATGCTAGAATTAAATTGTGCAAGTTTTTTTAAGCTAATGAAAATGTAAATGTAAACATCTTAAATGGTACTGTTGACAAAAGTTGTGTGTTTTAACAGGTCATTTGAAAAAAATGCAAATTGAAAGTGATATTCTTTATGTTTAAAGGGGTTTTATTAGCCGTGATACGGTAAATGATTATCAAAAATAGTGGCAAAGTGGTTCTATTAGCTTTTAAAATTATTATATTTACTCATTAGTTTTAAACAATCTATAGCATTATATCTGGACAATTTGGTTATGATTATGTCACAAACGTTGAAGCTATATAGCAGATTTGATTTTTTGGCGGCCATTTTGAAAATATGCAAATTAGATGGTGAAAGAACCATTTCTGTTCCTCATTAACCTGGTAAACCATTAAGTTGTAGTCTGTTAACATAAAATGTGCGATATTTAGAACATAAAATGTCGAAAAATTGATAAGAAACAACATTATTATTGCATATTTGAGGTTTTGGTGGCCATTTTGAAAATATGCAAATTAGATGATGAAGAAGCCATTTTTCAGCTTGGCAACATTGTTTTTCGGATTCAGCATACCAAATTACCCCTAAAACTGATCTCAAACCCTTTTCTTCACAAAATGCCTTAGGATGATAACTTTTCTGAATTCGTGCCCTGACTATAAAGAATTATTTTGTGATTTCTCTAAGTCTGATAAGCCCTGCCCTGCCACGCCCACATTTATAGACCATTATAATATGTTTCCGTAAAATCCATATATAACGAAAGAAGAACTACATCGGGTTTTATTTGCAATAAAGACCCTATGTAATTATGCTTTGTGTATGCGCCAAAATGTCACGTGGCGTCAAGGTAACGTCAAATGACGTCACTTAACCGACAATGCGTTTCCTACGACGAAAACTAGTTCATGGCAGAATTTTCACAAAATAACACATTTCCAATGTGCATTTTTGTTATTTAGAGTGTTATAATGGAGACAATAACAAGTTTAGCGGTCTTTATTGCCAATAAAAACCTCTGTGCTCTGGACTACATGTTAAGGCAAATACCTCGGCGCTGTGCGCCTCGGTTTTTACCTACACATGTAGTCCGTCGCACATCGGGTTTTATTGACAATAAAGACCGCTAAACTTGTTATTATTTCATAAATAAAAATTCTTTGAACAATTTAAGTAAAGGGTCACCCAAGGAACATTCCTGCCAAGTTTGGTCAAAATTGGCCAAATGGTTTGAGAGGAGAAGATTTTTTAAGAAAAAGTCGATGGATGCACGCATAGACGGACACTCGCACGACGGACACAACACCATGACAATAGCTTGCTGGCCTTCGGCCAGTGGAGCTAAAAACGTCTCTTAAGGCTTTTGAGCCCAACATAGATCAAGATCAGCCTGTGCATACGCACAGTCTGATCAGGATCCATGTTGTTCTCTAATAGCTTCTTCGTGTCCTGTAGTAACTTAAAGAGAGCAGCATGGATGCATATTTGACTGTTTTTGACAACAGGCTGATCTTAAAACTCAATTTTTACAAATGCAATAAGGGAAGTTTTTCCAGGTCCCGGCTCAATATCTTTACCCTTTTTGCTGGAGGAGTGCCCGGTATTGTGTCATCTAACTCATCATTTTCCATGTCTACATCCTCATTCAGTGTGGTATCTAGCGTTGTATCCAGTAATATCTGTAATCAAGGTGGATAATCACGTGATACCATATTTTCAGAAAATCTTCAATAACTTTGTAAATACTGGACCGATTTGAATTCGATTTGAAGCAGAGAATGTGGACAGATGTCACGCATTAGATGGGCGTGGTAGATTTTTGAAATCTTCAATCTTCAATAACCTTTTTATCAGTTGATTCTTTCAAAAATCTAACACATCCGGCTTATCCCACATTCTCTGTTTCAAACCCAATTCAAATTGGTCAAGTATTAAAAAAGATATTGACGACTATCGGAAATTCTGAGTCACGTGATTATAAACCGTAGTAATGTACAATGGATTTGCAGAGCAATAGATAAGAGGGGGTGTAGATATTTCAACCCTTTCCCAAACGACAAAATTTAAGGCTGATCCAATTTAAAAGCTTCTGCAGACAGCAAAATACATAGTACTCTTTGTAAAATTTGTAAATAACACAGCATAGAAAACATTGAGACAAAAGGAGAAACTGCTGGTTATCAGCAGTTTCTTCTTTTGTCTCAATGTTTTCTCAAGCCAATTCTATTAGTGACATCAAAACCAGATCTTGTTTGGGAAGGGGTTAATACGGCCCCCAACAGCCTCCCATCCTCCCTATTGAAGGATTGGGGGCATATTGTTTTAATCATGTCTGTCTGTGTGTCAGTCCGTCTGTCTGTCTGTCCATCTGTCTGTACAAAAACTTTACATTGGCCATTTTGGGGGGGGGGGGGGGGGGCATTTGTGTCTCACAAACACATCTTGTTTTATTTCAAATTCATACCATATGTAGTGGGTACTCATTTGAGACCTCTAGGGTACTCATTTGAGACCTCTCTATG